>CP135552.1:5723828-5869502 GCA_032402905.1 Khaya senegalensis | reverse complement strand
CTCTCTCTCTCTCTCTCTCTCTATATATATATATATAAAATCTTTCATGGAAAGCAAAAATTAAATTTAAAGGATTATGCAGATACCAGCTGACATGGTGGTGAATGCTATGGTAGTGGCCATGGTGGCTCATGCTAAACAACGTTCTGATGTCCTTGTTTATCAAATCGGATCATCCTCAAGAAATCCTTTGGCATTCAAGAGAGTTCTAGATTACAGCTTCGATTACTTCACGAAGAAACCATTGATCGGTAACGATGGAAAGCCCATAAAGGTTGGCAGGGTTACTTTCTTGAAGGACATGGCTAGCTTTCGCAAGTACTTGTCACCATCGAAGGTTTGCGCTAAGCATCAATTTAATTATCACTAAAAAAATGTTTTCAAATAGCCTTATAATATCGTGGTAAAGAAATCCATAAGAAAGAAAATATCATACTTATCATTCATCATATTTAAATACAGTAAATACAATGATCTTAATTAGTTTGACATGCTTGTGTTTACTACCGTACAGGAATTACAATTGATAAATACTGTATTTTGCCATTAATTTCAGGACGAGGGCGTACACAGTGATATGAGTAGCCGTGTTAATCAATTGATGAGACTGGCAATACTTTACCGTCCTTACACATTCTTTAAAGCCATGTACGTTCCCTTTCTCGATTTGTTTTGGTGATCGATCTGCTCTATTTGACAATTAGTTATTATGTACATTATTGATATAATTAACTAAGCTTATTATTCGTCCAGCTTTGATGACAAAAACACAGACAAATTGCGAAGGGCAGTTAGAGACAGTGGAGTAGAGACGGATATATTTGACTTTGATCCCAGCTCTGTTGACTGGGATGATTACTTCATGACTAAACATCTACCTGGTATGCTGAAACAATTTCAACCCTCTACTCATCCAACGGTTTCTAAACTTTAAAGTGACAAAATGCGATGAGATTGAGTTTCCAAGTAGAATTTTGTCACGGGCATGAGGAAGCCAAGGTTGCCAAGTTCCCACACTGTCAAATCAACGAAGGAGTCAAATAAGGATGCCAAGCCAAGTCAAGTCAAGCAATAATGGGCCATGGAGCCTTTCTCTTTTGCTAAATTAGTTATAGTTAGTTATCATTTCTCTTGTTTTCTTTTCTTAATGTAGCTCCCAGCTTTGTGGGTGGTTTTGTTAACGAACTTTATATATTGAAGAATACATTTCATTGACTAAAGCATGACAAGAATTAAGTTTTGATTTGGAAGGAGCTAGTCCTTCGAAAAAAAAAAAAACCCCTAACTTCTTTTCTTAAATGTTACGTTAAACAAACTATTTCTAAAACACTAACTACATAAATTCTTATTTTTTTAACTCATGTTAATCACTTCAATACCTAATTTTTTTAAATCAATGTAAATATCTAGTATAGTCCTTAGATTCTTATTCAAAAATTTAAAATTCTTTTTTATCCTTCGACAACGTCTTTAACATGAAGAGAATCTAATTTTTAATCAAATATTTAAAAGAGAGTGCTGCTTTTGCAACCTTTCTATTATAACTCTCTTAAAATCCTCCTTTAATCTTAATTAAACTATATTAAATAGAAATGACATATTAAATTAAACTCACACATAATTTAGTATTTGTTAAACTATTTTTGCACCCACATAACGTACTGTACATATAAGTTATTTGTGACTTTCACTTGTCATTTTTTTTTAATTTTAAATTAGTAAAGAAGTCCTATCAAATAGAGGTTTTCTTATTATTATTGTTATTATTATTATTTTTACATTATATTCTGATTGTAAATCCGGATTCCCACAATATCTATATCTTTTCGTTTTAATAAATTTCAGAAGAGTATGCATACATGGGGATAGTATCTGTCATTTATTTATAGGGAGTCAAAATTTTAGGAAAAAATAATATATATTTTGATTCTAAATAATGTATTTTTTAATGTTTTCCTTTTAATATCATCATCACACTCACATCAGGTTAGATAGAAAATTGAGTTATAAAAAAATAAAAAGAAATATCATTGACATGAACTCTGAATAGCAATTAAAAAAAAACACTAGAATTTAATGAAAAAGGAAAACTTTGAATAACAATAAAATAAAAATTAGGAAAAAAAATTTGAATTTAATAAAAAAAGAAAGACTTTGAATAACAATAAAATGAAAAAAAATTAGAAAACACTTGAATTTAATGAAAAAGAAAGACAATCAAGATTATTTTTGAAATTACAGTGGACATTATAAGGAAATTTTTAATTTTAACATTTTTAAATGAACAAGACATATGATTATTTTATTCTGTAAATAAATATATATTCCAATTTTATAGTTGCATCTACTCTTTACCAACTCAAACTAAAGTATAGTGATTAATGAATGCAAATAGTGTAAAATTTGACAATCCTTTCAAATAATATCAAGAGTCACTATATTTATCAAATAATTATTATATTTACCATGTAAATAGGTAAAGTGATATTTTCATATAAATATTAGTTAATTATGTAAAAGGCAAAGTGTCATTTTTATATATAATAATAGTTGATTAATTATTCAATACATGGATGTAATCTCTTTTTGGATTTATACATGAAATGGAGAAAAATAATCTAGAAAAATAAGTTGAATATGACAATTATTTAATTCATTCATGAAATAAAGAAAAATAAGTTTAAAAAATAAATGAGATTTTATTAGATCTTAGAGTATATGTTAATTGTCATTTTAATATAAAGACTAAGAGTTGAGTACTTTTACTAAATTGCTAATAGAAAGTGATTTTTCTATCATCCCCAGGAATGTATTTGTAGTTTTACACATTCTCCTATCCAGTTACCTATCTAGTTAGGACCTTAGGAATCATCATTTTGTATTTGCAATATGTTTTTCTAAGGAATACTACTATTTATCCCAAAATATATCACAAAAAATGCATTACAAATGATCTCACAAATAAAGTTGCATTTATTTATTGTATAAATAAATTTTTATAATTTTTAAATTCTTTTGTTAAACCTGTCAACTATCCAATGAATCAAGTATCACAGGATTTAAGATACAAATTATGGGATAAGCATTACTCATTCATAAAATTTTTGATATTTTGAGATTCATATCCACACCTTTTATGACAAGGTTTAAAAAAAGGGGCAATGAATGTAGAACTCATATTTAATTATTAAAACTCTTTTTAAATGTATTACATGTATATTTATAACATGTTATGATATTTTACATATATAAAAATATTACATTGAGTATATGCATACTTAGTTGATAAAGAATCAAGATATAGAATACGTAGTATTTCTTTATATATACTTAAGTATTAAATTTTATAATTTTAAATTATATTTTATGTTGTTTAAGTGTTAAAACCTTAAGAATATAATAATTTGATTTTACAAAAATATTTTTATAAATTCGTGAATAAATTAGTCATTAAGGGTAAGAATAGAAATGCAATTTTTTTGGCTATGATTAATTTTAGTTTTTCACACTTGGTTAAGGAAATTTTTATGGTGGGCTAGATATATTTTGGCCCAATTGGTTTAGTTTAGGCCCAAACCCATTTTTCACTATTTTTCTACAATATTCTCTACTTTTTTACCACTTTCTTCTCTTTCTCTCTAGTTTGGACAAAATTTTCACTCTTGAAGAACTATTTTGCAGCTTAGAAAGGTTTGAGGAAGTTTCTTAGGTAAAAAAAAATTAAAGAAAAGTAAGAAAAATACCAAAGAATTGCCTTGATTCAACCTAAACTTCATTTAAGAGAGAAATTTAAGGAAAAAATTCTAAAAAGGCATATTTTGGTTTAAGAAAATTTTGGTAAAGTTCTCAAACTCTATTTTAAGCTTAGAATCATGTCAGAATTATGTAAGAAGTATGATTTAAATGTAGAAATTAAGAAACTCTAGGTAACCAAAATTGGGATATATGTATGTATTTGTGTATTTATTTCATATATGATAAAATTGATAATTTGATGATTTTATCTTAATTTTTAATTGATTTTAAGATTATATAGTTGAATATATGTTTATGTCAAATGATAATTCATTTATGAAATTGTGGTGAATGTGATGGAATGATGGTGGTGATGTAAGTGAAGCGTTGTAGAATTTCTAAAATGTTTAGATTTTTGGTGAAAAATCAAAAATGGATTTTGGTGTAGGAGATATTAATTTTATTGGTTTATTTGGTGCATTTAATGGTGATATATATATATATAAAATATTTCTTAGATTAATTATTATATGTTTAATAATAGTTAAAGGAAAATTAAAGCATTATGTCAATATAAATTATTCCACTTGAATTTTATTATTTTAGTGGAAACTTTAGTGTTACATTGGAGTATATTTTGGGTATGAAAAATTTGTGTTGAAATTGATATTATAATGAATATGAAGTAATTGATTTAGGTGAGAATCGATACCTATCAGTTTTGTAAAAATAGTATGAATTTCCATGAGATATGCTAAGCATATTGTGATATGAATGTGATATAGTTTTAGTGTATTGAACAAAATATTGACTAGATGCCTCAGTAAACATCAATTAAGAGCATATGCATTATACGTATTATATCAAGATTTCATATATAGGACAAACACAATACATTAATAGTTGATATATGAATAAATTTTATATAAGTGATGATATTGCAGCAAAAGATTCGACTCAACTGGCATATTAGATGTGAAAGTATTAACTCTCTCACGAAAAATGAGTAAATAGATAATTTTTTAATGTTTTTCAAAATAAAAATTTAAATATTTTATGAATATAAATTTATTTTCAATATTTTTTGATAAAATAAATTTAAATATTTGACTATTTTATAAAATTTGAATTTATGAATTACTTTATGAATATAGATTTAAAATGTTAAAGTAAAAGCAAATTTAAAGGAAAATATAAGTTAACAATTGTGTATGTTATATGTGGATGAATGAATTGTGATGAGATAATTTTGTACTAATATTGATAAATATATATGACAAATTATTGAAATAATTTTGTGATATGATATTTGGTGAAAATGCCTATTGATGTGGTTATGCATAACTGATTTATTAATAAGGGTCCTTGGTTAGTTGTATACAACTAGAGTGAATGTCATGTGATGTGAAGTTTGCCTTTACATGAAAATGCAAAAGATGCATAGTAGTTCCCTGCGGAACTAAGTGATAAGGGAAAAAATAAAATTTGCAGATAAATACTATGTAAATGTATTACCATCATACAAGAAACCCATGCCAATACCAATGAATGGATTTAATGATTCTTAAATTTATACGAGTATGTGAAATAACTCGTTGGTAGATCTTAAGATATCAACTAGGATATCTCGAGGAACAGATTTTTGCAAGCCTAGATTTTACTATTGAAGTTCACAGGGTTTTAAATATAAAAATATTTCTTATAATTTGTTAGTTATAAAGTTAAATTATTTGAATTATTGTAAATTGTTATATTTTTAAATATAAAATTCTTACTCCTATTTTATGATTTTAACTTATCATCATTCATCTATTAATTGGATTATTATTTATCTTTTTATTTATTTTTAACATTTCATATTAGATAGTTCCAGGAAGGTTACGATTTACATTCCAAATATTTAGTTTGGTGGCGAGCATTTCGACAAAAAATCAATTAGGTATATAATATTTTCCTTGACCATGTATAAAAATATTTTAAAAGGAATTCTAAGTTTTTGGAACGCTATTTGGTAATTAAAATATTAGGCTTGTAAATATTATATATAAGCTATATGATGTTTATGTATATATGATACCATAGGTTTTATATATTCGTGTAAGTTATTCATAAAATGTAATTCTTGTAGATGTGTGACAGTTGTTATGTTCTCGATAATGGTATATACCCTAAATCCAATAATATTTTAGATATTTGGCACATTTATATTATAACATTTTGATTTATATATTTTATTTAATTATTTAATTATTATATATTTGTATATTTAATAAATATAATAATACTCTTAGAATAGCAAATTTAATTAATTGGACATTATTCTTAAAGATTCATAGTCAAGTATTATTGTGAATAAGGTAATAATAATATATAAAAATTAGTATATGTAGTGATTGATAATAACATATTTGCGTTATGATATGAAATATTAAGTCAACACATGAGTACAAGTTAGTAAACTAATATACTGAATTAATTCATCATAAAAATATTACGTGAATTATTATATGAGTACCATAAGTGATTCTTATAGTGACAATGGTGTATGTGATCCTTGAACTTGAGATCACTATAGTTTCCAACATAAAGAATAATATATTTTAATATTTTCAAATATCATCTGTAATAAAATAGAGTATAAAGAAAATAATCAAATATATCATAACTCATATAAAGAGATATATGTAATAAAAATAAAATTTGTTCATCCTATATAATGGGAGTGATATTTTAAACTTTTTAATTAAGTGAGACTTTAAAAAATACATAACCATACTCAAATAAGTTAATATATAATATTGACTTCATTTGATAGAATAAGTATACTCAGGATATCAAAGAAATATAATTAAATCATATAATAATGGCACATTCTATGTCTTATTTTTAATTAAGATATCTAGAATAAATAGATTAAATTATATAGTAATATTGGTCACAGATAAGGTGATATCAAATTACTGACATTTTTATCACTTGGGTAATCATGATGTATTGGTAAACACTGCTCATTAGTTGTGACATTAAATTTAGATTTTAGTATTACTGTCAAGGTTACGAGAACATATTGAGTCACACAATAAGATCGTGAATATATATATATATATATAATCCAAAATGAGTTTAAGATTCCTTGAGTTATTTAAGTTTTAATTTTGACTTAATTTATTATGTAAAGATTAAACTAAGTTTATTAATGCTTACTTTACTAAATAAATTAAATTTTATAAGAAAGTTCAACTAAATAGTTTAAATCAAAATTGAAAACTAAAAATAGAAATATATAAATATATGATATTTACATTTTTAAGGGTGTGCCTATAGTTTATTTTTAGATCTCTACTCTTAAAAAAAGAAAAATGTACAAAATATCAAGCACTCAAATTATAAGGACTAACACTCTGATTAGATTCACGATCGTGTGGATACTATAGAGATGAGAGAAATTTGATCTGTATTTGTGGTTTGACAAAAATCATCTAGTTAGAAGTATGTAGATATTTATGAAATTAAAACATATACATATAATAATACTAAGGTCTATTGCATGAATTTTGGAAAGCAAATCGTTTTTTGTGTAATTTCGTTACATGTGTTTGTATTGGCTTGCTTACAATCGAATCTATGAATTAGGGCGTGACAATGAAATTTAACTTTTACTTTTATTTAAACTAAAATAAGTAAAAATTTTATTGATTAAACTACTTGAATAAGGTAAAATAAAAATTTCAAAACTTTACGAGATTAGTGAATTTGAAAAGTATGGTAGTAATCTTATTTGTTATTGGAAATCATCATATCAATCCACGCATGTAAGTACATGCTCTAATTAGCGTGAAACCAAGAAATTTTTTTTCTTTGCTCAAAAAATGTATGCCATTTTTTATTCATAACTTTTAAATAAGCTCTAGTTATCAAGGTTGAGTTGTATTTTAATTGAGCTAGCACACGAATTGTTGGACCGATGAAATTACAAGCATCAATTATGATGTCTAAACCTTTCATCTCATGATTATATTCAATTTTTAAGTTAACCCTAATCTATGCTACTAACGTATAAAGTTGTACTCTTGTTGTGAAAAATAACTATATAGTGCAAGTGCGCGCTATCACAAACAAGTAATAAAGTAATGGGTAAGTATCATTCCTACAATGATTAATTATTTATAACTACTGAGTTAAATTATTTTAATTTTTCTAAATGAATTGAATAAAGAAATGGTTACACTAAAAATAACTAAAGACTAAATTAAAATAAAGAAAATATCAAGATAAAATTAATAGGAATAAGAGCCTTAATATATTTAATTTTACTTAAACTAATTTGAATTGATTATATCTAATCTTATTAAGTGAGTTTAAACTATGGTTGATAACTTAGAATATTAAAAATATCTATCAATCATTTTTAAGGTTATAATAAAAATATTCACAGTTTATTAATTCATTATATTCTTATGTAAATTAAGATAATTAAAAATTCATTAAGTTTATGATTCAATGCATAAAGGTGGCTTGGCCGGACCCATGAAAATAAGGTCCATGCAGGCTTGTAGCCTGAGCTAAACTAAACTAGTGCAAAAATAAATAAAAAAATTATATAAATAAAAAAAATTCTAACATGGCTTATAAGCTAGTCCTACATAGGTCATGTTGAGCCTGAGTTTGGGCAAGCCTCCAGGCTCCCGTAATTTAACAGTTTAAAATTATTTATTTATTTATTTAATATATATGTAGAACTCATCTTAAATCCTTAAAATTATTTTAGATGTATTATATATACATTCAAGATGCGTTATGATATTTTATGCATATAAGAATACTACATCAAGTATATGCATACTTAGTTGACATATAATTAAAGTATAGAATACGTAATATTTATATATATATATATATATATTTAAGTGTTAAATTTTATTTTAGATTATATTTTATGTTGTACAAATGTTAAAATCTTAAAATGTCATGATATGGTTTTATTAAGATATTTTATAATTTGAAAATAAATTAGTCATTAGAAAAAAAAAATGAAAATGAAAATTTTTTTAAGGTTATTTTTGATATTTTACTTTTGAATAAGTATAAACTTTAAATAGAATAAATATATTATGGGCCTAATTTATTTATTTAGGCCAAAACCCATTTCTACAAAATTCTACACAATTCTACATAATTCTCCATTTATCTACAAAAACCCATAAAACTCTTTTCTTGTTCCATTCTTGACGCCACCTTCACCTTGCAAAACCAAAAATTTTAGTTTCCCACAAGATGTAGAAAAATTTCTTAGCCAGAAAAATCAAAGAAAACAAGCCCTACACAAATGATCTCTTGATATTCAACTAGATTCTAATTAAGGAAAAATTTAAGGAGAAAAATTTCAAGAAGGCATATTTGTGCTTAGGAAAGTTTTGATGAGTTTCTTAAATTTTATTTTAAGCTTAGAATCATGTTAGAATCATGTAGGAGGCATAAATTTAGTGTTGAGCTTAAGGAAACCTAAGATGGCCTAATTGACGTAGATGTATGCTTTGGTGTGATCTTTATATATGATAGAAAATTTATGAATTGGTGATCATATTGATATGAAGGATGTGTAGATGAATATGAATTTATGTCAAATGACAATTTATTTTTGTTTTATGGTAAATGAGGTGAAACTGTGGTAATGATGTATGTGAAATGTTGTTAGAATGCAAAAATGATTAAATTTTTGAGAGAAAGTTTGAGATGAATTTTGGTGTAGGAAATATTGATTTTATGAGTCTATTTGGTGTATTTGGTTATGATTTTTTTTTTAGGTTAAATATTGTATGATTAATAATGATTAGAAAGGAGTCAATGTATTGTTGATATAAATAATCTTATGACAAATTCATTATTTTGGGTGAATTTTTAGTATTATGTTAGTGTATTTTTTGGGTATAGAAAATTTATATTAAAAGTTTGATATTGTTCTTAATATAAAGTATTTTATTTAGGTAAAAATTGGTACTTATCGATTTTGTAGAAATAGTAAGAATTTTGGGAGGCAAGTGTAGGTAAAAATATATTATTTCAGGTAAGTTTCAGTAATTGAATTTGGCAAAATGTGTTCTATGGATTGGCACAATAATACTAAACATTTGTAAGACAAACATGATATAGTTTTGGTGTATTAAATAAAAATTTTGATTAGATATCTCGATAAATATTAATTAGGAGCATATCATTACATGTATTAATCAATGTCACATGCTTAGAATAAACATAGTATATTAATACCTTTTGTGAGACTAAATTTTAGAGATGTAGGTTGTAATCCAATAATGAAGAATCTTATGCAATGAAAGGATTAGATTTCGAGAGTATTAGCCTCCCACGAACAGTGAGTAAATGATATATTTTTAAATATTTTTCAACAATATGAAATTAAATATTTTATGAATATAAATTTACTTTCAATATTTTTCGATAAAATCAATTTAAATATTTGATTATTTTATGAAATTTAAATTTATGAATATCTTATGAATACGAATTTTGAAATATTTGAGTAAGAGCAAATTTATAAAAAATTATTATTTGAGAATTGTATACGTAACTTGTGGATGTATATTTTGATGAATATGATATGAAAATATACTTGTGAATTGTGACTTTGGTGCAAGTACTCAATTATGGATGCATTTGTATATAAATATTGATATATAATGCATTGATATATATGCTTTTCTATTTTACTAGAAATAGAATATAGAGTAGTTATTTCCTTCTTATCACCTACGAGAGGATAAAAGAGTAGGCGCCAGATATAATAAGTGTCTAAAACTACACTCTTTATTCGGACTAACGTTAATAAGTATGTTTAATAATTTAATTTTATATGATTATGTAAAATAACTTATTAGCGAGTCTCAAAATGTCCACCAAAAGTGACTGAGAGATGTCTCAATAGATAGTTTTCGAGTAAACTTAGATTTTATTGAAATATACACAGATTTTTGCGAAAGAATATTTTCTATGGCTTATTTGACTATGAATGAATGTATTGAAATTTTACGAATAGTATATTTTTAAATATAATACTCTTACACCTATATTTTAACTTTTTGTTACAATTATCTATCTATTCACTTAGTTCCGTACTCATGTTTTCTTTTCTTAAAAATATTTTCAAATTAGACACGTTCTTAAGAAGTCATTAGTCTATATTCCTAGACAAAGAATTCGTGACTTATAAATTGTTGAAAACTATTTTAGGTATATAGTGTTTTCTATTGTTATGTAGGTATATATTTTCTAAAAGGGATCCAAAAGAGTTTTTGTGGAGATACTTGGTTGTAGAATATTACATTTACAAATATTTTATATTTTACAACTTTTAGTATATATAAATTATGTGATTTTGTTATTTGAAATACTAAAAACCTTACATATTTGTGTAGAATACGAGGGGTAGGTATACCTTACGAATGTGTAATAGTTGTTACATACTCGGATTAATAGATCGGGACGTGACAATATAAATGGGCTTACTAGTCGTGGTTGACTTTTGTCTTCCAACCTAATCTAGCCCCTAAATAAGTTAAGTAAGGCCAAGCCATGCTTTCATTTGAATATGAATGGTATATTTTTAAATATGATACTCTTAATTCTGCATTTTAACTTTTAGTTACAATCATCAATCTATTCACTCAGTTTCAAACTAACGTTTTCTTTTCTTAAAAATATGTTCAAATTCGACACGTTCCTAAGAAGTCATTGATCCACATCCCTGGAAAAAAAATTAGTCGCTTATAAATTATTAAAAACTATTCTAAGTGTTTAGTGTTTTTCATTGTTATGTTTGTATATATTTTTTGAAAGGGATCCAAAAAAGTTTATGTAAAGATACTTAGTTGTAAAATATTACATTTGTAAATATTTTATATTTTATAATTTTTGGTATGTATATATATTATGTGCTTCGGTTATTTGAGATATTAAAAATCTTATACATTTATGTGGGGCAGTAGGGGTAAGTATACCTCATGAGTATGTAACAGTTGTTACATACTTGGATTAGTGAATCAAGGTGTGACAATATAAATGGGCCTACGGGTTGTGGTTAGCTCTTATCTTTTAGCCTAATCTAACCCCTAAACGAGTTAAGTCAAGCTGGACAAGGCTTACATTGTTCATGGCTCTTTTGCTATATCTATCAATGCATTGATTACACTAAATATGCAGATATACTCGTATCTCATATAGACTTAATGACATTCAACATTATATCAAAAAATATAAATATCCTTTTTTAGGATATAAATATAAAATCAAAACAATGAAGCATTAAAAACACTCAAACAATAAAAATAAATTTTAATAAATTCAAAAAGAAAAATTCTAATCATCTTAGTTTAGTTACATCGTAGTCTTAGAATAATGAAATTATTTCATAATATAAAAAATTATAATGATGAAACTTAAATTCAACAGTTCAAATCAGAAAAGTTCAAAAAAGAAGAATAAAACTAAAAAAAAAATAGATCAAATGCTTTGGTATCCTCTTCTCTCTTATTCTCCTTTGTACTTCTCCTTCTTTTTCTTTGTTCTCTTTTATTTTTCATTATTTTTTATTCTGAAAGTCTCCTTGTGACTTCCTAGTGTCTCCTCTAAATTCTAAAAGATTCTCTTATATCCTCGTTAAAAAGTATAATTCTTTTTTTTATCTTTATTTCTTCTTTCAAAAATCTACAACTTGGGGTCATAGCATTGGCTTCTAGCATTGCAGCCTTGGTGGTGTTGTTTTTCAATTTTTCAAATTACTGTAGTAAAATTACTGCAACATGTTACTGTTCAAAATAAGTGTCACCAAGCTATTCTGTTCTAACAACCTTATTTGGAGGGCCACCATGCTTTCCTATCTTAAACGGCAAAAAAGCCTTTGGCTAGTGACACCATCAAATAACCTGTCAAAGAAATTACTATTTGATGGCACCAAAATAGTCAGCCCTTCCTACAAAAGCTGGGAAACACAAGACAACCTCATACTCAACTATCTCAACACATCTCTCTCAAGCAAAGTTCTACCCTAAGTTGCTCATCACACTTCCTTCCAAGACGTTTATACTGCTCTCAGCTAAGCGTTTGCTTTCCAATTTCATGCAAAGGCAGTGATGGTAAACTTGCAACCAGGCATAGCTCGTAAAGAAACCAAATGACAAATGACTATTTCATGCATATTAAAAAGCTTACGAAGGACTTGGCAAATGTGGGTCAAGCAATGAAGTATGACGATTACCTATTTGTTGGCATGGGTCCAAAATATGGCTCACTTATAGCCACTATCTCCCACCAAGAAAATATAGTCATTTTAGAAGAAGAGTATTCCATGCTACTCACATGTGAAGCTCGAATCCAACATAACAACCAAGCCATTCCAAATGCCACCACTAATGTTGCTTTTAGGAAACCAAATTTCTCTAGCAATCATCAAGGTAAAGGAAAATTTTTAAATGCCCAAAGGGGAATGGTCAACACTCCACTAATCGTGGCTCAGGCAGAGGTAATTTCAATCCTACATATCATTCAAACAATTATCCTAACTAGACTTTGTCGTGATAGCTTTGTAACGAACTAGGCAAAACTGCCTTCTGTTGCTTTAAATGGCTTGATCTCCATTTTTTAACACCACCACCCTGACCGAGTCCTCAAGCTAATTTTGCATCAAACTATCTCAACAATCAACTAGTCAAGAATGACATGCTATCACTGAAGCGACTCATTACCTTACCACCAACTTTCATAACCTCAATGTCTGTAAAGACTAGTATGTGAGGAATGAACAAATTCAAGTTGGTGATAGGTCAGATTTGGATATTACACACATGGACATTGCTTCCTTATCCACCCTTCAAAATCTTTTGTCTTAAATCAAATTTTAGTCGCTCTTCAATTGAAAAAAAATTATTATTTATTCATAAATTCGCCCAAGATAATAATGTTTAGTTGGAGCATTACACTTTATTTTCTGATCAAGGATTACTCGGGCACCATCCTAAATAAGGGTTATCTCAGAGATGGTCTTTATTGTTTGTCTCAGCCTCTTCAACAATTCATTCCTTCAACTTTCATTGATTTTTGAGTTTCCATATCTGATTGGCTTCTCGATTAAGACATGCATCCTACAAAAGAATCCGTCATGTGATTGCCGTAAATAAACATTCCGTTATATCCAATAAATAAAATATATATATATATATATATATCTCCTCTGACTATGATTTGATGTATGGGACCTAGTTCTATTGTTTCGGTTATGGATCTTGATATATATATATATATATAGCTAAATGCTTTCACAAAATTAATTTAGTTTTTTTCTTTGAAATAAAAATCAATATTGAATTACTTTTTTTAAAATTTCATAAATATGTTATTCGCCACTTTGAAACTGAAGCTTACATAACTATTTTAATATTTGTGAAATTCAACATTAGTTAGCATGTCCTTGCATACATGAACAAATGGGTTCCATAAAATGGCATCACTATCAAATTGTCAAAATGAGGTTAACTTTGCTAGCTCATTCAAATCTTCTAAAAACATATTGGGAAGATACTTTTCTACCTACAACCTATATCCTAAATCACTTATCCACAGAATTTTTAAATAAGCGTTCCCCTGTGAAGTGGCATATAATTAGAAACTAAATTGCAATTTCATGCATATTTTTAAAATATCCATCAAGTAATTTACTGTTCCAAAAAATTTATCATCATTTACAATTAAGTGAATCAGTTAGAAAAGAAAAAGAAAAGAGAGGTAAATGTTATATACAAAGATTTTGCCAGCACAGGTGACAACACTTGACTTTGCCACACATGGCATCGATGATTAATGATCGTGACTACAAAGTAGGCTAGCTCAGTTAAAAGAAGTTCCCCACAAATGCACCGACACGACACCTAAAGAACGATCACTATGGTGATGCTGTGACTCCATAAAAGAGTTTAGCTATTATCGTCACAGTCGCCAACCGTCCCGATATCCTAATTTCTCTATTGGATTATAACCCATTCATAACTATCACATTTTATAAGGTCAAGTGCCAAAAACCAAGAGGTGACATTACTGCTCTCACTATACCAATGTTAGTTGACCGGTGAATAGCATTTACGTGTATTAGACTTAGGGTCACACATATTAGAAAAAGCATGAGAGGTAATGTGTAAAAACTCATTCTCTCTTCTTACGCCAATAAATTGTGAGGATGGTCACAAGTAAAAGGATCTTTTTTCATCTCTCTTAGCCAAGACTTTATTCATTTGTTTTCTCATTCACTCTTTAAAATTCACTGCCAATTTACAGGACTTGCCAATCGTATTGTTCACACCAGTGACCTCCACTGACAACTTGGACCTTGTTTTGCGCAAGTGACTTCACAAGCTACTAAGGTGAATATTTTAGAGGAAGTTGTTACATGCATAGAAAGTTGACAAACACATTTCTTGGCATTTTCTTGTTCTTTTTGTTATATTAGCTCACATTTATTATTCCATGCATGCTCTTATTTTTAATGTTCTTAAGTATTAGGTTCAGATTAATGTTTGCTCGTATTTAATTTGAGTCAGGTTTTTAAGCAAACAGAGACCATCCCCAATCTGGTGCCAAGCGCTGGCACGAGCGAAGACATATGAAGAAATGTATGGGGTTGATTGAATGTATGTGCCAACCTAAAGCCGAGCTCGAGACTCGTCCGCCAACCCAAAGTCAAGTGGCCGTTCGAGCCAATGTGAAATATGGTTCATCAGCCAAGACACTGTCAAGTTGTGGGTCGAGCCAACAGTTGTTTTTCAGCCTAAAACCTAATTTTTCAAGATGCATTTTCTAGGGCCAAACCTTATAAAAAAACATATTCTTTCAACCTAGAAATGGTTAAGAGAATTTATAGCACATATCTTGGCCTTTTTTTTTTTTTTTTTAAGAGAAACTGATTGAATTCTTTAGTAAATGAGATTTCTCAATTTTGTGTTCTCCTAATTATCACTATCCTAATCCTTACAACCAAATCCAATTGAAAAGCGTTCAAAGTTTTGATGTTAGTAGCTAGAGTTCAAGTCTTATGAACATGTTGTTTAAGAAATTCATTGACATAATTATATTTCATAGTTCTATAGACAAGATTTCTTGGAATGGGTCACTTAGTCATGATAGTCAAATTTGAGTTTAAGAGTTCTTGTACTTCATCACAAGTTATAAATTCTTTTTTACTAATGATATATTTTGGTGACTTTTGTATCAATTTGAAAGATTTTTGTTTTTTAAAGAGTTTCTCATAAAGTTTTTCTTTATTATCAAATTTCTCACTTTTTATTTTGTTTTTGTTTATTGCTCTAGGGTTGAACATTTAAGGTTTTTTTATTTGGAGTATTTGATATATAAACACACCTTAAACTTTCTCTTATTTGTTTATAATATTGGTATTTGAGTGATTGTTCTTTGCATCTTGTACATAAATAGTATAAATTGTGTTATTGACCTCAGTTTTTGTGTTTGCATACATTGTTACATGTCTTCGAAATTTTGGCATCAATAGAAAGCAAGAAAACTATAATTTGCTTACTAATAGGAAAAATGAAAATAAAAATATCATCAAAATGTTATCCAATGATTAGTATTAAGTTAGTATTTTTAATTCTTGACTTGATCATTAAATCAGTCGAATTTGAAATTGACCTATATTTAATGCACATATGATACAATAATTTAAAGTGTCATTATTAAATAGAACATAACAAAAAATGAAGGTAAAAATTTTGTTTTTGTTGTGTTTCCAATTTTTTGCAATCATTTCTTTATTTGCTATAAATTATTTGTTTGTTGAATATTTCTATTTTGATTCTGTTAGCTTTGAGATTGACTTTGCATGATGTAGCATGGGAAATTATCTTGATTTAAAATTGATTTGGCATGGTGAATTAGGGCATTTATGTCATTGTTAAGGATAGTCATCCAGTTGCCAGCTATAGTTTTGCTGCTGTTTAGAAGCCAAGTACAAAGTCTGAAGAGCAAGGTAGTTGATTAGCAGCTTAGTTAATCATACATTGGTGTTAACAAGGGTTAATGAGAACTAGTTCATGAATTGTAATTAGTTACAAGTTTTAACGGTAGAATTATGTTGCTAAGATTGTTATTAGCTATTAGATTAATTAGTTAAACAATCCGTAAATTCAAGAGAATTAGTTGAGAGTGTTTTCTATTAGTATAAATATTGTTTGTAGTGTGCTGTATTAGTGACTGGGTGGTTTTATAGTAAAGAAAATTGAAAATTCTTTTCTCATTTCTCTGCAAATTTTCTTGCAAACCAAACACTCACAATCAAAAGATAAGGTACTTCAATTGCATTTTCAATTACAGTCTATGAAGAAGAAATCATTGTCGATAGCCGAATATTTTCTGAGAATGAAAAATTTAGCTGATAATCTTGCTGCAGCTGGTAACCCTGTGACTAATGATGATTTTATCTTACATGTTCTCGGTGGCTTAGGCTCAGAATAATTCAATGGCAATGCATATTACTAGTAGAGGTGATAATATTAGTATTCATGATGTCTATTCGATACTTTTAACACATGAGTGTAGACTTGAACAACAAAACTCTGCTTTGATGAAAGAGGATCAAGAAAGCTATGTTGCAAACTATGCACAAGCAAAAAATTATCAGAAAAAGTTTTAAAATAAAGGAGGTTATGGACAACAAAATTTTCAAAATTATGGCTTCAATAATCCAAGTAGAGAAAATGTGAATTTTAAAGGATTTCAAGCCAACAAAGGCTTTCAAGATGGTAGATTTTACAATAAAGGTCAAGGAAATAATAAGCCAACTTGCCAGATTTGTTTCAAACCTGAACGCACTACTACTACTTGCTTCCATAGTTTTAACAAGCATTTTGTGCCTGCACAATCTTAGAATCAACAATACTATCAATAATCTTTCCAGAAGCAACAAAATATTCAAGGAGCAAAAGAGGCATATGTGGCTAATGCTGAAGGAGTGGCTGATAAAGGATAGTGTATTGATAGTGGTGCAACACATTACTTGACAACTAACATACAAAATTTGTCAATCTGTGAAGACTTTAGAGGTAATGATAAGCTTATTATTGAAAATGGAGAAGGTTTGAGAATTACTCATGTTGGAATCATAACTCTATCACTCAACGCACAACTTATACTTTAGAAAATTGCAAAGTGATGCTAAGAAATGTCTTATGTGTACCTAACATGACCAAAAATTTGATAAGTGTGTCAAAACTTGTATCCAATAACAATCTAACAGTTGAGTTTTGTGATGATTTTTATTTCATTAAAGACAAGAAAAAGGGAGTGCTGTTGTTGAAGGGTATTGTTGTGAAGGGCTTGTATAGATTGCTGCTTCGATCTTCTTCAAATTTCAATCTTATGAATTCTGATAATAAAACATGTGTGCCTCAAAGCATGCTTTCAATGTGCCTCAAAGCATGCTTTCAATCTGTCCTTTTGATGCATCCTTTAATTCTGTCTCTTGTAATAATAACACTTTTTCTGTAAGTTTGAATAAAAATGTTTGTAGTACTTCTATTCCTAAATACTTAATCAATAACTTCGTAAAACCATCTTGTTCCTTAGATATCCTTCATCAAAGGTTAGGGCATCATTGTTCAAAGGTCATGAAAGTTGTATTGCAAATTTGTAACAGTTGTCACATTTCAATAAAAATCAGAATATTTTTTTTTGTAGTGCCTGTCAATATGGCAAAAGCCATAAACTCCATTTTCCTAGTCCATCAATGAAAACAAGAAGTCCCTTACAAGTTGTCCATGCTAACTTATGGGGTCCTTCATCCAAGCTTTCTAGGGATGGTTTCAGGTATTATATTAGCTTTGTTGATAACTTTACTAGATACACATGGGTATTTTTGTTGAAATTCAAATAAAATGCTTTGATGGTGTTTAAGCAATTCAAACTGCAAGTTGAAAAATAATTTTTTTGCTCAATTAAATGCTTGCATACTAATGAAGGGAGAGAGTTCAAAGTCTTTGTTCTATTTCTTTTACAACAAGGTATTCTCTATCGATATTTTTGTCCCTATTCCCATCATCAAAATGGAGTCATTGAGAAAAAACATAGACACATAGTTGAACTTAGCCTAACCTTGTTGTCACAAGCATCTCTTCCAATTCGTTTTTGGTGGGATGCTTTCCAGTCTTTTGTTTTTCTTATCAATCGCCTACCAAGTATTTCTTTGTCTCGCAAATCATCTTTTGAGTTGCTGCATAAACATCCACTTGCTTACACCTTCTTGAAAGTATTTGGTTGCTCATGTTTTCCTTTTATTCGCAGTTATAACAATCATAAATTGGCTTTTCGATCAACAAAATGTGTATTCACTAAGTATAGTCATCTACACAAAGGCTATAAGTGTCTTGATCTATCTTCCGTGAAACTTTTCATTGCTAGGCATGTCATTTTTTATGAAACATTTTTTCCGTATTCAGATCATTTTGCATCTTTAAAGTTAAATATTTCAAATTCTCTATTTTCTGTTCTTGTGTCTTCCATTCCTCTTGTTAGTTAATTCCCTGTTTCTAGGGACCTAACAAGTTTCTCAAGGCAAGATCCTTTAGCTTCTCAATCAACTCCTCAGGTAGCATCACTTTCTCATGATACACTTGTTGTATCTACGCTTAATTCATCTAAAAATCTACCAACAGTGATACCTTATTCATCTATTTCTTCACCACCTGTTTAAAATCATCATCATATATTAACCCGAGCTAAGTGTGGTATTTTTAAGCTTAAAGTTTATCATGTGCATAATGGTGAAACCTTACTTACTACAGCAAAAAAAGCAATTCTCATTCCTCACTGGAAAGAAGTTATGGAATTTGAGTTCTTGACATTGCAGAAAAATAACACATAGATTCTTGTTTCTCCAACTCAAGACATAAAAATTGTTGGCTGCAAATAGGTTTTTCGTGTGAAGTATAATGTGGATGGTTCTGTATCCAAGTATAAGGCTAGACTGGTTGCTAAAGGGTTTCATCAAACTCCTGGTGTAGATTTTTCAGATACATTTAGTCCAGTGATTAAGGTAGCAACTATAAGGGTAGTTTTAAGCATAGTAGTCATGAAAAAGTGGATCATTCGACAGCTTGACATTAACAATACTTTTCTAAATGGGGACTTACAAGAGGCAGTATATATGCAGCAACCTGATGAATTTGTTAATTCACTTTATCCTCAGCATGTCTGCAAATTGACAAAGGCTATATATGGTCTTAAGCAAGTGCCACGGGCTTGGTATGATAAACTCAAATTATTTCTTATTCAACGAGGCTTTGTAAATTCTAAGGCAGACTCTTCATTGTTCTTCATGAGCTCTTCATCTTGTATGTAATTCTTCTTGTGTATGTTGATGTATTATAGTGACGGGCTTTGATTCACTGTAGATTGATGATTTTATTACTTGCTTACATAATGCTTTTGCTATAAAAGATCTAGGATATCTACACTACTTTTTGAGTATTGAGGTTTTTGTATCAGCTACTGGATTGCATTTATCCCAAACTAAATACATCAAGGAACTGTTACTCAAAGCAAGGATGAGTGAAAGCAAGTTGTGTGACACACCAATACTGTCTAGTATGAAATTGACAAAATCAACTAGTGATCATTTCTCTAATCCTTCTCTCTATCGCAGTCTAGTTGGTAGCTTTCAATATCTTACAATTACCAGGCCTGACATCTCTTATGTAATAAATCATCTAGGCGAATTTTTGTCAAATCCTTCTATTGCTCATTGGTTGGCCTATAAACGTTTACTGCGATATCTGCAGGGTTCCTCTAATCTTGGTCTTCAATTTTTCAATATAGGAAGACATGAACTAACTGCATTTTCATATGCTGATTAGGGTTGTGATATAGATGATCACAAGTCTATTGATGCTTATTACATTTTTCTAAAAGATAATATGGTTTCTTAGTCATCTAAGAAGCAACAAATGGTTGCTCGCTCCAGCATTGAATTGAAATACCGCGCCTTAGCTGCTACATCAACAGAGTTTGCTTAACTATCTTCTCTGTTGTGTGAAATCAATATACTTCCTTCTACAGTTCCAATTCTTTGGTGTGATAATCAAAGTGCCACTTTTTTAGCCAAAAATCTAGTTTTTCATTCCCAAACCAAGCATATTGAACTTGATGTTCATTTTATCCGCGATTGTGTTCTAAATAAACAATTAGATGTTCGCTATGTTCCTTCTGTTAAACAATTAGCTTATATGCTCACCAAGCCTCTCTCTACAAAAACCTTTCAATATTTTCGTTCCAAGTTAAATGTTTTCTCCACACCATTCAACTTGAGGGTGGATGTTAAGGATAGTCATCCAGCTGCTAGCTATAGTTTCACTACTGTTTGGAAGCCAAGTGCAGAGTCTGAAGAGCAGGGCAATTGATTAGCAGCTCAATTAATCATGCACTGGTGTTAACAGGGGTTAATGACAGTTAGTTTATAAATTGTAATTAGTTACATATTTTAACGGTAGAATTAGGTTGTTAAGGTTGTTATTAGCTATTAGATTAATTAGTTAAGCAATCCATAAATTCAGGAGAGTTAGTTGAGAGCGTTTTCTATTAATATAAATATTGCTTGCAGTGTACTGTATTAGTGACTGGATGGTTTTATAGTAAAGAAACCTAAAAATTCTTTTCTCATTTCTCTGCAAATTTTCTTACAAACCAAACAGTCACAAAACTTCATTATCGTCACAGTCAATACAAGTTAAAGGGGTATGTATAACACTGCATGGATCGACATGGGTTAAAGGCTAAGAGTAATTAAAAAAGAAAACAAAAATGGTGTGTTTGACAATTAGTTCAACTTGAAAGTTTACTTATCATTGACACTATCGCATGAGAATTTATATGCCATTCTCCCAAGTCATTATTCACATAGTGAAGAAAATATTTTAACTTCTAAGAGATTTTAGCAAAGAGAATATTGAATAGTTGAGTGATATTAAATGAGATTTTGAGTGATAAAATGTTTAAATTATTTTTTAAAGTACAAATAACATCCCTAAATATTTGGATGATCTATAAACACAAATATAAGTATTGTACTTGTGCAATGTAAGAAAGTTTTTGTTAAAATTTTCAAATTTAAAGTTAAGATTTTATAGTTGTTGCAAAAGTTAAAATATAGCTTATAAAACAATAATGAAGAATACAAGATAAATGATGAAAAATTTTAAAATACAATAAGTAATTTATATAAATACACGTTTTACTCAAAAAGAAATAACTAGTTTTGAAGGTATATTTGCAATTCAATATAAACCAAACATTGATGGTAAATTTGCAAGTAAGTAACAACTTACAACCTATGGCCACTAACCTTCCACAAATCTCTGTGATACCCAATATAACTTTTTAAATTAGTTAACAAATTTTACAAAATGTTTCATAAGAATGATAGTTTATTTAGGATTGTGATGATTATATTTAACTTTAAAAGTAAAATTAAAAATATGTTTGGTAAAATTAATATTCAGTGAGATTCATTTATTTTTACACTAATATTTAAAACTTTTTCTTTTATAATAGTTGTGATTTAAAAGCCACGATACTTCAATATCAAATTAAAACTAAAGTTGTCTTCAAAGTATTATTTGGATTTAAAGAAATAGCTTTATTTTTAAAGCGGTTTCTTTTGCATCTTAGTTGGTTAGAGCACCCGTTTAGTAAGCCAAAGTTTTTGAGTTCAACTTTCAGTGAAAGCAAGCATTAATTTTTTTAATTTTATCTGTCTTTATATAAAGAATCATGGTGGATATTGTTTTAAGAATTTTTTTTTTGGTAGAAAGTTAATTATTGGAAAATAACAACATAGAAAATATCATAAAGAACATGGTGAACACTGAAAATAACAAAGCTAAAAAATTTCAAAGCTCATCATGGTTTTTTTTTATTTTTTTTTTAAAACAAAGTAGTTGTAAATTGGCAAAGACCATATCTTAATGTAATAATCTCAAATATCTGATTCTTCCTTCCCTGATAGAAACACGCTTGTAGTTTATTCTCTCTAAAACTTCATAAGCCTAAAGTTTGTTGAAAACTTTGCTTAGTTTCTTTTTATCATTTACCAAAATGCACAACTACTGATGTTAGAAAAAGAAACCATGATTTATTTTTGGTTACTCTTTTGTGCATACATTAGTTGAAGCTCTGCTCAACCATATTATCATTATTCCGATTTCTGTGAAGATACTAAACATTCAGGTTCAAGATACACTTGTAATTTCTTTCGGAATTCATGTCATACATTCCTAGTCTTCAGAGTTAATGGACAATTTCAGACACACTCAGTTATCACTCACTTATTTTAGCTGAACTCTGATGAGTTCAATGAGCTACTTCACTTGAACAATCTAATGTCTCCTTTAGAGATACTCAATCTGGTTAGAGAAGTTCATATTCCCATTAACTGTTCTTGCTCATGCTAGTAGTTTTTCAACCTAATTTTACTTATATAGTCCCTGGAAGAATAGCATACTCCGAAATTGCTTGCACGATTTTTGAAGGCTTACTAAGATCGTGCATACTTGCTGAGGAAAATTAGTTTCAAGGAAATAATCCTAAGGCTAGTTCCAAGATTTATATGCCTTTAATGTGTGTTTGTCTTGATAATTTCTCATGCTAAATGAGTGAAATACCTGGTGATATACCCTTGTTTTGAAGAAGATAGACCAGACTTACTAAGCATAAAATTTGGTATCTCCTTTAAAGCTTTATATGCAGTTAATGTTTTAACACCTAAGCCTACTGTTTATCCAAACACGACTTTTTTAGGTCTCGTTGAGAAATAACCAGTCATAAATGTCGATATTGCAAATTCATAGCCTTCTATTCCTGTTTTTCTTCCAACAATTAATATTTAAGTAATGAGTAATCAAAAACTAAGGACTTTGTATATTGTAGGCGTTGGATCTTTAAAGAACTTAAGTTTATTGAATTGTGATAAAAAATAGCCAAGAAAATAACACCAAACAATGTATATCAAATAGCTAGTTAAAGATGCAGCAAGAATATCAAATATCCAACAAAGTTTTATCAGTGAAACTCTATCAGAAACAAGAATTGAAAGCATTATAATTAAACACCAAGAAAATATGTGGTTCAGCCTTCAAGGCCTACATCCACATGCAAACAACAAGCTATCATTTCATTAAGTGAACTAAGAAATACAAAAGAACATACAAGCAAATCCATACTCCACAGATTGCACAATCCAACACACCTTTGACTCAAAAAATCTAAGAATTCCAGTTTCTTCTTCTATCAGCTAAAAAACTCTATTTTTTTTCTCTCTATCATCCATACATTTATACTAGTTTTTTAGGTTATAACTAACCTTGAATTCTTAAAGTTATTGGTGTCATTTTTCATTGCAATCTAACAGCTGCACAAACTAACTGTGTAATGAACTTTAGTTTATACTAGCTGATGTTGTAACCACCTCTTCAATTCTCCACCTTGGTTACAAATCTGTTTGCTATCCTTGCCAATCCTTCAAGACTAGTAATCATTATTTCTAACAGCAACTAAATCTAAACAATGCTTAAACTTAAACATTGTCAATGACTTAGTAAGCATATCTATAGCATTCTCATCAGTATGAATCTTATCCAACATAATTAATCCTTTTGTTACTTTATCTATGATAAAATAAAACTTAACATTAATATACTTTGTTCTTTCATGATACATTTGATTTTTGTTCAAATGTATTACACTTTGACTGTCACACATGATGCATATTGATTCTTCTTTTAATCCCAATTCTGCAATCAAACCTTGTAGCCATTTAACTTCCTTAATTGTCTCTGAAACTACAATATATTCTGACTCTGTAGTAGACAATGCTACTACATGTTGTGGATTTGATTTCCAGCTTACTATGCAGCCATATAATGTGAACAAATACCTTGTTTGAGATCTTCTTCTATCTAAATCTCTTGCGTAGTTTGCATCAACATATTCTTAAAGCTTATTCTTTACATCTCTGTGAATTTCATAAAGCAAACCAACTCTGGAAGTACCTCTCAAGTATCTTAAAATCTATTTGATAGCTTCCTAATGTTGTCTTCCCATATTAGCCATGTATTTACTTACCATACTTATTGCATAAGCCAAATCTGGCCTTGTGCAAATCATGGCATATATCAAACTCCTAACAACATTTGAGTAAGGTACAAAAGCCATCTAATTCTTATCTTGAGCTAAAACTGGACTATCTCTTGTAGATAATTTGAAATGAACTACTAAAGGATAGTTTACAAATTTTGCATTCATCATATTGAACTTCTCAAGAATTTTGGATATGTACCCTTCTTAAGATATTATCAATGCACCTGCATTTCTATTTCTTTTAATGTTCATGCCCAA
This sequence comes from Khaya senegalensis, assembly GCA_032402905.1. Classification (NCBI taxonomy): domain Eukaryota; kingdom Viridiplantae; phylum Streptophyta; class Magnoliopsida; order Sapindales; family Meliaceae; genus Khaya; species Khaya senegalensis. Next base: position 5,844,311 of record CP135552.1, on the reverse strand, counting down.
AATCTACTTGACCTCTCCTAGTTCCTTCATTTCGAACACTTCCATAAGTTTTCTTTTTAGCTTCTGAATTTCATATTTCAACTTACTTATAATGAGCATATCATCAATATAAAGTAGTAGGTAAATAGCTTTCTCACTTTCAACATGCATATAATACACATAACAATTAGAAGAACTTCTTTGGTATCCTTGTTTGACCATAAAATCATCAAACCTTTTATACCATTGTCTTGGAGATTGTTTCAAGCCATAAAGTGATTTTTTAGCAGACATACTTGGTCTTCTTTCTTATCTGACTTAAACCCCTTAGGTTGTTCCATCATGATTTGTTTTTCAAGTTCACCATGTAAAAAAGCTGTCTCCACATCTATCTGCTCAATCTCAAGATCAAACTTTGTTGTCATGGCTAACAACACTCTTATGAAATTAAACTTTACTACAGGAGAAAAAACTTCTATGTAATCAATCCTTTCTCTCTGTGTATACTCTTTTGCTATTAATCTGACTTTAAATCTTAAAGGATCAGACCTTATAATTCCATCTTTGATCTTGAAAATTCACTTGCTACCTACTACTCTTACCTCTTTTAGTCTTGGTACCATCATGTCTCATTTTTCATGAGAGATTTTATTTCATCAGTCATTATTGCTTGCCAATCTTTCTTATACTCATTATGCATTACTTCTTCATATGCTAAAGGTTCATTACCTATAAACTCTTGCATAGTAATCAAAGCATATGCTATTAAATCAGCATATCCATACCTTATAGGTGCTTTGACATTTCTTTTCTATCTATCTCTTGTTAAATACTAGCCATCCACTTTTGATTATCCTACTTCAGGTTTAGCACCCATGTCTTCTGCATTCTATACCTTGTACCTTTTCTTTGTGTTGAAGATAAGTCTTTCCTTCATCATTTAACTCACTAGGTTGCTTAGAATCCAGCATAGCTTCCTCATTGAAAACTATATCCCTGCTAATGATACAGTTAGGTGGATTCATATCAATACACCAGAGTTTAAAACCTTTCACACCCTCAGGATATCTTAAGATAACCCCATTTAATGCTCTTGGTTCTAACTTGCCTGTCTTATGTGTGCATAAGCTGGATACCTGAAGACTCTCAAGTTATGGTATTCTGCAGGCTTGCCACACCATACTTCTTGTGGTGTTTTACCTCTTAATGCTTTAGCTGGACTTCTATTAATCAAGAAGACTGCAGTAATCACAACTTCTGCCCAAAAACCTTTTGATAACTTTAAGTGACTTAGCATGTACCTAACCTTTTGAATGATTGTTCTATTCATCCTTTCAGTAACTCTATTTTGTTGTGGAGTCATTCGAACAGTTTCATGTCTCATAATCTCTTCCTTAGTACAAAAAATACTAAATTCCTTCTTATAAAACTTAAGTCCATTATCAGTTCTAAGAACTTTAATCTTTTTCTCTATTTGTTTTTCTACAAATATTTTCTAGTCTTTGAAGGTTTCAAATACTTGCTATTTTATTTTCAAGATATATACCAATAGTTTCCTAAAAAAATCATTAATTAATGACAAAAAATACCTACCTTTACCCATAGATTGTGCTTGAGATGGCCCTTACAAGTCAGCATGTATGTATTCTAAAGTACACTTGGTCGTATGTTTGCCTTCCCTAAACTTAAACCTGCAAGTTTTTCCATACACATATTGTGCATAGAAATCTAGTCCATAAATTTTATCTGAGCCTAGCAAGCCTTATCTGCATAGCTCCTTCAAAGCTTTAAGACTAATTTGCCCAATCTCAAATGTCATAGCCTTATTTTATCAGTCTATTTACTTGCTGATATTGAGCCTAATGCTGACAATGTTTCACCATTGAGAACATATAGTCCATTATTTAAAATTTCTTTCATAATCACCATAAATCCTTTTATGACTTTCAATGTCCCTTTCTCTGCTTTAAACATGTGACTAGATTTGTCAAGCATTCTCAAAGAAATTAAATTTCTCATCAACCTAAGAACATGCTTAACATTGTGTAACTTTATTATCAAATTATTAGCCATTTTAATCTTAACCTTTTCATCACCAGTTACATTACAAGAGACATTGTTTCCCATCAAAACCTTTCCCTTATAGCTTGAATTATAAGTAACAAATGAATTCTTGTTATGGCACGTGTGAAATGAACAACCTAAATTTAATAACCACTGACCTTTAATTCTACTATCTGATGCCACAAATAGCTTTGCAGTTTCGAAATCTTCATAGGAGGAATTGATGTCTTCTGATGTTATTATGGCATTTCCAATGTTATTCTTATATTCTTTCTGTTTAGATTTCTTTTCTGGACAGTTCTTCTTAAAGTGGCCTTTATTGTGGCATTGAAAACACTTGAATTTCTTGTTCCTTGACTTTGATCTTTGTTGATTCTTATCTTAAAATGTCATTTTCTCTAATTTGCCTTTTGTTGCGTGTAATTCACCTTGACCTACTTCATCTTTCTTCTTAAGCTCCTTTGAATTCAAGGCTCTCTTTACATCTTACATGGATATTATATCTCTTCCAAGAGTCAGAGTATCTACAAAATGTTCATATGAATTTAGTAGTGAACTAAGCAATAATATTGCTTGGTATTCATCCTCTATTTTAATGTCAATGTTTTTGAGATCAAGAATGATTCGGTTAAACTCATCCAAGTGATCTCTCATTGAACATCCTTCTTTTAAAACAAAGGTATAGAGTATTCTCTTCTTGAAGAGTCTGTTAGCTAGAGACTTTGTCATACATTTCTTTTCTAACTTCTTCTACAATCTTACAACTGTGGTCTCCTTAGATACTTCAAGTAGAACTCCATCTCCCAAACTCATAACCACTGTGAACCTTGTTTAATATTTTTTTTTTCTTTTGTTTTTCATTTAGACTTTCTGGCTTTTTGTTTTCTCCGAGCAACGTATCTTTTAACTCCTAATGTACCAAGAGTGCTCTCATCTTGATTCTCTATAGGTTAAAGTCATTTTCTCCATTAAACTTCTCAAATTTAAACTTTGGTTGTGCCATTCTTCTATTACTTCTCTGACTCTGATACCACTTTGTTGGATCTTTAAAGAACTTAAGCCTATTGAATTTTGATCAAGAATAGCCAAGAAAATATCTTCAAATAATGTAATCAAACAGCTACTTACAGATATAGCAAGAAGATCAAATATCTAGCAAAATTTTGTCAATGAAACTCCATCAGAAACAAGAATTGAAAGCATCATAAAAGAACACCAAGAGAATACATGGTTCAACCTTCAAGACTTACATCCACAAGCAAACAACAAGCTATCATTTGATTGAATGAACCAAGAAATATAGAAGAACATACATGCAAATCCATACTCCACAAATTGCAAAATCCAGCACACTTTCGACTCAAAAAATCTAAAAGTTCTAATTTTTTCTTCTTTCAGCTAAGAAACTTTATTTTTTCTCTCTGTCATCTATACATTTATACTAGTTTTTCAAGTTGTAACTAACCTTGAATTCTTGAAGTTATTGGGGTCATTTTTTGTTGCAATCTATCAACTATATAAACTAACCGTATAACTAACTCTAACTTATGCCAACTGATGTTGTAATCACCTCTTCAGTAGGATCAATTGTTGTTCTTTTTTTGGTACTTCTACTGTTGCTTGCTTGTAGATTATATCCGCTAGTCTTTGGGCAAATGGAAGTTTAAGAGGTTGCAGTCATTCAATGTTAGAAGCTCTGTTTCAATTTCATGTTCGTTCCACGCGATCTGCTCAAATTGGTAAAAGCTTTAAAAATTTATGTTTATCTACAGATTCTTGGTAAGCATAAAATACTCTCTCTGCGTGTTACAACATAGAGGAGTTCAACCAAACAAAAATATTTTCAACGAAGTTACCCAAATTGGAAACCAAACTTATAAAGGCATGATCAATAATGTTGAGTTGATGATCAAGTAAATGAGATTTGTAGATACTTACCAGATAATTGATATACATTCCAAGATCAATAACATAAATATTAAGAGTTTGCATGGTGTTTGTTATGGAGAAAGTAACCTCTCCAGGTAATACCATATTTCTGAATTCCCTATCAATGGTTCTATGGCTGCTTGTCTAATCCATCCAATTCTCTTTGTTGGCTTAAACAGACGTAAACAGGAGCATATTTTTCTTACAGCTAACTAAAGAGAAAAGCTTGTAGGAATTGGGCAAACTTCTCAATTGATCAATACCACCAACTCCACTAGCTGATCCTCCCAAAAATCCAATGGAATCCTCAAGCAATCTTTCATCCATTTCCTCCCTTACTGAGAGAACTTCTTAAGTGAGATTACCCTATTGCAGAAGATTTTTATTTAACTGTTCTAGCCAAAGCTTGTGTGGAAGATGATCCTCTGCATAAGCCATCTATGTATGATATCTTGAAAATTCTTGCCATAATGGGATTAATGTAAAAACTAAGTAATGAATTGAAAAACATTATTTAAGCTTTCTTATTAGTTATTAACAATTCTAGATTGGAATTTATTTATTTAGTTAAACAATGTACTATAGTTATGATGTTCTTATGCTGTATAGATTGAATATATGTAACATCTTGAAATTCTTATACTCTTAAAATCCTGTTACAGAGTTTGTATTGCAGTATTTTCGAGAGTTTTGATAAGAGAGAGCTGGCTTGTTTTCGGGGCAGCGCATGGTATAAGTAAAAAAATATAGTATTTTATTATAATTATCAAAAATCTGACAACAAAAGCGAAAAAATACAATTTTTTGTCGTACATGCACGACTATATTAACAGGACAAGGTTGAAAAATTAACATCACAACCTCACCTTTTTCCCTCCTCTTTCTCTCTCTTCTGTATCTCCTCCCCACATTTATCTCTCCTATAAACAGTAGCTTTCATCACCAAAGCTCAGATCGCCTTACCGCCGACGAGTGAAGGACCACCGAGCTGTCGCTAGTGCAACGCCGCAAACACCCCATGATCGCCGTCACCACGCGTCCGCATGCATCATTGAAATGCTTTACCAACGTGAAGTTTAACAGTCGATTCACGGTGAGTTGACCGTCACTGCCGAAGCGTCTGCCACCGTCTCGTCACCCTCTTCATGGTGGTGTGCCTAGACCTGACATCCAGCCATCGAATTCCAACATGGGGTGGCTAATCGTCAGGCTATCTTTCTGACAAGATTTTTAACAATCTGTGCTGTTTTGTTGGAACCTAAACCGTTCAATATACTCTTTGCCACTCATACTTCAACGCGGTATGTTTAAATCTCAATTTGGATTGTATTTCGATGATGATTTGAGGGTCTAAAGTAAACACCCCGAAATATTGAAATTTATGATTTTCGATGATTTTAAATGCTTAAATCTATGTTTTGTGATATATGGACACCATGGATAGTATCTTGACATCGCAAGCATCGCGATGGTATGTTCTACTCACGAAACAGAAACCGAAATTTTATGGTTTAAATAGTACTCATAAATAGTGCTATAAACAGTAATCGACACATTTTTTGAGGAAATACTCGTAGTGGACAGAAGAGTATTTGGGACCTATATATCCTCTCTAAGACTGCTTTTCGTCATCTGCGTGGGCTCCAGGTACCCAAAGGAAAGATAATATGATATTTAAATTGTAAACAAAATGAACGTTAAATTTTATAATGTTTGTAAATATATGAAAGTTTATCATAACATCGGTTTGAATTATAGAAAAGTCTTATTGAAGGAGAATAGGCATGATTGTGCAATTAGAAGTGTTAGTATCCATGTTATGTGTGTGTGTATATATATATGTATATATTTATAAGCGTAATACTATCATCGTCAACCTACAGTGCTACATAAGGTATTTTAAAATACTTATACAGCATTATATGTCTCATGTTTGTATATATATATATATATATATTCATAGAGTAGGTACGCTTGTATATGCATATGTAATTATGCTCGTGTGATTGAATGATCGAGTAGATGTTGTACTTGTTAGTTGTAGAATGCTGTCTGGATAAACATATGTGTATATATTAGTGTGTTGTAATTATTGTGCCGTAGTAAGGTGTTAAACATAATTTGACTTGTGATGACACGTTAGGCTTGCGTGTATTGATACATTATATAAGAACCGATTGAAATATATTTTAGTAGTTTTGTATTGATAGTGATATGGTGTATCCATATTTTTGGACTGAAATATATTCCTGTGCCTTTATCTTGATAGAGTTATAGTGTATTTATATGCTCGGGTTGGAATATGTTTTCGTGGCTTAGTACTACTAGTCTTACGATAGACCCATTTGTATAGAGTTTTTTTAAGAAATAAAGACTGGTAAATGTGTTTCATAGATAATTATATTACTCATTATGAAATTCTTAACTTGCCCTTTTGATTAGTATGGGCAAATAGGTCATTTTGTTATGATCAAGTCGACTGAGAAAAAATTTGTACGGATAAGTGGTATAATTGGATAATTATGGATCAGTAATTTTCACTTCACACTATTAAAGCCATTCAAGACAGGGTAGTATCTTTATAATAAGACTGTAGTGCCCTACAGGGGTATGTTGCACCCACACCAGTTCAGAATCGATAATAAGGCTGTGGTACTCTACAGGGTATGTTGAACCCATAGCAGTTCAGAATTGATAATAAGACTCTGGTGCCCTACGGGGTATGTTGAACCCACAATAGTTCAAGATCGATAATAAGACTATGGTGCCCTACATGGTATGTTGAACCTACAGCAGTCTAGAATCGATAATAAGACTATGGTGCCCTACAGGGTATGTTGAACTCACAGCAGCCTAGAATCAATAATAAGACTGTGGTGCCCTACGGGGTATGTTAAACCCACAGCAATTGAGAAATGACAATAAAACCATGGTACCTGAGGGGTATGTTGAACCCATGGTAGAAAACGGCTGTTCTCCATGGCGCCCTTCGGTTTATGGAACTCATGGTGCAACTATTTATCCTGCAGGTCTGAGGGACCCGGAGTAGGCAAAGGACCATTATATACATATATTGAAGTGTACAGTGAATATCATGACCATGATCCATAACTTACTTAATTATGACCAGTTTATAATAAAATGAATTCGTGTGCATTCTAGATTCAAACCATAGAGTAGAATACCTCTATCTGCTAATAGTTGCTTGTTGTTGTGTAAAGAGCGATGAGGTAGTAACACGTTGTGTTTCATTTGAAATTGGAATTGTCCTGGTTCTCTTGTGCAGGTAGAGTAGCTTATATGTATAGGCAAACTCTTGCCAAATTTTTATAAGAATTATTATTCATACGGCAAGTTGTGACCTTCCTTTTGAGTTATGATTTTCATATGTAAATGAGGGTCTAGGGTTACCCTTATTAGTAGTCACAATCATATTTCGCTATAATTGTGAATCCGATAGTGGTAGAAGTCCAATTATACATTTACAAGTTCCAATTCTTTAAGAGAGAGTTCAACCTTACAGAAAAAGAACACCAACATCAGTTTCAAAAAGGGAGTTAGAATTCAAATAAGCTAATGAGCTCGGAAATATTTAGGCCGCCTCACTTTAATTATATGAAATCTTGTCTAACCCACTAGTATGCCTGCAAAACGAAAGGAATACATATGAGTTCATAATAGATTAGAGATCATGAGAGACGTTTGAGGATATTTTTGAAAAGGCACATTATACGTATTGCAGATCATCCGATATATTAGCCTACACATTTATGCATGTGGTTGAGGATATTGTAAGGATATAATAACATGGAATATGTTATACAATGGTGTAGGCACGATGTTATGAATATATGTTTGTTATTATTATTGTGCCTTAGCAGATGACTAAGATTGGATTTATATATGTCCCTGTAGTGGTATAGTTATGGTTTATGCAGGTAAAATAATTCTTAGTATGGGGTAAAGAATTGTGGACATGTATTTGTGATTATGGACTAACTGTTAGATTATCTTGATATAGTAAGAGTAAGGAGATAATATGGATGTTTGATAAAATAGATTGGTAATGAATCAATTTTGAGATGATTGGGATATGTGGATCAGACATGTATGTTCCCCCGTACCCTAGTTGGGCTTGTAAGTTAGCTTATAATTAAGATATGATATTAAGACTATGGCACCCTGAGAGGTAGATTGAATCCACAACCGTTCTCCAAATGGCCTTATGAGCTAGAGCAACAATTATGATCCATGATGTCTCTAAGTATGATCGATCACCTGTAAATACCATCAATTACTAGTATTAACCTTTCGAGAGTGAAAATGGTATAGAGAAGTGTTATTGTTCTTACTAATACCCTCGCTTGTGTATATATAGATGATCAAGAGGTTTCTGACTTATGTGGTTATTGATTGTGTGCCTAGGATAGTATGGTTATCCAGGACCGAGTGCGTGGTTGAAATTGTGTAGCATACTGGATTCCGATCAGTTCTTCTTTATGTGGCTAAGACATTTAGCTTATATCTATACATATATCAATGTATTGATTATATATGGTCATGTAGGTATTCGTTGATAATGATAGAAATAGGAATTGAACGAACACAGGTGATGAAATTATTCATTTAGAATGCATATTGTTTAAGACTGCACAGCTTGTGGTATGGTATGTTATGATGGGTATTAGTTTGATTGAGACTATTTATAAAGAATTCATAACTAAGATAGTGCTTAGAGTTCTGGATGATATGGCATGATACCTTATGTACATCATTGAGCATATTCATGTCTGTGTATGTACCTTGATATATTGACATGCACTTAACCATATGTGTGTGATTGTATGAAATGGCCAAAATAAGTGGAGATTCAGGTAACATGCTTCTTCATGCATTTAAGTATTATATTATCTTACTGAGTAATGTGGTGTGCTCACCCTTTCATGGGATTATTATTTTTTAGGTAATTATGATATAACAATAGCGATTTCGAATAGTGCAGTTGAGGCAACGATTTTCTGACAGGGCATAATATATCTAAGGTTTAACCCATTGTTATATAATTTTCTTTCTACGCAATCTAAAATAGTATTTCTATTAAATTATATAATAATTCTTTTTTAAAAAAAATTATTTTAGTTATTACTATTTATGTGATTACCTTCCATAAACTTTTTGGACAAATAAGAATATCGCTTCACTATAAGAAAGCATTGATTTTACATTTTCGATAACTTTAATGCATTACATGCCATATGAATAGGAATGAATAGAAAGGGGTGTTACATTTTTGGTATCAGAGCACTTTCTTGCTTTTTCATGAGTTTCATCGGAATAAAATTATATATATTTCAAAAATATCATGCCCTTATGGCTTGACAAGTGCTTCCGGAACTGGCTGCTGTAAGGTATTTCTATTCCTTACTCGAATGAATACAAAATGTTATGTATCGTTTTTACGAGAATGGACCATGTGATATATGTGACCAAATTGTATGTGTCTAACATACGATTACCAATAGTTATATAAGTATTGGTATTACTCCCAATGAATTTTTTTTTTTGTCTAGCATGTAATGTATTGTGTATTTAATCCGATCAGTATCATTATCTACATGTGTTGGTGGACCACACATTCATGAGGTTTATTGTATGGTGTAATATATATGGCTTAAATCCCTATGTTTCATATGCTCTTTGATTTAAATGCATGTGATGGATGTGACCTGTGATAGATACATGAATAACCGTAGTGCATATCTGTTTATGTGCTCCAACTTGTTGAGAATCTTATGCTTAAATGGCCCTTGCCAGCTATGCCAATGGATGATAAAATAAACGTGTTAACTGAAAGGTGTGCACATGGAATCACATATACGCTTTGATCGACGTCGTGGGTGGCACCTCGACAATGCGCACAATGTATGTGCATCTGTAATGTTACACCAAGGTGGTGAATGTCAAAGTCTAGCATCTTAGTGATGCACGTATGGGTTTGATTCATACCTGGATGGTGTGTCATCAATTTTTATAATGGTGGTACATAAGTGGTCTGTCCTATACCTTGGTGGTATGAATGTGGTCTATCCTGTACCTTGATGGTGCTTGATCTCGGGTCTAGTATGTGAAATTAAGCGCAATTTCCTGTTGTGCACCTTGGCTAGTTACTACCTTGAGATGACTGCATAAATATCGCGTATTATTTAAATACATGATATTAATGATTGTTATGCTACAATATGTGCTGTGGTACTGGTCACATTGCATACACGAAGGTGAATAGACATCTTGTGCTCTGATGACATAACGTGTATGATGTATTGTATTATTTGGAATGAAGAGAAATTCTATCATGCTGATGGTGATGTTATTCTTCTCTTAGTATATCAGTTATTATTCGCTTGGTATACACTAGGTTCGCGAGCAGTAATAAAATTTTTATAATGATTGTATATGTTGAACAAACTTGTGCATATATTGTTTAGTATTTCTTATTCAGCTAGTGGTTGATAAGGGAGCTGTAAAGTTACTTGTGCATTGTATGTGTGACTAACACCATACCCTAGAAAGGATAAGTAGGATATTGATAGGACATTTAAGTGTCTTGATAACAAGTTTTTTTGAACTGTGGTGTTTGATTAGTTGTTGCTGAAAGTTTAGAGCAATTACTCAATTGGTTCAGCAATAAGATTCTATTGAATAGTTTCTATTTGGATGGTCATTTGTGCTTATTAATTTGGTATGAATGCATTTACCCTAATTATGATTTTTTTTATTGATAGAGTAACTCATGTTCTTGGAAGAGCATTGACAATGATTCCACGTTCATTAATATGCGATGGCAGGGGTGTGTGTATTAAACATACCTATTTTCAAAGCCCTTGGCATGAATGCCTATATCTTGATGTTGCTTGTATTGCTGGTATAATGCATGTTTTCTTATGCCATTGCAATAAATGATATATTCATTAACATGTGTAATTTCATGGATTTCTGAAGCAAATAGGCATATTTAAAAAAAAAACTCATGAGTTGAGAAAGATTTTATAAAACGTGTTTGAAAAGTTATGATAATATAGATAAACTTCCCTAAGTTTTCTTTGTTATTGAGCTTAGAACTCCCTACTCAGTAGCTGGTTTTGAAAATAACTCTGAAACTAGTTCTTTGTATGAACCAAGAATATGTACAATCCATTAAATAGTGATATGTTGTAAACCGCGAAAATGTGTAATGTGGATTGTGAGACAAGAGTAGGGATTGGGATTGTATATATATAGTTATGACCCGATATCTAATCTATCCATAACTATTGAAAGTTTCACCATATGTGTATTATTTTGTCTAAATGTGTGATTATGAACATATGTGCATGGTTACTGATATTATATGATTGCTTATAATATACATGCGACTATGTTATGGATGATGAAAGGTTCAAAATTATAATGGTATCGTGCATAAGTTTTAAGAAGGTGCATTGTTATGGAATATTATGCTTTTGAAAAAAAAAATCCATGATTTAAACAAAAATGAATCTTTTATGCATTATGTATGCATTAACATGGTTTTGAAAAGACAATGTTATGTTGATAAATTCCATGAAGAAATGAAGAGTGATTTGATGGCACTGTAAGGAGTATTGGCAAAAGATACTAAGAAAATGGTAGATTTCCAAAATATAGATTTTTGAAAATTGTTGTTTATGAATTGAACTTGTGAGGAAAGTATGACGAGGAAATAACAGGCTGTTATGCAGTGTCAGCAACAACCTCATGAGATGGAAGGGTGAAACTGGCCACCTAGATGGATGGGAGCTGTCATAATTTGATATTATGAGATAAAGGATCACGGGTTGGTTTGAGTAACTATAGGTGAGGCCCTATCTCCTTTAAAAGTCACTAGATGTGACTGTGTGGGCCGTATTTCAAGTCATACTAACCAAGATTGATCAAGTGATCAGGGAATCCGAAAATAAAATATTTTGTACATGCCAATATTTATAATATCATATTGTCCCATGAGAAATGGTTTTAGTGAAAACTTGCATCTCATAAGCATAAATACCACTATAATATGAATGGGGTCATATAGAACTTATATACTATCAAGAATAACTATGGATTAATACATAGATAAAAATGACATGCGTGTAAGTGATTGCTTTCAATGTATGTGAATTTTAATATATATATATATATATTATGTACTCAGCTACGGTATTCATTGTGCATGGATTGCACATGCAATGTTTGATGCATATGTGGTATCCATTGTGCATGGAGTAAGTGTACAATGATGTTTGGTAATGAAAACATGACTTTGCTTCTCGTGATGGCAGCTGAAATTTTATGTTACATATCGAAAATTGCGTATGTGACTAGGCTACCTTAGTTAGGGATCCTGATATTTTGAAATCCTTCCTATCTGTTGTGGTTTTATAGTCGGCTAGATATGTATGTGGGAAAAGATATCCAACTCAATAGCTGAGTGATAAAAGTGAAAGGTTGCAATCATGTGTTGAATAACACAAATGGCATTGTTTTTCCTATGAGTAAGCGTGGGCATTCTATTTGACCTACTCCTACTAATTTCAAGAATGAAATTCCATTAAAGGGAAAGCTATTGTAACATCTTGAAATTCGTATACTTTTAAAATCCTATTACGAAGTTTGTATTGCAGTATTTTCTAGAGTTTTGATAAGAGAGAGCTGGCTTCCATTCAGGGTAGTGTGCGGTGTGAGTGAAAAAATACAGTATTTTATTACAAGTATCGAAAATCTAGCGACGAAAGTGAAAAAATATAATTTTTCGTCATACGTGCACGACTGTATAAATGGGACGGGGTCGAAAAACCCGACATCACAACTTCACTTTTTTCCCTCCCCTTTCTCTCTCTTCTCTCTCTCCTCCCCACGTTTCTCTCTCCTATGAGCAATGGCTTTCGTCACTAGAGCTCAGATCGCCTCACCGTCGGCGAGTGGAGGACTGTTAGGCCGTTGCGAGTGCAACGCCCGTAAACCCGCCATAATCGCCATTGCCACGTGCCTGCATGTCCGCTGGAATGCCCTGCCGGCGTAAAGTTTGGCCGCTAATTCACTACGGTGCACGGCAAGTTGACCATCACCGCCGGCGCATCTGCCATCGTCCCGTCACCCTCTTCATGGTGGTGTGCTTAGATCCGATATCCAGCCACCGAATTCCGGCGTAGGGTGGCTAATCATCGGGTTATCTTTTTGATAAAATTTCTGACAATCTGTGTTATTTCGGTGGAACCCAAACCGTTCAATATGCTCTTTAACACTCGTACTTCAATACGGTATGTTTAGATCCCAATTTGAATTGTGTTTCGATGATAATTCGAGGGTCCAAAGTAGGCACCCCTAAATCTGAAAATTTATAATTTTAGTGATTTTGAATGTTTAAATCTGTGTTTTGTGATATATGGATACCATGGATAGTATCCTAACATCATAAAGATCGTGATGGTATATTCTACTCGCGAAATGGAAACCAAAATTTCATGGGATGAATAGTACCTATAAATAGTGTATAAATAGTATTATAAACAGTAACTAACACGTTTTTCGAAAAAAAATACCCACAGTGCACAGAGGAGTATTTGGCACCTATATATCTTCTCTATAACTGCTTTTCATCATCCGCGTGGGCACCGAATGCCCATAAGTAAGATAATATGATATTTAAATTGTGAACAAAATGAACGTTAATATTTATAATATCCGTAAATATATGAATATGTATCATAACATCGATTTGAATTGTAGAAAAGTCAAATTGATAGAGAATGGGCATGATTGTGCAATTAGAAGTGTTAGTATCCGTGTTGTGTGTGTGTATATATATGTATTTATAAGCATAAACTATCCTCGTTGACTTGCAGTATTACATGAGGTATTCTAAAATACCTATACAGTATTGTGTGTCTCATGTTTGTATATATATATTCATAGAGTAGATACGCTTGTATATGCATATGTAATTATACCCGTGTGATTAGATGATCGAGTAGATGTTGTACTTGTTGGTTGTACAATGCTGTCCGAATGGACATGTGTGTATATGTTAGTATGTTGTAATTATTGTGCCGTAGCAAGGTGTTAAACATAGTTTGACTTGTGATGACACGCTAGGATTGCATGTATAGATACATTATATAAGAACTGATTGAAATATATTTCAGTAGTTTTGTATTGATAATGATATGGTGTATTCATATATTTGGACTGAAATATATTCCTGTGTCTTTATCTTGATAGAGTTATAGTGTATTTATATGCTCGGGTTGGAAATTGTTTTCGTAGTTTAGTACTACTAGTCTTACGATGGACTCATTTGTATGGAGTATGTTGAACCCAAAGTAGCCGAAAAATCGATAATAAGACTGTGGTACCATACAGGGTATGTTGAACCCACAGCAATTGAGAAATGACAATAAAACCATGGTGCTTGAGGGGTATGTTAAACTCATGGTAGGAAACGGTTGTTCTCCATAGCACCCTTGGATACTTGGAACCCATAATAGAACTATTTATCCTATCAATCTGAGGGACTCGGAGTGGGCGAAGGACCATTATATACATATATTGAAGTGTACGGTAAATATCATGACCATGATCCATAACTTACTTAATTATGACTGGTTTATAATAAAATGAATTCGTGTGCATTTTAGATTCAAACTATAGGGTAGAATACCTCTATTTGCTAAGAGTTGCTTGTGGTTGTGTGAATAGCGATGAAGTAGTAACACGCTGTGTTTCATTGAAAATTGGGACTATCCTAGTTCTCCTGTGCAGGTAGGATAGTTTATATGTATAGGCAAACTATTGTCGAATTTTTATAAGAATTATTATTCATACGGCCAATTGTGAACTTTCCTTTGAGTTATGGTTTTCATATGCAAAGAAAGGTTTAGGGTTACCCTTATTAGTAGTCATAATCATATTTCGCTATGATTGTGAATTACGGTAGCAGTTGAAATCTAATTATACCTTGATAAGTTCCAATTCTTTAAGAGAGAGCTCAACCTTGCAGAAAAAGAACGCCAACATCAGTTAAAAAAGGAAGTTAGAATTCAAATAAGTTAATGAGTTAAGCAATATATAGGCCGCCTCACTTTAATTATACAGAATCTTGTCTAGCCCACTAATATGCCTTTAAAACGAAAGGAATACATGTGAGTTCATAACAGATTAGAGATCGTGAGAGATGCTTGAGGACATTGTTGAAAAGGCACATTATTTGTATTGCAGGTCATCCGATATATTAGCCTACACATTTATGCATGTGGTTAAGGATATTGTAAGGATATAATAATATGGAATATGTTATGCAATGGTGTAGGAACGATGTTATGAATTTATGTTTGTTATTATTATTGTGCCTTAGCAGATGACTAAGATTGGATTTATATGTGTCCCTATAGTGGTATAGTTATGGTTTATGCAAGTGAAAGAATCTCTAGTATGGGATAAGAAATTGTGGACATATATTTGTGATTATAGAATAAATGTTTGGTTGTCTTAATATAGTAAGAGTAAAAAGATAATATGGATGTTTAATAAAATATATTAGTAATAAATCAATTTTGAGATAATTGGGATATGTGGATCAGACATGTATGTTCCCTCGCACCCCAATTGGGCTTGTAAGTCAGCTTATAATTAAGATATGATATTAAGACTGTGGCACCCTGAGAGGTAAGTTGAATCCATAACTGTCCTTCAAATGGCCTTACGGGCTAGAGCAACAACTATGATCTATGATGTCTCTAAGTATGATTGATCACCTGTAAATGCCATAAATTACTAGTATTAACCTTTCGAGAGTGGAAATGGTATGGAGAAGTGTTATTGTTCTTACTAATACCCTCGCTTGTGTATATATAGATAATCGAGAGGTTTCTGTCTTATGTGATTATTGATTGTGTGCCTAGAATAGTATGGTTATCTAGGACCGAGTGTGTGGTTGAAATTGTGTGGTCATACCGGATTCCAATCAGATCCTCTTTATGTGGCTGAGACATTTAGTTGATATCTATACATATATCAATATATTGATTGTATATAGCCATGTAGGTATTCGTTAATAAGGATAGAAATAGGAATTGAACGAATACAGGTGATGAAACTATTCATTTAGAATGCATATTGTTTGAGACTGCACAGCCTATGGTATGGCATGTTATGAGGGGTATTGCTCTGATTGAGACTGGTTATAAGGAATTCATAACTGAAATAGTGTTTAGAGTTCTGGATGATATGGCATGATACCTTGTGTACATCGTTGAGCATATTCATGTCTGTACATGTACCTTGATATATTGACATGCACTTAACCATATGTGTGTGATTGTATGAAATGGCCAAGATAAGTAGAGATTCATGTAACATGCTCCTTCCTTCATTTAAGTACTATATTATCTTACTGAGTAATATGGTATGCTCACCCCTTTGTGGGATTATTATTTTTCAAGTAATTATGATATAGTAATAGCGGTTCTGGAGAGTGTAGTGGAGGCAACGATTTTCTAACGTGGCATAATATATATGAGGTTTGACCCATTGTTATGTAATTTTATTTTTTTTTTTTTTTTTGCGCAATCTGAAATAGTATTTCTATTAAATTGCATAACAATTCTTTTAAAAAAAACTATTTTAGTTGTTACTATTTATGTGATTATTTTTCATAAACCTTTCAAACAAATAAGAATTTCGCTTCACTATAAGAAAGTATTGATTTTACTTTTTCAACAACTTTAATGCATTATGCCATATGAATAAGAATGAATAGAAAGGGGTGTTACAATATACCATAAGCTGAGTTTCGAATTTAATTGATCCCCTTATGAAGTTACTATCTTCCCTAATAATCATTACCAACATGTTATTTTTGACATGGGTGGGGTGGATATAAATAATTTGTTCTTTTGGTCTAGACGTCTTTATATATGCTATTAAAAATATTTTGTTAGGGGGGGGGGGGGGGTGGGAACGTCAAGATGGATCAATCTCAATCATTTTATATATGAATTTACCTGATTACCTTAGATAATAAAAAAATGGCCAACATCAATTCCAATCTTGCTAAGTCCTTCTTGTATAGCGAATACTTTAAAATAATGTAACATCTGAGTTTTACTAATCATCGCCCATTAGTTATGCGCTATATACAGTTGATTTTTAAAATGTCCTCGTTGCGAATTAAGTTTGGAAAGGCAGATTTGGAGCACTAAATTAGTTTAATTGCATTTGTTTCATCAAATAGAATTTATGTGTTGATGGGATTGTTTTACTCCGGTTGATGACTTGAATCTTTGCCTATGTTTCATACCTCATTTGTTAAGATTCTCTCTTTTATAAAATAAAATAAAATAAAGTTAGGAGTATGATTTGCTGGCTTTTAACTCTCTGAAGATCAAATTAGTGATCAAAATTTATATTTTTAAAGAGAAAAACATCCAAAATTCAAATAAATAGATTTTTTTTTTCCCTCCTTTCTCTTATTAATTGAATTTTAGGCTTTTATACAAAATTTTTTTATTCAATTAATGTTAAATTATTCTTTTTAATAGGTGTCATAGTGTCGATGTCATGTGACATTCGTGACTTTTTAATATTATTACACATGGACTCCCTCAATTATCTTATTAAATGTAAAAATTTTGGTTATCTTGTCTTTTTGCAAATTGTGAGGTTTTTACCCTTTGTTGGGGTTTGTAATTGTCTCTTTCTCGATTTTGTGTTCAAACTTGTACTCTTGGAGTATAATTATAGATTTCTAATTAAGAAAATTACTTCCTATTGTTATGAAGGTCTTTGCATATTTAGGTATAAAACTTAAGAGCTCATAATCTTAGTAATTAAATAAATCTCTACTTTTTAATATTCACTCTTTATGTAAGTGTGAGGGGTTCGGAGCTCGTAATTCTCATAATTATAAAAAAATTTCTTTTTATAGCTAAGAGTTTATAATTCTTGTAATTAGAAAGATCTTTTCTTTTTATATGACTCATAACACACATAGGTATAAGATAAAAGAAGTCACAATTTTGGTGTACGTGTTTCTTTGTTATAATTCATAGACATTTATTTATAAGCTTGGGGAATTGATAGCCTTATTTTTGGGCTTTAGACCCCTGGTAACTTTACTCGTGGGATTAGGCGTCTTTATTTTTTAGCTTTTTTAGCTCCTTAGTAACTATGCTTGTGGTTTTAGGTCCTATAGTTGAAGATTTATACACAACAAGATGCTTCATCTGTCAAACGGTCACAGGTTCCCTTGTTTTGTTAACCTGTCTTTTCATTCTTCTAAACTGGAATATAAAATCCGGAAAATATTTGTGCTTTTGTCCACAGGCCACTGTCTTGGTGTTAAAGAGAATCCGTGAGTGTTACTTGCAAACAAGGCTTATCCTCTAGAACAATAATTCGTACTTCTGTTCTTATAGTCAAAACTAACGAAGAAAACAGCCCACAACTGAACCCGTAGAGCCCAGCCCCTAGGCGTCTTTCTTCCTGCCCAAAGGATGGTTTACATTCAAGAAAGCTAGCAAATGACAACTTTGTTGTACCTGCAGACATTTTTTTCGCAAGCACAAGGTACAACAAACCTGCAATGCAGCATTTCAACTTTTGCTACAATTCGTTTCATTTTGTTTTGTTATCATTCCTTTTGTATATCAACTTAATGTATACATTCACACTACTAGCTTAGTATTTAGTCTAGGGCTGTAAATTGCATTTGAGCTGACACAGAAATTAATACAACAAAGGTTCGAAGCTTTTGTTCACTTTCCTGAACTCTTATTTCTCTGTCTCTTTTCAGAAATGCCACTTCACTATATCCATAAGCACAAGAATTGACAAGAAACATAGTTTGTCGCAAAGGAAAGTTTTTTTACATATTTAAAATTTATTAATTAAATAGTATTTTTACAATTGACAATAAAACAATTAACGATTTTACTAAGCAAGTGAATTAGTACATGTATTTTGTAGTTGAAGATCCAACATCTGTGTCATCAGTAAGGTATGATCACAACCCAGTCAATCAGCCATGGTATCCTAATTCTTTTCTCTTTGTTGAAACAATTGTTTTCTCTCATTTTTGGCTGGTTCTGATTTTAATATATAGCAACTAATTAAGAGACTTTCATATTTTGGAAAGTAATTTTCGACACCGCTTAAATTTCACATCCACTTGCAAAAGATTTGTTTTAAGTAAATATTATCAACTATAATTAATTTTAATCAATTAATTAAAATGAGTAAAACACAATGTAATTTAATTAGAGAAAACTACCAAATTTTAATGTTTTCTAATCTTACATTCACAAAATCATATTTAGACAAAAATAACACACTAAAAAAATTAATAATTATAAGCATTAATAAACTTATATAAAATAAAAACTCTCTCTTATTATTATTGTCATTATGTTAAATCTTTTTTAGTGGTCTAATTCAAAGAAATTCTCTCCTTAAAGTATTGAAATCCCTTTAACTTAATTCAACAAGTTCTCCTTACTAGATATATTGAACTCCCTTCAACAAACTTAAATCCTTCTTTTAAAAAATAATGTAGCAACGTCTTCACAACACCTAAAATAATGACTTTTTAAATTTATGAAACTAGAAATTATAAACTTATAATTTTCGTCAAAGTATTTTTTTAAATCATAAACAAAAAATAAAACAACTTAAAAACAAAAGAACAAAGGAAACACACTCACAACACTCTTCTCTTTTTCATGTCTTCAAAGCTGTTGCATAAAAGAAAAATGCACATGTATACAACAAAAACCTAACCATCCTTTTATATGATTTTGTTTTCTAATCTTAAAATAAATTTTTTTTAACTAAAACTCTTATGTTTTTAATTTTTTTTTCTTTTTTTTTGTTGTTAAAAAACATGTCCTATAAATTTTCTAGTTATGCTTAAAGATTAACATTACTTAATATAACTAATAAATTTAAAAAAAAATTTATGTAATGTCAATATTGTAAATAGTTTTTCAAAAGATGTCTGTATCGTAAACCTCATCAGTATGCATACCACCTTATTGTATCATGTAAATTCATGATTTGCCTGTTAGCTGATGCATTTCTCTAATACCAACAATGACTCTCACCAATTGCTCTTCTAAAACCTCCTTTCTACCTCAACCAACTACTCGAAACACTACTCCAGACATTGAAACTAAAGCCAGTCCATTTGGATAAAGAAGAACATAATAATTAGTTTCATTCTTGTTCTCTGTGATGTTCGTACAATTGTTGCTTTTTCTAGTGCAATAATACTTATTGATACTAGTTTTTTGTATGCTAAGTGTCAATCAGTAATTTATATTTTGAGAGAACAAATTTGTTGGGAACCTTCTTCTTCTTCTCGGATATATGGACAAGAATGACCTCTTTGCAATGAGTTATCTAATTCACCCACATACTTGGAAAAAAAATATCGAAATTAGGGATACCAAAATTTCGGCAAAAATTGTCTAAGTTAGTAAAGTGTTTTCTTACTAGAATCCGAGAGTCTATTTTGATATAATAATGGCTTATTCTTTTAGAAAAATTTTATACTTTTTATCTTCGTTCACTTTCTTTTTTATAAGTTACTAACTTCTTTGTTTTTAGTTGGATTCTCTATCCCATATGCTAGTAGGACTTCTTTTACATTATCCAGATTTCTCTTTAACCCTACCTTTCTTATCCATTTTAGGTAGAATTGGGAATTTAATAATGGAAGTCGTATTAAGAAACTCGCTATGAAAAGTTCTTAAGCATCTGGGACTTCTTTGTTATTCAGAGTGGAGGACCTTTTACTTATCCTCGGCTTAAAATCTCCTGCATCAAAAGTTACTGAGCATATCTCTTATTTCCATGGGCGATCTGAGGCCATACATGTGGACCAGGTTATTCATACTTGGCTGATGAGAAATACCATCTATCAGCAACACTTTTGTGGTTCCACTTTAAAATAAGTCAATATTTTTTTTGTACAAAAGAAAGGACGAAAAAAAAAAAAAGATTAAATTGACCAAATAAAATATAGAATAATATGGTTAGTAGTAGGGGTGGACAACTTAAGTTTGAATCAGTTTTAGTCCAAAATTTAAATTGATTCAAAATTATCAATTGTAGTTTAAGTCAAATCAATTTAAACCGATAGTAGAAGATAAATTAATCCAATTCAAATCAATAATTGTCACTTTAAATTAGTTTAATTCATCGATTTGAACATAAATTAAAAATATTAATATAATTATAAAACTCAATTCAGTTGAAAAAATACAGCTAACTAATTTTTTTAAAAAGAATTAATAATATTTTAAAAAAATATTTTATTATCTTTTTATTATTTTATTAATATTTGTTTGTAACAAACTAATCATTTAATTTATTTTATAAAAATTATAATTTTTTTATTACCACCTAATAAACAATTCATAAAATTATACCAATGTACTTTTTTCTTATCACCAAATAAGTGTAAAACATGCCAATAAATTATATTTTATATTAAAATCTAAAATAAATAATTTCATTGAAGTGTTAAAATTTAAAAAAAAAAAATACCGTAGTATCAACAATTATTATTTTTATATTAATAAAAGCCAACACAAATAAAATTTATAGGCAAAAATATTAATATTTTACAAATTTTTTAAAATTTAATTTATTTAATTATAAGATCATGACCTACTCAACAATCAAACATCTGCATGTACAATAAGCAATTAATTAATCAAGAGAAGAACGCGCTCAAGGACATCGTATCTAGCCAGCTAGCTAGCTAGCTATGCCATGTGAATGAAAATACATGGAAACGTACACGGCCATGAATATATTAGCCTCTAAGACTAATTATTTATACTCTACACATATACTGAAGATCCTCGTGCAAATCCACTGCTAGCTAATAGCTGAAGAAGAACAGACAATAACAATCTACAATATCAATCATTTTGATCCTCTTCATCCGGTCTGTAAAGTTTCACTGATCTCAAGTTTATTGGTTGTAGGGGTCTTGCATTAGAATTCGAGTCCTGCAAAGACCAAGATTGTGTTAATGGTGTAGGATTTAAGAATTGAAGTTTATTTAAAGGATGGAAGCTATCTGCAACTTACCTCATGTATAGCTACGCGAAGTGATCTCACTTGCTCTCTTGTTACAGTCCTCACCTGATTAGAGTTTAATTGTGATAGATGTAAATAACAAGTTAATTCAAAGCTTGAGCAGAAAATAATAATAATTTTGGGAAATTATAGTAGCAAGCAAATTACCTTTCTGACAATGGTCCAGAGAACATTTTCAGTGCAAGGAGGAATTGTAAGAGAACCGATATATCTGTAATATTTTCTGCTGCCTATCTTTATGGCCCTTGGATCCACCACACCCACTGCTTTCTCTCTTTCAGTTGAACCAGTAACCTCTGCTAAATGATTTGAAATCTGATAAAAGCGATCACAGCAGCCAGTTGAGAATATTGACAGAGAGAGAGATTAGGGAAAGACAAAATTTATTAGATTCAATAATTACAGATTCCAAGAAAGAATCAGGTCTCCCAATCTTGTACATGATCCCAACCACTGCAACCTTTCCATCTGCGCTCTCATGAACCAGGTGAGCCTCCAGAGCAACTCTGCAGTTTCATTTGAATGACAAAAACTAATTAAACAAAGTATTTTATCCCTTTAATGCTCGTTGTTTAACATTGCTTATATCGTAGTACTTGAAAACAAATATTATTCACCACACAAGTACCTTTGGCCATCGATAGTGTGTTCAGAAGGTGAGTGCCAATGGCACTGTTGCAGTACATATTGAGTTCCATTTATCTGAAGAGTTCCTGCACCACCTTCCCATTTTAACTGCATCCACAAATAATTCAAAGAAATTAAAGAAAAATTAATAAATGATAAGAATTATATTTACATAAAACAAAAAAAAGGTTGTTAATTTCAAACTTTTTCCTATATGGTCTACACAAAAATACAATTTCAAAATACATATATAACTTTAATAATTATTAAATGACATTATAATTAATCTTTTGATTATCATTTGGCCACGGGTCGCATGGCTAATATTCTGTACTTAAAAAATAAAATATTGTTCTCATGGTGTTTCATAGGTTCAAGTATTATTAAATATCATGGTTTTTTTTTTTTTTTTTTTCTCATTACCATCATATCGTGGCCCCTATTCCTGAGTATAGAGGAGGAAGGTTTGTAACTCCTCCTAAGTCTTCCTAAATGTGAAACAACTTTGACTCTTTCATTCAACAGATCGATAGGAGACTGCATTGTTCCATTTTTACATGCGCTCCATTCGCTGTGAATCTCTCCCCATCGAGATGGCCCATTCTCATCTCCTTCTTTGTAATTGAACTCCCTTTCATCATCTGCACCATATAAAAAAACCACGCATATATATGACCTAATAGAAATAGAAAAAAATACATATATGTGCACAAAGAAGAAGAAACATATAGGAACTTATATATGTACATATACATATACATATTAGATTAATTTTAAAGCAGGAACTACCCAAAGGACCGGCATGTTGTTTGAAAACTCGATTCATTTTCATTAAGAACATCGCACGCAGCTGCACCTAACGAAATAATCAAAAGCAAAAAATTTTGTTCGAAAATCGCTTGTAGGAGAAACAAATGAAAATGAGGTAAAAGTAGAACCTAAATTTCTAATCAACTTAATTTGAAGATCAGCTTGGCAGACGCGGCCTATTCTTACCAACTTCTTGAGATGCTGCTGGCCGTGAATGCAAAATAATAACAACAAAGAAACAAGAAAACAAGAGTTTGGTTGCTGCTGGTTTCTCCATTTGCATTCTGTAATTGGCCTTCCAAGATTTTGCACATGTATTGAATGGTGCAGTTAGATAACAGCTCGGTGCTTATATAGCCTCCATTTGTAGTATGAATGCACTAAATTTGACTTGTTATAATTGAATAGAATTTTCTCTGAACTTGTTTTCAGGACTAACCATTAGTTTGAACACGAGAAAGTTGTTAGAAGTCGCTTGCCAACTTTTATATTTTTTTCTTGACACATTAGCTATATGAGTATAGCCAATATGTACAAGAAAATTCTGGGGGATTTGGGTACACTTTTTTTCTCTTGCTTCAAGCTTTAATGTCTTTCCACCTGACTAAACGTCTCTGATGACGAATCGTGGGTAGAAAATATAAATTAAAGCAATAATAGAAGGTTGATTTGGCTTTAATTTCTTATATTAGTGGATGCATGATCAGGTTAATCAATTAATAATTCCATATCCCAGCAGTTGAATTGGGGGGAAGGTAGGTAATTTGGAGGAAACAGAGGATCTGCAAACATGGAGTAAGTCAAGATTATGTGATCTAGTTGGTTAAATAACTTTTTTTTTTTTAAATAAAATAAATATATATATATAGAGAGAGAGAGAGAGAGAGAGACTATGAATTTTGATTTTGTTGAACACAGAACAAAGAAAATTTCAATGTTTGTCCAAGTCGATTTCGTATTATAAAATTTCAATGTGACTATGCATTTTGAGTTTTTTACTATATCTATATATATAATACTAGTAAAAAAAAAAAAAAGTGATAATCAACTACCTTCTTGTTAAGGAATTTACATTAAAATATGATCTCACAATCTGTCCTGGTCAAAATTGCATTATTGTATGAATATGTGCAGTGCGATGGGTAATAAACAACTTCTTGTTGTTCGGTAAACTTTGAAAATGGGAGAGATTTGTAAATTGTTGTATGGACCAATAATTGAGCAAGTGTGGAGAAGAGGTAATTAATTTCATAACCCACATTGCCGATCAAAGGTTTTCCATTTTTAAAAAACAAAAAAGGTAGAACTAAGCAGCCAAAAGTCAAACGGACTTTCAACGCGGATCTATTGATTCTTTATGCAGCGTTGGATTGTTCTATCATCAACCCAGATAATTTGATGTTGGAAATATCTGAAACGTCCAATTTATTAGTAGAATAGTGTGTTAAATTTACGATTATTAAAGTAATAAGAAAGGAAAGACATGTTAAACTAACACATCAAAGATTGACTGACAATCAGTAGAATTTGAAATGCTTCGATTTCTTTTCTTTATTCCAGGGTTTGTCTCCTACGTTCATTCTTTTCACCAAACGTGTGACACAAGTTTCTATGTCTTTGTCAAATTTTATTGTGAATTATTTGAGCATGTGAGAAGTTTCTATGTCTTTGTCAAATTTTATTATGAATTATTTGAGGGGTGTATGGATTTTTTTTTTCTTTTTATTTTTTTTTTGTCCGTTTGATGTTCTTTATACATTTCTTCATTTTTTATTTTTTATTTTTTATTTTTACCATGAATTTTCTAATAAATTGCTAGCACCATGTTGTTGGTGTATGATAGCTTTAACTAATAATAAAAAAAATTAAGTAACAATATATTTTTTTTTAAGTGATCAAAAAATATTGCATTTTTTACCTCGTCTGTATCTTCATTTAATAAAATTTGACATTTATATGTTTGTTTTTTAAATTAATTAAATATAAACATTGTTGAGATAATTCTCCAATTGAAACTCTTTATCTTACTAAAGTTGTTCTTCATAAACTGAAAGAGAATTATTAGTATATTATTAATAAGATTCTTATATTATGTTCTGGTAAATCAAAAGGCAAACACTATCCATGTATATATTCTGCCTTTTAATATTACAACACCTAATTCCCAAAAGATAAAACAAACAACCCCCGAAAATTAAAAAATATATTAATTTTTTAATACTCTCGGACATAGAAACGCGTTTTTCGAGTACTTAGCGCGAGGACTGCAACATCTGACCAAACAAACTTGGCGCAATAAATATGCACACATGTTCTCGTCGACAAATCTGAGATTAATTGCCTCGTAATTCAATGTAGTCCTTTAATCTTCAACTTTGGCTGCCCAAGACGTATTTCAAACTGAAAGAAATGACCTACTTGATAAAAGGTAATAGTCATAAATTCAATAAGTTGGTTGATCAATGCAGGAGAAAATGAGAGGGAAAAAATACATACACACAGAGAGGCACACTAGAAAAATAAATTAATACTACTCGGTCATACCGAGAAATGCGCTGGATGTTAGTACCCCACCTATCTGTTACGCACAGTGCTAGTAAATAAAATTGCATAAATAATCTTATCAAAACTTGATGATCAGTATTACAAAATTACACGTATATTAAGAAAAACATATACCAAACACATAACTTAATTTAACTTGACATCAATCTAGATCCATATATCAATAATCAAACCCAACCCACGTATAATCTTTAAATCTGTCCTTCATTAATTATTCATATTATTTAACACAATTATTAAAAAGGGTTATGTTATATCATATTGCAATTTGACGTTTTTGTTGGAACATGTAAATGCTGATATGTTTTTGTTTATATATAAGTAAGTGCCGTACCACATGAACCGTCTAAAATGATCTTACATGATGATGTAATAGCAGACCACAACAACAACAACAAGAAAAGGAGGATTTTTTTTTTCCTTCGCTAGGTTTTCTTCTAGTATTCCACCACTACGTCATGGAACAGCAGAGTTCGTGACCTTTAGAGCACTAGTAAAATATGCTAGAGACCAGAAGCCGGTCTTGGCACGTTTTATAAAACTTTATGGTTCGAAATTATAAGCTCTGAGAGTTTCAACAATATTATCAAATATTAACTTCCACCACCATTAAAGACATGTTTACACTCTCATTCGATGCAAAGTAGATGGAATAAACAAGATTTATGAAGTCCAATAAACGGTCATGAGTAATTTCCTGTTTTTAAGTTACAAATATCTGTTTTTATTTATTTTTATTTTATTTTATTTTACTTATTTATTTTGTTAGAGATACCTACCAAGTCTTGTAAAAAAAATTTGTTATTTTAGATATTTGCCTCTCCAGCTTGACTTTGAAAATTTTAGATAAATTTATAATTTCATATATTGAGTTCAATATGGTTATTGTCATAGACTCCTTCTTTAGTTTCTACAATAATTTTTGAATAGATACATATTCAAAGATCAATCTTACACAATTCTCATATTACTAATTTCAATCTGTTTTAATTTTATCAAGATAACGACTTTAACCCTCAATCAATTTTGAGCTAGAGATAACCAAATTTTTCTTTACTATGTGAAACTAAAGCTGTACTTATTGTTTATCTTTAGTGGCCTAGTATGCTTGAAATTAGAGGTGTGACATTTGTCTTCTATAATTGACTACAAATAGAACTATCAATCAGCATCTTCTGAAAGTTTTAGATTCAAACCCGCAAGTGGACCTAAACCCGATTCATTTTGTTAGGCAATTGGGTTGACCTAAATAACTTAAAAGGTTTGAATATTGTGGATTTATGAGATTTTGGCTAGCAACTCCAATTTTCTTAAAGCCTATCTCGCTTAAGCATTTTTGTGATAACAATATTTGAATTCTTAATTTTTATAAATTTATAAATAAAAAATTATTCATTTATAATAAATAAATCTCTTATTTTAATGATTAAATTATATATATATATAATATTAAATTTTAACTAATATAATGTAACAGTATGTAATTTAACAATAAAAATATTTGTGAGTGCTAATTTATTTAGTTATTAAAAAAATTTTAAGTAGCACAAGTACGAAATTTAAACTTCGGTCACACCAAATTGGAGAGAGATTTAATTTATTTCCTATAATAATTATTTAAAAAATTAATAATTTATTTTAATATATATTTATATATAATTTATTATCTTTGAAAATATAAAAATTTAGAGAATTAAATGTTGTTGTTTTATTTTATTTTTTCAATTTCAGTAGTAACACATGAAAAATCATTTTGGGAGCTCAATATTCTAATATATGATG
Organism: Khaya senegalensis; assembly: GCA_032402905.1. Taxonomy (NCBI): domain Eukaryota; kingdom Viridiplantae; phylum Streptophyta; class Magnoliopsida; order Sapindales; family Meliaceae; genus Khaya; species Khaya senegalensis. The sequence continues at coordinate 5,816,393 of CP135552.1, read as the reverse complement.
ATATATTTTTTTAGTTGGGGTAGAAATGGTCTTGCATATTGGTGTCAAACCGAGGTGGCTGGACCTGCCAACTCATCAAATTAAAGTCCATATGAGCTAGCAAATCAAATTGGATCCGGTTCGCTTAGAAATAACTAAGCACGACAAGATCCATAAGTTTAGGCTCTAATAATCTGCGAGTCTTCACTATTTATTTATAAATTCATATTTTATTTTTTAAATAGTGAAACCTACATACCCACAAATCCGAAGCCTAATCTTAGCGAATTCAATCTGGTCTGAGCTCGTCACGAACTTTCAGATGCTAATCTAATTTAAGTCCGCAATAGGTTTGAATCATGCCAATCCGACTCTTTTAATACTCCTAATCTAGTATATATATAAATAGGATAATTGCAATAGGTGTGATCATGTATGCGAAAGAAAGCATTTTAATCATCATCGATTAAGAGACCGTAATGCAAAATCATTCACTATGTTTTCTATTAGTGGGTGCAGGCTATAATAATTGCGTAAACAAACAAACCTAAAAATCATAATTACAGAGATGAGTATTGAACCATAATAATCAGACTCAGTCACCCAGCAATTGGAAGCTCCGTAATAATCTACACTAAAAGCACTTTCAACGGCCATTAGTTGGCTTAATTTATCCTCACAAATGTCTCAAATCTAAAGCAATTTGAAAGTGGGAATTATCATATACCTTTTTTGAAATTAGTGATAATTTCATTTTATAATAAATTTTATAAAATTAAAAAATAAAATAAAAAATATAATCTCTCTTTTATATTATTTGATCATAAATTGACTAATTAAATATATATATATATACACACACACACACACATTTAATTTGCTTATTCTTTACAAGCGAAACCTTAGTTTACTTATTTTTATTTAATTTTTTCTAAAATAATTAAAATAATATTCTATTAAAATTTAATCATATAAATATTAATTTTTTAATAAATTAATTTAGAATTACTTATTACTCTAAATAAAATTCATAATCTATACTTAAATAAATAACTTTATTATATAAATATTCAAATAGTATTAATTAATTAATAATAATAATAATGACATTGAAATATTTCAATTTTGATTATTTAGAATACTTTCACAGCAAAAAAATTGTATTGTAAAGTTTTAATATAAGTTATTTTTAAATAATATAATAATAAATTATTTATATTTATGTTAAGGTAATTAATACTTTTAATAAGTAATATAAATAAATTTAAAAATTTAATAAAAAATAAATAAAAATGAGTAAATTAAAATTTTATTTATAAAAAATAAATAAATTAATAATATATTTATCTTTTAGTTAATTAATTTATAATCAAATGATCAAAGTAATATAGAAAAAAAGTAATTGTATTTTTTTATAAAATTTATTGTAAAATAAAATTATCAAAAACCATAAGAAGGTATCTTATAATACTCTATTGAAAGTAGCCTTGTGGTGTAGCGGATAACACCTAGATGAAAGTAGCCTGTGGTGTGGAGAGGATGTGTCTATTATTTAATCGAAGAGGGAATTAATATATCAAAGGGGTGATATAAATAACAAGTAGTTATATATATTATTACTACCTAGTAAGGTCCTTTGCGATGTAGTCTTAAAATGGAAAAAGTAAAGGAAACTCATAGATTGAGGAGAAATGTTACGTAATAACAACAATTTTATCTATAAATTGTTATGTAAGAATAATAATTTTATCTATAAATTTGTAAATTTACTAATATTTAATTTTTATAAAACATATTTAATATATTTCTTAGCGGGTTTGTAACAGATATTTTAAAAAAAATTAAAACTCATAACAAATTTGTAATAAATATGAATACAAATAAATATATACAAATATTTATAATGAATATCCATAAATATTTATTAATGAAATAGATTTGTTATTTATAAAGATTTATTTTTATTAATTTATATATTATTATTTAATATTATACGAATCATGTTGGAAGGGTGCTAACTACAATTAAGTAAAATAAATATTTAAACTTGATAACTATTATTTTAAACTTATGAGTGATATTTTATATATAAATTTGTAAAATAATTATGTAATTTTTTAATGCTTGTGACAAATTTTATTGTATGTTGAATATAATTAATAATTTAGGTGAGTAATGTATTTTCTTTTAAATTAATGCTAAAATTTTATATTTTTAATTATATAATTTATAAGTTTAAATTTAATATTTAATAATAGTATAATTAAAAATATAAAAAATTTACTAAAAATTTGTTTATACAAATTTGATAAATATTAAATATTCGTCTAAATAAATTTTATAATTAAATATCAAATTTATAATAGTATAAATTTAATATTAAATTTTTTTAATTAATGTATATTTAAATTTAAAGATATTCATTTTAAATCTGATTTGTTGTTATCTTTAATATCTCAGTAAATTGGTTACCAACTGGACACAATTAATTTATTGCTACGGGCATATAGATATAATAACAATGTCATATCTTTTTGTGATAGATCAATTCATGGGGAATAAGTGCTTAATTATTAATCCAAAAGTATTTACAAATGTCTTATCAAAATTAAACCCACTTCACAAATGTAAAGTTTTGAAGGAAATATAAGTTCTTTCATGACCATGGTTTGACATCACAATGCAATAGAACAGTTGTCCATCGTGCCTGATTGACTTATTGCATCAGAAAAATTCATTCGCAATGTGAAAATTTCCTATTTACAGTGAAAAGGACAAAGAGTTTTGCCTAAACTCAATCATCTTCGTTGTTTTAAAAACAATTTTAATTAGATAATATCGCAAGCCCACTTATTACTGCCTCGTTTGGTGGCCACTCCATCGCCATATTTTATATTATGATTTTCAATCACATAAACCATAGCATGACTCCATATAATGAGCCCAAACTTCTCCTTCCTCCTCACGAATTCAATAAACTCTTTGCTCTAGATATCTATCCTGTCTTGGTGATTAGATTTTCTACTACACGCATCCCCAAGTAAGCATAGATATTTTTATTATCTAAAAACAATGTCTTTTTCCTAGCTAGGAGTTAAATAATTATAAAATCTTACTGTCTAACATGTGTTAAACTTGAGCTTTATTTGTTTTTTAAACATTGCAGCGAAGGTCGACCAAATGAATGCGAGAACGAGGCTTCTAGGGCTTGCTCTGGTCCCTCCTGATACTGAGCTCTTGCTTGTATGCTGAGGATTGATTGGTTATCTCTCTGTAATATTCCGCATTTATTACTTTGTGTTCGACTGTTTCGAGTATTTCTGGTTCTGGATGTCGTTACTAGTAGTCTGCATATGTATGTATTTAATATGATCATGATGTCTATTGTATAGTTACAGAAGTGTTATGGTAATATAATATTTAAATTTTAGTATTGTTATATAAAACAACGCTTCCAAATGGATGAATGCATGGCTACATGAGATCAGAAGTCATTGTAAACATCAAGAAATATCTATAATAAGTAACCCCAAAAAAAATAATAAAAATAATTAGACCATGCATTAACATAAAAATCGATATCCCCCAACTCTCCCGTATGTCGTGTTACTGCAGCCGGGAGATAATGTTGTGTAGTAAGCTTATTCTGTGAAAATAAAACGGTGCGAATGTTGTGTGGTAAGCTTTTTCTGTGAAAAATAAAACGGTGCGCTTATGAATGCAATCCGAGCTTGTTCGTTGTCTAATAAAATATTTCAGAATCCTCGCTTAATATGTGGAAACTAATATACACAGGCGTTCGCGCACATATAAACTATTAATTAACACTATTTAAATTTTTAAATAAATTATTAAGTAATTTTAAATTATTAAATTGATGCAATATAAACAAGTGCGATATAATTTCAATTTTGTATTAAATTTAACTTTTAAAAAACTTTATTAATGTGTTTTTAATATATTAATTATGATATTAATTATATGAATTAAATATAATTTTTATTATTAAAAGTATATTAATTTAACTATAAAAATTGTGTAAAAATTTATGTCAAAAAAAATAGAGTAGCAAACTTTTATACACTAAAATACATATATGAACTTTTCTGACCACAAAAATTTGAATGAAGTGTATTTAAAGTTCTATTATTATTATTATTATTATTATTATTATTATTATTATTATTATTATTATTATTATTATTATTATTAAAATTCACAATTTTAGCTAGTCATCATAAAGATGCATTGTATTATTTAATATAAAAATATTAAAATAAACTAAATATTGACCTAAAATAATTTAAATGACATGTATTATAATTTTTTTTTACATGTAGTGTTAGGCTACAAATTTTGTGTACAAACAAACATGCTATGGTGGTATTAGTTGAATAAAAATACAAAAATAAATAAATGTTTTCAATGCAATTTATGGTTTATTGATTTTACTCAAATCATTCAAGTTTTATAAAAGATGAATTTATAAAATGAATTAATTAATTAACTAAAAAAAGAAATATAACATAATGATATAATTCAAAGATTCACATTTCATTAAAAATAAAAATAAAAAATTGATTAAAATATACATGAGCTGGTACGTTTTAAATTTTGCTTTGATCAAGACATTGGTTCTTGTCATATTTACATAGCAATGATTCAATTAATAAACCTTGTTTGTAATTTTTATTCACAATACTGTTTTTTATTTTATTTTTAAATCTTAAACTATACTATTTAAGATATTTAAAAAAAAAAAAAAAAAAAAAAACTAAAATCTAACATGTAAGTTTGAAAATCTATCACTAAACAAAATAAGCGTAGTTGGAAGTGGCAATTGGGTCAGGTCCATTCCTCCCTGGCATAGGCACGAACGATTTTTACACAGTTCGACACGGTCTGGTTCGATTATTGTTCACAGCACGGTTTGGAATTTGCCTCGGGTTGGACTTGTGATCACACCCATTGAGCCATATGCCTAACCAACAGTAGAAATGGATCGTGTCAAACCAAGAAAAGAAGAGGGTCGTGCCATGCACAGACCGACCCAAATATGGCCCACTGGCTCAATATATTTTTATTATATTAAAAATAAATAAATAAGGGTGGTGTCTTTTTGCTTGAAGTTTCACATTTCTCTTGCGTATAGTCTCCCTTTACATGTGAAGCACATGTCTCAGCCTTATGCAAAAAATTTAAATAAAAATTTAGAAAAAAAAATTCTTATTTTTTAGTTTAAAATTTTGAGTTAGATTAATTTTGAAAACTATGAAATACTGCAAAAATCAAATTTATTTTTTAGTTTAAAATATTGAGCGAGATTGACTTTGAAAATTGCATAAAATATTAAACGGATTTATTTTAAAAACTATATAATAATGCAAAATTGGATAAAAATTGGGAAGATAAAGATGAGAATGAGATAAGAATAAAGATGAAGATGAAGATGAAAATGGGGTTAAGATGAAAAAGATAAAGAGGATACAAAGTAAGATGATATGAAGATGATAAAAATATTAATTTGAAAAAAAATTATTAAAATTATAATTTATTCTTATAAATTATCTTTTACATCCTAAATATTTTTAATTGAGCTAGGACCGAATTTCAATAGTTCGTGCTTGAACCAACTCAAAACACGAGCCTATTTAAATTGCCATTCAATAATTGATATCCACTTGATACAACTCATTTGTGGTCTCTTAATATAGTAGAAGATTTATAGGTAATTTAAAAAAAATGCAATTGTAACATTATTTTATAATTAGAGAGTACACATTATCTTTTTAATCCTATTTTTCCATCTTGTAAGTGTATCAATAAATTATACTTAAATTAATTTTTTCAAAAAAAAAAATCAAAATCATAAATTCCATAAATATATTTTTAATTACTCAACAACAATCAAGATAAATGAATGAGGGTGAACTCCTCTCCTCTCTCTGTCTCCTCTTAAATTACTAATGATAAGAACCCTTTTTTTTTTATAATTTTTTGCAGTAATTTTTTTAGAACTCTAGACATTTTAAGGGAGTACCGCTTAAATACTTCTTAATTTATTTTAGTTGAATTCATAATAATTTTATGTAGAGGTAGTATTTTTTGACACGGTTTGTCAATCTAACATCAACCACATACAAAATTTATAAATTTGAGTTGTCATAAGAAGATACAATCATTAAATGTGCAACAAAATAGGACATAACTTAAATCAAGTAGGATTCAAATTTAGTATTTACTATACACGCGATCTTATTTATGACATAATTCATTATTCAAACAATTATATCTTATTAACCAATTTATGATTTTATAAATTTATTTTATATTTTTTAATTATTCAATGAAAATCAAGATAAATGAATGAGGTGAACATCCCTCCTATCTCTCCCCTCTTAAATTACTAATAAGAGTGATTTTTATTTTTTTTTTGCACCAATTGTTTAGAACTCTAAACATTTTAAGGGAGTAACGCTTAAATGCTTCTTAATTTATTTTAGTTGAATTCATAATAGTTTTATGTAGATATAGCATTTTTTTTTGGCACAATTTGTCAATATAACATCAACAATATACACAATTTATAAATTTGAGTTATCAAAGAAGATGCAACAATTGAATGTGGAACATGATAGGACATAAGTTAAATCAATCGGGTTTGAATTTAGTGTTTACGAAATATGAATTAGTTTATAATATAATTAATTATTTAGATAATTATATTTTACTAATTAATTTATGATTTTATATATTTATTTTATATTTTTTCATATTTAAAAAAAATAATTCTAATTTTATCACATTTTGAAAGATATTTGGCTATATTTGAAATAAATTTTATTAGCATTTGATTAGATTATATTGTGTGTGTGTACGTGGGTATGTGTGTACATACATACATAGGTGATATGATTTAAGGATGAGTATAGATTTTGGGTCAACTTATAACTTTGTGAAATTGAATTTATCGGTTCGGTTTATAAACCAAAATTAATTTATTTTGGTCCTATTTTGGTATTAGAAAATGAGGAATCAACTTTAGTTCTATAAGATAAAGAAGCAGAACTGAATCATTTTACCCTATCTAACTGAAAAAAAAAAAAAAAAAAAACCGAAAATCATTTTATACATAAAGATTCATACACAAAATCTCCTACTTATAATGTAAGCATTCTTGCCACTAAGTGACACACTTAAAGCTGTATATTTTATACGTAATATTTATTTAAATTAATTTACATTAAAATAAATAAAAATTATGTAAAGTAACATATAATTAATAAATAATAATATTTAAATTTTTTTATTAAAATTATAAAAATTAATTTTAATATTTTTAAATAAACGCTTCTATCTAAACTTCAAAATATATTATTGAAATCTATTACTAAATTTATATAAACGTTAATACTACATAATATATATTCATATTTAATTCAGTAAATAATTTATTAAATAAAATACTCATTAGCTATTAAATTACATAGAAAAAAAATTTAATCAATGTATTTATAATATTTATTTAATTTAATTTATCATGTTATTTGAATAATAATATAATAAAATCGGGATTGTACATATATTTATTTTAAAATTATCAAAGAAATTAACAATTACAATAAATAAATATATGGTATAATTTTATTAGATATATAATTTTAATATTATGAAAAAAAATTTTATGATTCATAATATTAACTCAGTAATAATAATATTTTTTGAAGAATTTATCATATATCAATTCTCTTTGGTAATTTATTTCTTTTTTCTTTACTTTGCTCAATTTTTTATTCATATATTTTATTGCTTCTGTAATTTAATATCATTAATTTTATTTTTAAATTTTTTTATTGAGCTAAATTTATGATTTAAGTAAATACTTATAATATTGTACTTAAATAGATTTTTACAAAATAAATTTTGTTGAAAAAATTAAAATAAATTGAGATAATTAATGAACAAGATATCTTATTTTAAAATTAAAATCGAACTAAAAATTAAACTAAAATCAAAAAATATATTCTAATTTTAAATTTTAAAAATTAATTTTATTTAAAGTAGGTTCTAATTAGTGTCACATCTCCAAAACTAGGGCTCATAAATTAGAGTTTAATGGAGTAATTTAAAATAAAGAAATATAGTTGTGGATATTTTGATAAAGTTTTTCTTACAACACAATTGTTACAATGTAAACCTGCAATTTTTAATTTTTTACAACACTTCCATTATCACTTATGAAAGTTCCAAACTACCCCACAATAAACTTATCATATCAAAATTTAATACATTAATTTAACTAAATAAATACAACTCCAATTTACTTACAACATTTTAACAAACACTATATATACAGTAAAATATCTTTCTAAAATATATCTAGCAAAAGAATAAAATTTTCTTTAAGTTCACCTACTTTTTACTGCTCTAAAAAGACATAAAAAAATAAGCAATGAATTAGAGATCAATAGATATTCACATATAACTGAAATTAAAAAATTTAAAATAATTATAGTTTTAATTATTCATATTATAAATAAATATAAATAAGTATAAATGAGTAAAAATAATAATAATAATAATAATAAAATGACAATATAATTTAGTTATGACTATGTGTAATGTATAATTTTTTAACACTATTTTCAGATACTACTGTCTGAGAAAATGTGTAGTTTATATACTTAAAGACTCTATACTTAGAAATTATCGCTCATAATTTCAAGTTTACGAACTTTCATCGTAGCAATGAAATCAAGTCTATAGTTGCCAATACTAAACAAAAAGTTACACATTGTTTCATAATCCTATTACACACAGTAATAATCAAATAATTTATTCATGTCATTTTATAACATTTCAAATATAAGAAGTATAATTTAACAATAATCATATTTCTAAAGTCTTAAAGAATTTTTACAAATAGGACAAAATAATAATCATATTATTGAAATATAAATTTTCAAATTATACTTTCAAAACAAATATCAAAATTTATTTTAATTCAAAGATTCGCAAGATTAAATAAATTTATTTTATTTTTTCTATAATAATTTATATAAAACTCTATTTTTTTAATTTTTAAAACTCTAAAATGTTCAATTATAAGTAAAATACCTATCTGGATCAAAAGAAGTATGTACCTTTATAACTTCCCTACATTTTCTTTCTTTTTTCTATCACCACCTAATATCATTTTATAAAATTAATATATAATTACTAAAATAAACTAATAACTTATATTACTAATAACTTATATTACTTATAATAAAATATAAATAAATTCTCAACCTAAAATCAAACTAAGATATGATATAGAAAAATTTAGATTTCATATTTATAAAATAAAAATTAGTAACAATAGTAAATTATAAAAAAGTTCTTATAATATGAATAATTACAAAAATATTTCAAAAATATTTACGCTTTTGAGTCTAAAATTTTTAAAATTTTCAATCTTATCCTAAATTGTAATAAATTGTATCACAACCCAAAATTTTTAATCTTTTACACATAATTTCACCTACTTTATTAAAATAAATCAAAATTTTTACAATCTTTGCATTTTCATCCTCAATCAGAATTACACAATTTTTTTTATCTAATTTTTAATAATTTTTGAGAAATCTTTTAATCAAACTATCAAATTCATTCTAAAATCTATTGATTTAAAGTTTAAGAATTTTAAATAGTAATAACTTTAACTATTAAACTACTAAAACAAAATCTATATATTTTTTCTAAATTTTAACAATTTCTATACTAAATATAAATAATTTTCTTTTCAAAATAAATGATAAAAGGAAATCTTACCCTCACTTTCTTACCCATCTTCCTATTTTTCTCCTCCTCCTCCTTTCTTCTTCTTTTTTTTTTCTTCTCTCTCTCATTTTCTTCTTCTCTTCCTTTCTTCTCTCCCATAGTTTCTAAAGTTTTTTCCTAAATTCTATACCCTTCCACCCATATTTATACTAAAGAAATGGGCCAAGACTTTTAAAAATTATTGAACCTAAATTTTTTTTTCAATGGCTAATGGGCTGGACATTACAATTAGGTTCCAATTCTTAATAGAATCAAAACCGACCTTTGATATACTCATCTTTAATATAATTGCAACTTATTTAATTTTTTATTAATCATACTAAATTAGATGAGTCAAGTATGGGTCGATTTCTATAGGACACGATATAAATACAAATCGATAAGAATATAATACAAGCATCTAAATTATCACCCTTAGTTTCATATATATGATACTTACCTAACTATTTTCTTTATATACTTACATATTATAGTATTTGTGTTTAAGAAAGGAAGAAATAACAAGTAAAAAAATAAAAGTAAGTGATGCAATGAAGGGAGAAAAGATGTAACAAATGAGAGAAAAATTAAGAGAGAGAGATATGCTAGACAAAGGGTAACAATAAGTTAGGGATTGTAATTCATGTGCACATTCTCGTTTAGGGATGGATCCTTGATTTGATTCCCATTTAAATTTAATAAAAAATATTTCTTATTTAAAAAGTTAAATCTTAATCTATGATCACCAAGTTATCCTTTTGTATTCATTTTTATTATATGAATTATCTTTAATTAATTTTTTTTATTTTAAATAAAACAATCTTTGTATATATTTGTTAGAACAGCCATCCATCATAAATTTAAATCCAAATTAATAATAATATAAAATAAGAATATATATATATATATAAAGATTATATTTAATAAATGACAATAACAATTTATAAATTTGAAACATACGGTTATAAACATCATTGTCAATCATCATCATTTAACAATTCACCATTATCATGATAAGATATTGAAAATAGAAACCTGCATTTTTTTTTTTTTATAAAATAATATGACAACATAAAAAATAATTGACCATAATTACCAAATTTTACTATGTAAAGTCCTTAATTCACAATTTATCTAAAATGTTTATATTGTAGATCATCATCATTTACCAATTCTCCGTCATCACAATAATATATTGAAAATAAACACTTGAATTTTTTTTAATAAAATAATATGACAAATTAATACAATTGACAATAATGACCAAATTTCACTTTATAAAATGCTCAATCCACAATTCATCTAAAATGTTCCAATTAAAAAAAAAAAACATGTTAAAATAAAATATCAAACTTACTATATTTTCTTAAACTCTCTTCATCAACCAATAAGAATAAAAAATATATATAATTATTTATATTTATTTATTTTTATTTTTATAATAGTTAATTTAAAATATATTAATGTATCAATAAATTATAACTTTAATTCTTAGTAAAAATGAAAATAAAAATAAAATTAAATAAATAAAAATTTTAAATTTTTAAATTTTTATAATGTTTTGAAAAGAATCTTTTATTGAGTAGATGAGAAAATAAAAAATTTGTGAGCATTTTTTTTCCTTACTAATATTGTATTATTATATTAAGAAACTTAATGGTTAGAGGTTTGATGTTTTAATTTTATTAAAAAAATGGAATATGATGACATATAAATTTAAAAATAATTATTTTTTAGTAATTTATTTTTAATTTAAAACTATATTTGTAAAAAAGAAAAAACTATGGGGTGATAATTATCCCCATCCTACTACCCACCTCTAAATAAAAGTAGGCACATGAATTTACTCCACGTTTTTCTGTTTAGGAAACAATTTTCCACAATTTCAGTTTCTGGTGGGGAAACAAGTTTTTTATTTTTTATTTTTTCCTTTCTTTTACGTACTTTAATTTTGTTGGTTACAAAGCCTTGTACTCACTGACCCATTCTTCCTTAAAAATAATAATTAACTATTACCTATAATACTTGTAAGCATAAAATATATTTTAATACCGTTTTAAATTGTCATAAATAAAAGTTTAATTTTAATTTATGTAAGACTTTGTAATAATGGAAGAAGAGAATATAGAACGAAAATGATTTATACTAAGATACGATGCCCTTCCCTAAAGGTCGGGGAAATTTTCTCACAAAGATACTTTCACATTATCTCAAATTCGGAAACAAAAAATAAAACAAAAGTGCCAATAGTCTTTTAGTGGAAAATTGAAATTAAGTAACTGCAACTTCTAATCTTAACTTCACAAGAGAAATGACATTTAATGTATGCATATAATGATACTTTCCAAAATCGGTAAAAGCACAGTAACCTCAAGCACATCCCTCCGTTGCACTTACTCTCGCAGCACTTCAATAGGCACCGATGAAGTATTCTAACACATGCTTAACATTAACGTACGCCCCCACTAATGAATTAGCATATACCTTCTGTCATGATCAAGTATCGTGCACGCTCTATAAAGTAAACTTTTCTTGAATTACAACCTAATCACTTGATTACAAGAAATTACCATAAACTGTTCCGTGTAATATAATCAGTGATTCCACTCATTCTATCTTTAGCGAGGAAAAGATATGTTATACATAGCAACAAATCCTTCTTTCACCATCTTGCAAAACGTATTTAATATGTTGTCGGGCAACCTGCAACCATTGCAATTAGAAGGGAAGGATCTGTTACTCATCCCGCCATTTTGTTTTTTTTGGCCAATGCACGATCCATGGTGACAAAAAATGAGCTAATCTTTTGGTAACTAAGCTAATTAAGTTCTACTTCCATTCAAGGAAGATATAAAAGATGGTTCAACCGGCAAAATCATGAATCACTTGAACCCCAAATTGCCTCCTAAGTTGGTTCTCCTGTTGTGAACTTTCCACCCCATGTCTCAGACCTAGTGTAAGGGAGACAGCTCCTGGTCCCCCAACCTCAATGTTGCTTCTCTGGTATGGTATAAAACCCATCAATGACCTATCATCCAAGCTCGTCTTAAACTGACGCTCTACTCTTGATCGCTTCTCCTGACTCCACTCTTCTGCAGAAAGCCCTTCTTCGTTTCCTATTGAGGAACCAATGCCCGAGTAATCCATTTGTTCATCAGACATTGCACTAATAGCTAGCTTGTTCATTGACTGATCACCATGGAAACCGCCAACAGTACCTTCAATGGCAGAATGTCCATCACTTTTATTGAAGTTTTGCTTGCTTTCTGGTAATCCTTTGGTTTCAAGCATGTGTATTTCTTCGACCATTGGCTTCCAAACACGTACCCTGGCATTTATAAACCAGTTTGACACCTGCATTTATCAAATGTTCAAATTATCATCATTATGTAAATGGGTAGAATATAAGCATTCTAAGGTCTATCCTTCTCCTAGTCATAACACCAAATACACAAGACGATCAAGTGATCCCTTGGAAGACACTCGAACCTACAGCTACAAACAGAGTAAATTCAGTAGTACAATAACACTACTCCCAGTTTTCATGTTCACATTCAACATTAAGACCTCAAAAGTAAAGGCTTGATGAATGGATAGAGATAAAGAGGTGGAGAATTCAACACTATAGAATTGACCCACAGGGCAACAAACCTGTGCAATTATGCTTTATGCTAATTCAATCAAGCAATTCATTCAAGTTGCTTGGACATAATAATTTAGTACCATATAAGGAGCTGACCCTACCTGGTTTCGTGATAGACCGGTTTGAGTGGCTAACATGTGCTTATCTGTGTCCGTAGGGTACCTAAAACATTGAAAGAGCAAAAATAATTATTCCAAACTATAAAATTTGACAGAGAGAGGAGAGGAAAGAAGACCTACGGATGGAGAAAATGCTCAAACAACCATGCTCTTAGAATTGCCACTGCACGTTCTGGTAGGCCTCTCTGGGGCCTCCAGACATGCTGTTGGGGTTCAAGGAAGCCCACATTAACTCCACCAGATTTATGCTTTTGCAAAATGTGGTCCATGCATTTCAGCTTTGACATGTTTGTACCACCTTTACTACTAGTAGTACAAGTGATTGAGGATAACAATTCTTCTCCCATCGCTTTTGTCACATGGTTAAGCTGATTCATAATATTACTCTTTAGGCCCCGAAAGATCTTCAAAATTGATTTGAAAGCCAACCAAACATAAGGTGTAGCATCACTTAGGCCTGCAACAGATTCAAAGGATGTGACTACCATTTGCATCTGTTGCTGATATAGCTTGCACCTTTTGCAGACCTTCAATTAACAAAAAGATAGAGTGGGCAAATTTTAGATATTAACCCATACATACACTACAGTGTAATTTTAAACAAATGTATCTCCATTGGACTAATCATCGCCAAAAAATTACTGGTATCAAGATAAGCTACAGTATCTGTAATGATAAAAAATAGCAACATTTACTTTTAATTAGGTTGCCGGGACCTAAAGCTACTTCACCGCAGTGTTCATTTTTTTATAAAACACCAACACTGGACCAAATGCAGAGTATATAAGTACTATGTTGGCAATCTTAGAGACTGTTCTTTTCAGCTATGATGGGAACTTCAGTGATGGTAAGATGACAAATGATTGGGTATTGCTATTCAACAAAGTGACATTCAAAGAAGTGGTGTGCACTGTTAATAAAAATTAATGCCATACACCAAACAAACAGGATGCATGCATACACAAAATTTCTAGTCGCTTGGACATAAGAGAAAAAATCTTTCAATTCTTAGATAAGTCCTAATAATGTAGGGCCAGCAGACCCGTCTTTTGTGCTCCGCAAACAGCATTTCAACTTTAAATGCATCAAAGATTGATCCACTATTTTATTCAACAAAACCAATGAAGTACAGCAAGATATTGATAACCTTTCGTACCATAAAAAATGGTTCCTCTTATGGAAAATAAAATTTACCATAAAATGAATCAAATTAAATTCACATAAAATCTTAATCGAAAGGCACAGGGAAACTTACTTTTTTAAAAAGAAATTACAATTTGAAGAATTTTTATAAAACAGAAAATAAGCACATGATATTTTATTAATAACATTACAATGCACCCCAGCCATTGGACAGTTATTGACTTCATTTCAACTTAAATAAAACCATATTGCATGGATAGCCAACGAAGTTTTTAGCTTAGGAAAATTTCAGTTTTAAATAAACAGCTCTAATTGGCAAAATATCAAACCAAAGGCTAGCATATATGAAGTAACAATTTGAAGGTTAAAAAAATATTGATGATTTTAAAATGAACAATGGACAAGGACAAGCTCACAACATAAATGCAACTATCTGCATATAGGAATCTTATGGGAATGAAATTATGACAGGAATGTTGTACACAATGTACCTATCCACATACTATATCACTAACTTGCACCATATTTTAACCCAGGCAAATTTGTGCAAACTGAGTCCAGAGTAAAAGAAAAATTATAACTATGGGAGATTCATGAAAAGATAAGCCATATATTTAACAGATGAATAACACCACGACCCTTTCTAAACATCCAAACAAACCAAACTTACACATCAAAAGCACTAAAAATTTGAGAAAATTTCCATCAAATCATTCCTAAAATATGACTATCTTCAACATTAATTAGAAGAGTGCGCTTATCATCAAGCATACATTAACATAGAAAAGCTGTAATAGCACTCAGAACTCTGAAAGAGTAAATGGAAAATATAAGGTAATGCGATGTTAACAGGTAGCAAAACTATCACAAATTCACATCTAAACGATTTCTACTAAGTGTTTTCTGAATATTACACACTCATAATCAATCTAATTCATAAAAGGAAAAGACATAAAGAAATTTTCTACAAGCCATCCATTCTATTCATCAATCATACACCAAAATTCAAAATTTTTTTGTTCTTTCTTTCAGATTCTTTTCCCAATTTGAAGAAGTAAGCAAGGGGATGAGATAAAGGGCTAAACTTAGCATGGAAAAGATGAAATTTAACTGCAAGAGAACCCAAAGTTATTGCCATTAACACAAACAGTCAAGAATTCTGAATCACTTTATAAAACTAAGATATCCATTAATAGTGATTATAAAATTCTTGACATATCTGTTAGTAACAAGCTAAAAACATATAGTTTTTCAAATATCATGCTCATATCAAATGTATCAAAGTTCTAGATAAATAAAGGTAATCCACGATATAACTATGGTCTGAAATGCCATGCCTTATCCCTTCTTCACCCCATCCTCCATTACTAAAAAATGGTTAAATTAACTTTGACTTGTTGCCATAGTTCCAAAGAAATCTTTCTCTTGTCGACAAAACTAATTAAAAAATTGCAGGTTAGTGCATGTATATTTCTTCTACCTATCCCTTCATAACACCTTTTAGATTTCAGAGTTATAAATTGGCCCTAAATATAACAATTTTTGGATTTGTACAGGCAAATGAATTCAAACCTTGGGGTTGAATAAATTTTCTTTGAGCTACTGTAAGTAGAGAATGATCAGAGCTTATAGCTTTAGATAACATGCTCCATGAAATGGTCAGATATAGGATTAGGTTTACAACTGCAATCAATGCACTCAGCCTATGGCAGATAGTGAGCAGCCTATAAAGAAAGAACCATAACTGAACTTCTATGCATTGATGCAGGCCCTTGGTATTGATTTAAATTCCAAATATCAGCAAGTCAGGTAAAACATTGGCTTGTAGCAATCTAATTATTACCTAACAAACAATTTAGGCTGCAATCATTCCCTGGTCATTTAAATACCAGATTGTCCATTTCTTGGCCAGATATTATATAATTATAGAAGCAAATGGGGAAAACAATACCATATGATTATCAAGAAGTTGAATTATATAACCAACCTCTTCCTGCAGATAAAGGAGCTTTGCCTTCATTTCTTGGTACTCAGGCCTGTACGATTCAGAAGAGCTGCTCCCCCCTCCACCTTCACAACTGATTTGGTTTGAACTGTAAAACGTAGGTGATGAGACACCTGACCTATTATTACCATTGGCGCCAACACCCTTATGATCTAGATTAACAACATCAGCTTCTGCAGAAGCCGAAGTACTAACTCTGTCTCCAGAGATTTGCTCATATATATTGTTTTTTTGGGCAGGTTTTGGTCCAGTTACACTACAAAATTCGTCCAAGAGCTGTTGGGCTGGCTTCAAGAAGCTAGAATTTTTCAGAATAGTTGCATATCCAGTGAAAGGCCCAAGAGGACAAGCACTTCGATTAACATTGTAACTAGATGTACCAACTATATCCTGAACAGATTTTCTGCAACCTTTGCCGGTAATCAACGACCTTCGTATTGTGTACGAAACACCAGAGTTCGCAGCTTTTAAATCGTGAACTTTGAAAACATGTGCCTTGGAGTGTAAATCGCGAGACTCATATTCCTCTCCAAAATGACCGACGTTAATTTCAGACGGTGGATTTGATGAAAGTGACAGAGATAGAACCCGAGTAGTAGCATCACTCGCAACATTCCTCAATTCTATATCACTCCTAGCAATGAATCCTAATCCGTTACTCCACTGATGAAAACTGTCAGCTGATCTGTTAGTCCAATTACTTTCATTATTATAACGAAAAGCACTGGCTTGATTTCCATAGTTTGGAAGAAGCCCAAGTTCATCCCCAGAATGATCTGTCCATGTAACATGACCATTTACTTTTGCGTTCTGCGGCAAAATTGAAGCACCTTCTAAACCCTGAGCTCCAATAAAAGCCAAAGTACCAGCATCTGGAACCGAGTTTTGAAAAAGTGGAGTAGCATAACGCCTGTCCCCGAAAAGCTTTTCGCGATATTGGTAAGGAATTTCACTAGATGGATTGGTAGAGGTAGAATGAACATCTTGATACTCGTAATTATTAGCCCTCAAATCTTTTCTAGATGTAGAAACGCCACCTACCTTCGTATTATTAGACAAGACGTCCCCTTCCAATATAGCATTTTGATTACTCTCCCTATCTACTGATGATCCACTTGCATAATTCACCGTCCACTCAGAATTTGTCTGTGAATCTAGCCTTTTCATATCACCACAACCTTGAAAATCACCAGTGGCTCGAAATTGGGATGAAACTGGGTGAGGCAAAATGGTTAACAAATCATCCCCAGAACCAGTCATTATAGGCCTACTGTTGAGTTGAGATGCACTTATTTCCTCTTGCCGCATCGCTGCCCACTGAGCTGACAAGACGTTAGAATTTGATGAGAAACTTGTAGCCTCAGAAGAAGTAAGACTACTCGGATAATAAAGTAAACTGCCATTTCTAACATCACGAACATGCATGAGAACTGAGTTAACTGAATGTTCCATGTTGTGTTCAGTGAAGTCCTCCGAGTGGTGTACGGAAGGTGAACATTATTGATTTCTCAACTTATCCTGCCGGCTTGTTCATCTCCATCCATCCATAGCTCAAAATAACCGAAATTTATGCTTAACCCTGTGGACTGGAAATGTTCTAATTAGCTCAGTCAACACAATTAGGCGCTTCTTTTCTCAAATCTACAGTATTTCCAGGACATGATTTCAAGAGAAAATATAAAGCCAAAAGGCAAAGATGCCAGAACCCATCAAGCTTATCATGCATCTAAACATTCTCCTGCAGCAAAACCATGTCAAAATATTAAGTAAATCAATTAACATAGAATAAAATCAAAGACGGTTATGTATCGCCTACCTCAGTCCTAACTGACATTAAGCATTCAAACAAAATTCAAACTAATTAACCACCCTCCCGGACAAGGACAAATGAATGGAGACTGAAAGAAGCGACGATCAACAACGACAAAAGAACATAAAATGCAAAGCAAATTCATGTGCCAAGAAACAGTAAGCGAAGATGCAAACAAAAACGATATTGTTAACAAGATGAACGAAGAAAACACGGAAATCAAACAACTGCAAGAAACTTTACCACTGGGAGAAAAGGAGATTCCAAACTTTCCCTACTTCACTACCACTCATGTCCTTTTTCACTATAGCTCCTAGATCTAAATGAAACGCAAGAAGAAAGAACAAAACGATATACAGCTAGCGAACAAAGGAAACCAAGCAACTCTACATATAGTATACGTATAATAACTACATATTTCACGTCAACGACTGAAACCCTAATTTGACGGCTATCACTCAAGTCTACCATCAAACACAAGTTATAGACTGTTATCACATGGATCTAGTTGTAGACACTCTAAGAACAAGTTTTTGACAATCTTTGAAGCTGCGATTTACACAAAATCGTTAGTCGTTATATATACTATGAAAAGAAAAGGCAAAAACAATTAGAAAAACGACCTCAAAAAGTAACAATATCTATCAACAACAAAATAAAGTATAAGCTTATGAGTTTCATTATTCAACGAATCCCCATATAGGCTATACAATACACAACAAACAAGAGATGTGTAACTCCACAAATAATTCAACTCGCGTCGATCCTTAATGACAAACTTAAAGAAAAACTCTTATCTTCCGCTGAGAAAACAGTGCAAAAAACGGTTACCAGTAAGGTAAAAAAAAAGTTTACAGTTGCTTAGATCTCAATTCTTAGACTGGCTCATTATGCCAGGGATTACGGTGAGTTACGGGGCGAAATTCCGGTAAAATTCCGGCAAGAAATGAGAGAGTGATGCTATAACTCGAAAAGAGGCTCAAGTACAATAATTGCAAACGCGATTATCCTCCGTTTGTTTTAACGACTAAGCTCGCTTAGCAACTTCAGAAATTCCACGATGTTTTGCCGTTAGATTTAACGGATAAAATTGTCCGCACTCGTGAGTCTTCCGAAACTGAATTTTCTGCCCACTCGGAGGCCATTGGGACCGACCGAAATTTCGTAGCTTTATTTCGTAGGTGAAACATGAAAAGAAACACGTGGTTTTCTTAGGAAATACCCTCGGTGAACATCATTAATTACGTAAGTACCATTTACACGTATTTTATTTTAAATTAGATATCTTTAAAATTTATAATAATTTTATTTTATAATAAATTTTATAAAAAAAATACTTATAAATTATTTAACTAATATATAAATATATTTTTTATTTATTTTTTTATAAATAAAATTAAATTTATTTATTTTCATTTAATTTTTAGTATTTATTAGATAAAATTTTTTAAATAAATAAAATAATATTTTAAATAAATAAAATAATATTTTATTTAAAATTTTTCATAATATATATGTAGTAATTCTCTAATAAATTAATTTATTATTTCATATAAAATTGATAATTTATATTAAAAATAAATATTTAAATGTTGAAATAATGTTAATTAATAACAATATTAAAGTATTGTAATTTTTGCTATTTAAAATATTTTTATGCCATAGTAATTGTATTATAAAAATTGATATAAATTATTTATAAGTAATATGATAATATATCAATAACATCTATTTTAAGTAAATTTAGATTTTATATTATTATAAATTTAGAATATAAATTAGTATTAATATTAAAAATTAAAAATTAATAAAGTAAGATTTATTTTATGAAGAATATATATTTATAACTTAGTTAATTAACTTATGTTCATAAGAGAAAGTTTATGGTGCGTTTATTGATCCATAATTAGTATGTTGAAATCGAAACAAATTAAAATCGGAATAAGTTGGAATAGAAATAAGCAATAAAAATAAGAAATAATTGTTTAGTTAAGATGCATGAATCAAAATAAGAATGAAAAAATTTTATTTTAAATTATTAAAATACTTATAATTAATTTTTATCTTATTATTATTTTAACTGTAATTATTATTTAAAAAATTATTTTGTTAATAATTAATTATAATAATAATAATATTGTTAACAATAATTATAAAAGTATTAATAAAAATAATATTAATTATTATTTTTTTTGTTAGTTCAAATAATTTTATTGAAAATAAATAAATTAGAGATAAAATGAATAATTTATTATTTTTATTTTTTATATTTTTTTTAAAAAAAAGAGAAAAATAAATAATTTATCATTTGAGTAGAAGTAAAATAGATAATTTTAAGAATGAGAATTTCATTTCTAAACTCTTTTAGGAATCAAATTCCATTCTTAATGAGTGTGTCGTGTTGCATTTAATTCTTATTAGAAAATAAATATTAGATTCATTCTTATTCCAAATTTCATATTCTAATTTCATATTAATAAATACATCTTTACTGTGTTTTTTTATAATACTTACCATGAAGTAATATTATCACAATTCTTAAACACACACACACACAAAAGGAAATCACATTTTTAAAATATATGATCATACATATGTATCTATATATTCAATAAAGTCATGAAAAGAAAGAAAAAAGAAATAAATTCAATGTTTTCTAGATATATAATTTAAAACATAACATTCTTAGTTAATCAATGTTTATATTATCACTGCAAACATTGATAATTATAAAAGAGAATGTCATTTATTTCCACCAAATTTTGGTACAATCGTTAAAAACCACTTTGAAATATTGTAAATATATATATTCTTTGCAAAAGTGTTTGTCAATAAAAAAAATTGTGATGTAGTTACAACGAAAATTTCCCTGTAGGCTAAAATGAAGGCACTATCATCGTTTCATTGATTCCATCACACCATCATGTCACAGTATCCCCGCAATTACTTTACTCATCAAAACTTTTATTGACATTAAGATGGCAATTTTTAACATGTCACAATTAGTACTCTTATATTTGCCATTATCATCATCTTTTATCCTGCATCAATCCCACCCACAAAAAAAAGAAAAAAAGATAAACATCTCGTGAATTAAGTAAGTATTATTTTAAAAATATAGAAAATGAAAATGTGCAAGTTTCAAAGAAACAAGCCATACGATACGAAGCTTGGATTGGTTCTAAAAATTTGGCCCCCTGATTCTCTTCAAAGCTTCGCCTGGGGGTTATTTGGGCAGAGACAACTGCAAGGATAACAAGATATTACGTCACCCTACAGGTTGTCTTTCATGGGGCCCGCCTCTGGCCGGCTTTGAATGTCGACCGCCAGATCTTTTGCGTGGTAGCAATGATCTGTCGCCGATTACCGATAACAAAGAAAAGGCCAGATCACTGATATTGTACGAAAATACTGTTGTTCTCTACAAAAACTCTCACTTGTAGTCCTTTCACAACACTTACTATTGCAGTACAAGATATACGTACAGCAGAGTTTACAGTGAACATTACCGTTGGATTAAAGTAAGTGGACTGATCCGACGATGAAGACAAAATGTGATGTACCATCATCAATGTTCTTCTTTAGATTTTATAATTAAAAAAAAAAAAGGCAAGAGGTAAAAATTATCGGGCTTTTACTTTTGTCTAATTAAAAAAAGAGAGAAGACAATATTCCTCGGGTGAGAGGAAGGAAGGGCAAATGAGAGCCGTTCGATTGAAGACTGACAATCATGGATACTTGTGCCACTTACAGTCCAATCAATCTAGAAACAGTAAGACAGGAGTGCAATTTTTGGGACTGTCACTTTTTCCGGATAGGTGAATCACCCACGTGGGCCAAGTCAGGCTACTCATTCTTCAATTAGAAGAATATATGTATATATATATATTTTATATATATATGATGGGGAAAGCTTAACGTTAGATTTTAATATAGGGCAATTATCACCAACCTCCCTTGAGGATGGCGTAAAATTTAGTTTATAAAAATTTATGTGAAAAGAGATGCCTATTATTTGTTGAGTATATTATTTTTATAATTACCTAAATAATTTCAGTAATTAAATTAAAAATAATATTATTTATAAAAAAATTAACCAATAATATATTATCTAATCTAAATTTATAATTAATTATTTATTTATTTTTAAAATTTATAATTTAAAATATATCTATTTAATTAAATAAATTTAAATTATATAAATTATAATTTAAATTTACTTATTAACAACGGAGAATATGACATTATATTACACTTTAATTTTTTTAAAAAATAAAAATTTATCTTTAAAATAAAATATATTATATAAAATATTAAATAAAAAGTGTATATTAATAATGCAAATATAATTTATAATAATAGTATATTTTTTAAATGCTTATTTAAGTGAGAATCATAATTTTACAAGTTTTTTAATTTTAAGTAAAAAAGATTTTACTATTATATTAGTACAATAAACTTATAAATATGTAGATTAATAATTTCTAATTAAAAGAGTCAAAATTTCTTTTTAATAATAATAACAGATAAATAAATAAATTTATTTATTAATAATTTTTTAAGTCAAATTAATAAATTACGATTAATAACTTTTGCTTGCATTCGATAAATTTAATTATTAATATTATTATATAATTATATGAAATAGTGTTGGTAATAAATAATTTACAGAGATAAATACGTTCTTTTAATTAAATTTTTTAAAAATTAAAAATTTTAAAAAATGAGTACAATAATTCTCTTTTTTAGTGTAAAATATTATTACTACTATGCTAGATAAAAAATTGTAATGTATAATTTGTTTATATTTATAATGTGTTATATTTTATTTATAATCAAAAAATTATGAATTATTTAATAATTATTATTATAATAATTAAGGAAAATAGTTAAATTAAAGTCAATAATTAAAAACAACAGTCGAAGATAGTTTTGAGATCTAATTAATGAATGCATTACGTTAAAGTTAGGGACGATGTGAGGATTGTCAATGACGGTTGAAGATAAATCGAAATGAATTATTATTTTATTATAATAACTAAGAATAAAAATATTTTGTAATCAAATTAATAATATCAACAGTTAAAAGTAACAGTCAAAAATAATAATTGGCGTGATTTAATGTATAAATATAAAATTGGGGACTGAATAGAGACTATCAATATTAATTATGGGTGAATTGAAATTAATTCTTATTTATTTTTTATTGTTATAATTAAGTAATATTAAATTAAAATAAAAAAAAATATTTTGTTATGTGGATCAATAATAATAATAATAAATATTTAATTTATTGTGTTATGTATATTAGTTAATATTCTAATTTTAAAAAAATTATATTCTATTTGTGAGTTACATTATCAATATTGCTTTATTTTCATTGTCGACATAAATTAGTGAATATTTGTTACAAATAAATTTCAAGGAAAAATCTATTATCAAAGTTTTGAGATCAATTATTCAGGTCATATTTTAATGAAACTTGATCATAAAATTTTTTCAATAATATTTTAATTAAACTTGCGTTTGGAAGCAAAGAAATTCTAAGTGAAATAATTGAATACCAATAAATGAGATCAGGAAATTACGGAGAAAAGGAAAAGTAAGTGAATTATTACAGGCTTTCAATATTTGTTTGAGAATGAACGTGCATAGTGGAAACAACTGAACCAACAACTTTCAAAACTCAATCAGACATTCAATAAATAAACAAATCCAATCGGATCGTATCATTTCATTATCAAAACAAATAGAAGATTAAACCCTTCGAGCTTGATTTGATATACAGTAAATGACAAGTCAGATCCAGTGATTTGCTGTCTGATTTTTGTACAAATAAATGGCATGCAGGCAATAAAACACACCTACTTGCACCCCAGCTGCAGCCAGTAACAAATGCCCCAGTTACTGTAGAGCCACTTGGGAAAAAAGGAAAAATAAAAAAGAAAGAAAAACACCAAATCAAAATCTCCTTCCAAGGAGAACAACAGCGAAGTCTATGCAAAAATGTTACAATGGGATATAATATTATGTATTTTGCGTGTTTCTTGGGTCAAAGTTTCTAGTTTTTTTAAGGTTAATTAATTAGTTTCATTTTTTTATTTATTTATTGATAAATAATATAATATTTTTAGTTCCATCAACCCTCACTTTCATACTTCCCATGGTTAAAAGTAATATCGGACCACAGTTGACCACAAAAGTAAATTTTTACGATATAAAGTTGATGTGAAGAGCCATATATTTTGAAAATAAAATACTTTTTTTACTCTCTACTTTTACTTTCACTCACATTTTCTGCTCAAAGCAAAAATTAAATCACCATTAATATACATCAATTCGGAACAAAATTCATCTCCTGATTGATTAATACAAGTTCGATTCAAAAAATAAATATGTAATATGTAATCAATCAAAGCTATAATTATGCAAATTAAACCTGCATATTAGCAAATCAAAATCATATGAAGTATGAGAAAATAAGGGAGTGAAAGATTAAGAAAAAAATAAAATTCTCCCAAACACAAGATTGCAACTACTCTGCTCACTAAATTAGAAGTGAATAACATCAGTTCTACGTTCACTCAAAATAAAAATTTATTCTAAAAATTTTTAATTTTTAAATTTTAAAGTTAAAAATAGAGTATATATTCTGTAAAACCCTATTTTTTTTAATATACGTTTTATATTTATATATAGATAATAAATTATGTTTTGAGGATATATATACATATATATATATATAAATAATAATTAGATATTTTAGGATTAAATTATAAATTTTTGATTAAATATATAGAAAGAGTCAAATTAAAAATTAAGTTAATATTTTATACTAGTATAAATAAAAGAGTTTATTTGTATTTAGAATTTTGACATATTTAGAAAAAAAAAGAAAAGAGGAAGAGACAAAAGTAGGAAAAAAATAAAGAAAAAATAGTAAGTTTTCTTTTTGTTATTTTATATTGGTTTTTAAATTAATGATTTGCTATTAGTAATAAGTAATATAGAATATGATGATTGAAACTTATAATTATATTGTAATGTTAAAGTTAAATTTTTATAATTAAAAAATTTAAGAATTTTTTATTTGTGGAGAGATAGTTGAAAAAAAATAAAATTTTTATAGAGATAATATGACAGTAACTTAATTCGTGAATTTTATAAAATTATACATTTTAAATTTGCTAAAATTATTTTTAAAAAATAAATTAGATATTTTTAAGAGTTATTATAAATTTTGTTTGATAAAAAAATTATTATATTTTTAATTTTTAATAATTTTTCAAATATGACTCTAGTATGCAAAAAATTACTCATTTTTGTAAAATAATTAAATGACAAAATTATTTTAATTAACCAAAATATTTTAAAAAATTATAAAATTTTATATGTTGATTTCTAATTGTATCTAATTTATTATACTAAAATTTCATAATAAAATTCTATTTTTATAATTTATTATAAAATTTTGAATGAAAATAATTCATTATCAATTTCTATTAAGCAAAATTTGATGTTTTGAAAATAAAATTTATTTTAAATAGTTAAAGTATGAATTTAGACTAAAAAATTTTAATAACTTACTGTCTATATGTCTTTATTATTTCTGTAAAATTTTATGATATTTGAAAATATATTATATTTTCTAAAAATTAATGATTGAATATTACTCAACATATGATATAATACTGTTAGGATAAGTAACTAAATTTAAATAATGAAAAAACTTAATTTTACGAGAAATTTGAGATCTAATGAAATTATATGTATTTTGTGAAAGTGTATAGGAGTTTTATGAATATTAATTTTCTTTCTATTATAGATCAAAGTGCTTAAGTTGATCTTTATTGTGATTGTCAAAAAGTAAGTATATTAGACTTTTTAAAAGAAAATCATAATAAACATATGTATATATTTGAATATATTTTCAAGAATATTTTTCAATTATAAATTCTTATTAAAGTGTTATTTTGATATTGTTATATGTTAATGTGACTGTTTATAAGTATATATGTTATTGTAATTGTAATTGTTTATAATTGTATTATTGTGATTAATTTTATGTCACGTATATTAGCATTTAAGTATGAATATGTATATTGTATTTAAAATAACGAAAAAGTGATTTTATAAGAAAAGTATTCATGAAAATTAAATTTTATGTGTTAAGATATCAAATTTCATTACTTTCTTAGTAGACAATCATAAGTTATATGAAATTTTTATTATTTATTGTAGCAATTTCTTTGTATTTGGTACTACCATTATTGTTCATTATTTTATATAATATAGGAGAGATCTTTGAGGGTACTTTTAGGTATAGTAGTTTTTACATTCATGTAAATAAGTAATTTTGCATGTGGGAGAACTCATCGATAATTAGGGTGAGAGTATGGTTCTAATTTTCGGACATGAGTATTTATTATTATTTTTTTAAAATATTCTGTACCTCACTTGCGCTTACCTTACATACGATATGTCATCGATCAGTGACATCAACTCATTCAATGATAAAGGATATGTAAAGTCCTACTAAGAGATAATTGAAAAGAGATATTGTTGAAAAATTTTGAAAGAATCTTATATAAGAGTTAAGAAAATTTTAAAACGAATATAATTTCATCTCATGCTATATCATATACATACATTATATATAGGTATATATATATTTTATATACATGAAAAATTAGTATATTTTATTGAGTTTAAAATTCACTATAATTTATTGTGATTTCAGATGATTGAAGGATTTATATTTAGAGGATGAATTTGACTGAGTTTCTATTGTCATTTGGTTCGTTGTGTATTAGAATTTTAGGAAATTTCTTTTTCGTTTTATTATTTTAATTTTAAAATTTATTTTAGAAATTTATGGATATTTAAAATTAAAAATATTTAATTAATTGATTTATTTATAATTTTTTTATAAATTATATAAATTTTTTTATAATTATATGAATTTTATAAATATTTTTTTTATTTGTTGACTGATTAAAATTGGAGGCATTACAGGTTCAATACCCTATTTAACCTTTTTTCTATTCAACAGCCTAATGTAAAAGAAAAACAAACTACATGCTATTTTTGGTTTAGTGAAAAAAGCCAATTAAGAAGTTATATAGATAGATACCAAAAGGAAATTACAAAAAAATATCATGTACCAATATCATAAATTACTATCAAAACAAAATTTAATAGTTCAATTAGAAATCCTTGCAATTTTTCAGGTAAAACCGGTTTATGTATATTACACCATTGATCCAAGCAATTTCAATTTGATCTCTCACACAATAATTCTTCCTATAATAATAGAACAAAGCAACCAAAAGCCATTATCAATAATTTTGCACACAAACCTTCCTCTTGGGTTGTCGACTAGGAAGATAAGGAAAATAATGTTAGCTGCGGAGACTAAACAAATTAACAGGCTTTCATTAAACCGTTTCCTTTTTAATTCTCAACTACAATAGAAATATCATAGCACTATTTAATTATTTCTCTGTTACCAAAAGCAACTTAAAATATAATTTGTTGATAATAGATTTTCTTTTGTTTTGCTTTTCACCACAAACAAACATAAATAGTTAAAAATCTTAAAAGACAAAATAAATCAAACATATCTCAACAATAGTAAATCAATAAAAAATAAAACAGAAACAATAATAAACTCAGTTTTCTAATCCTAACAAATTAAAAAGCAAAAATATATTAATTAATCACAATATCCTTAACAAAATAAAAACTAAAAATATAAATACAATTTTTTTTAAAAAAAAAGGGAAGAAAGGAGAAAACAAGTGTTGATATTGTCGTATTGGTATAAATTGTCCAATTGAAGATTGAAGAAGAAAACAAGAAAAGAACAATGAAGCAGGAGGCAACAATGATTTTCAATCGGTTTAGTATTAGGGTTGTTTTGTTTTTGTGGGAAGGGTGAAGTCAGATTTGGTTGAATTTGAGATGGGTAAGTAAAAATGGTTCAGTTAAATTGGCACATCAAATCGGTTCCATTTTAACTCTAAATCCTATAAAACTAGAATCTTATAGAAAAAAAATTGATTTATTGTTTCTAATTTTAGAATTAGATTAAAATAAATTGATTTCGGTTCAAAAATTAAACCCGTCAATTTGGCTTCATAATATTTTGAATTGACCTAGAATTTATACACTTTTAATAAATTGTCATTTAATCTAAAGGTTTAACTTAAAGTTATCGCTCTAAATGTGTATTTAAATTATTTTTATAGAGTATTTTTTTAAAAAAAATTAAAAAAATAATTTCTGCTCTTTATTTATTTAAAAATATCAAAAAATTTAATATTTTGTAAATTGATTAGTTCACTCCACTATGTTATTCAATATAATTAAAATGATTGAATTTACGAATAAAATTTTAGTTGTACAATATCAAATTAAGAAAATAAAAAAGACCTATTTTTAGTTGCATTGAATTTCTAAAACATCAAAAATTTAAAAATAGTATTTTGATCTATATGATCTATATGTTAAATTAACAA
This sequence comes from Khaya senegalensis, assembly GCA_032402905.1. Classification (NCBI taxonomy): domain Eukaryota; kingdom Viridiplantae; phylum Streptophyta; class Magnoliopsida; order Sapindales; family Meliaceae; genus Khaya; species Khaya senegalensis. The sequence continues at coordinate 5,787,373 of CP135552.1, read as the reverse complement.
ACGAGTTGACATAAATATTTTAGAAGTTAATAGAATTAAAATGTATGCTCAACCTAATTTTAAGCTGTATGTATATCATTTTCTTCTTCTTCTTCTTCTTTTCCTTTTTGATCAGTTAAATATACTTATAATTTGATGTACTATGTTAATTTACTTATTACATTATCAAGATATATAACAAAAATTTTATATTATATATAATTATAAAATTTACCCACCCGTAAGAACTGGAGAACATGCGCTACCGGAGCATGATAATGTTCACTTTGTATGCCTTATTTTGAAGCGAGTTGTAAATGTTTTGAAGAACGGCAAGATCATTCACGTCTAAATGGAGGTGGGCGGCCACATTTTGAATTAAATGCTCATTCGCGCGGGCTTGTATAGTGAAAAGGGTTCCTTCAATTTGAATGGCAACATATGAATTGAAACTAATGTGACAACTGTCAATTATATAAAAAAAAAAGAAAGAATCGACCACTAACTTATTCTCACCCCACAAAATAGGCTCTTTATAGTCGGAAGAACTGGTGTCGGCTCTCCACCATCCTACGTGTACGCATGGGCCATGCGCTAAGTTAGTCATCCTGCGGCAACCGGCAGCAAATTCTGAGTTAAGAATGGTAATTCGAATTATTATATTTTAATTATATTGAATTATATTAACATTGTATTAAATAAAGATTAATATAAATTTAATTTATTGAATACATATATTAAAAATTAAAAACTTTAATTTCTATTATCATTCATACTGACTGGAGGAGGGCGGCCACATCCTGAATTGAATGCTCATTCGCGCAGGCTCAGACAGCAAAAAGAGGGCTCCTTAAGAATGAATGGTAACATATGAATTGAAAGTAATGCGACGGCTGCCAATTATGAAAGAAAAAAAAACCAAATAAATAAAAAAAAGAGATCTCGACTCTCGCCCTGATAAAATAGACTCTTTATAGTGGGAAGAACTAGCGTCGGCTCTCCACCAACTTAAGTGCACGCATGGGCCATGCACCAAGTGAGTTACCCTGTGGCAACTTGTGGGCATATTCTGAGTTAAGAATGACAATTAGAATTATTGTATTTTAGTTGTATTGAATTATATTCATGTTGATTATGTAAAAGTCAACTTATTTAATAAATATATTAAAAATAAAAAATTTTAACTTGACATGGTAATAAATAGTTAAACGAATTATTATTGTGTCGATTATTTAATATATATTTTTATATATTATAATATATTTTTATAATATTTATAATATTATATATACAAATACAAATTAATTTTACTCTAAATATAATCAAATACTTTTTAAAATATATTAAATATAATTAAATTATTTAAAAAATATAAAAATCTAAAATAAAGTTATTAAATTATAAAAAATGATAATATATTATAATTATTTAAATAATTAATCTTGTCATAAATAAAATTATGTGTTAAGAACTTTAAATTTTAATCCAATATATTATTAATTGTGTCATATTGTGTTTACTTATTTAATAATCGTATTATTTTTTATCAATTCAACTTGTAAATTCGGATCAATTTAATAGATTGTGTCAAAATTTGCTACCTTTACTTTAAGTATTAAAGAGAGCCCACAATCTCCATAATGCGGACTAAGCTAAATTAAATATAATGCAATTTACATAATAAAAATAAATATAATACCTTTGTAGGTAAATTATACCTAATATAGTATCTCGTAGGCCAAGCTAACAAAATTTGCATATGTAATATTTGGCACACACATATGTGCTCAAACTCTATTTTTTTTTTAATTTTTAAGTAAACAAGGACAAAAATGTAAAGCGAAGATTTTTAAGAATTATTTAAGGTTAGTAGATATTTTTTTAAATTAATACAATCTTTTTGCTCCTTTTTTATTTTTATACTAGTTATTTATCTTATTGTAAAAGATTGGGATAAAGAGGTTGAGTGTACCCTGTTGGTTGAATATCCTTTTTCTTTGTTTGGGTAGGCTTCCATGTCATCTTCCTTGTTGAGCTAGCTGTCATGTAATCATCTTTATATTTCAACTCTTCCCTTAAAACTTAGCTATCTAGTAAGATACTAAGTTTGTGCTTCAAGTTTTGGATTCTTTCATGTGACAGTGGTTTGGTAAATATGTCAGATATCTATTCTTTGGTAGGTATGTGTCTAATCTCTACTTCACCTTTGCTTAATCTTTCTTTAATGTAATGAACATAGATTTCGATGTGCTTTGATCTTCTATGAAACACATAATTTTCAAGAAATGATATAGCACTGAGATTGTCACACCAAATGACAGTTTTCTGCTAAACCTTTATATTTAAGTCTGAGAGAAGAGATTTAGTCCAAGCAATCTCAGTAACTATATGTGTAAGGAACCTATATTTAGACTCTTTGCTTGATCTTGAAATTGATTTTTGTTTCCTTGAGCTCTAGCTGATTATGTTTCCTCTTAGGTAAATTGCAAATCCTCCAGTTGATTTCTTATCATCAGAGTCTTCAGTCCATTCAACGTCTGCAAAGGCTTTAAGTTTGAGTCTTTTATTTCTTATGTAGTTAAGACCATGGTTCTGTGTACCCTTCAGATATCTAAGGACCCTTTTACAATTATCCAATGCTGTAGTCTGGGGTTTTCCTGTTATTGACTGAGATTGTTCATATTATAGGAGATCTCGGGTCTAGTTAAAATGGTATATTGCAATGCACCCATTACACTTTTGTACAATGTTTTGTCCTTGAATTTTTTTCCTATATGTTTTGAAAATTTTTCACTTGTACTCAATGGTGTAGGCACTCTTTACATTTTATCATCCTTGTCTTCCTTAGCAACTCTTATATGTATCTTGTCTGGTTGAGATGAATCTTTTTAGTATCTCTTTTGACTTCAATCCCCTGAAATAGCTCAAAGACCCAAAAATTTTTAGTGAGAAGTAGTCATCTAGGTTCTTGATAGTATTCTCTATCTCTTGTTCTACATCACCTACTGTGAGTATGTAGATTAACTCATTTATTATCCTATTTTTTTGAGATGAGAAGAAAAGTGATTTGTTTGTCTTTAGATTTGTAAAACCTCAGCTTGTAAATGCTGTTTTTAGCTTCTTATACCAGGCTCTTAGAGCTTGCTTCAAACCGTAAAGTGCTTTGTTTAATTTGCATATGTGTTGTGTTTTTTTTTTTTGTCTATAAACCCCTCAAGATACTGCATGTAAACTTCTTCACCTAAGTTGCCATTCAAAAATGTATTGTTCATATCTATTTGTTTTATATCCTATTGAAATGCATTGCTAAGCATATGATTATCCTTACTATTGATGATCTTACTACAGGACTAAACATCTCTATGTAGTCTATTCCAGTAGTTTGGTGGTATCCCTTAGCTATCAATCTTACTTTGTGTCTTGCTATAGTTCCATTAAGATTATATTTCAGTTTAAAGTTACATTTGTTCCTTATGATCTTTATTTCTGGCTTTGCAAAAATCATATCCTATGTTTTATTTTTTATTAAGGTCACATATTCTTTAACCATAGCTTTCTTCCATATTTAGATTCTTTAAAGCTTTTTTTGCACTTTTAAGTACTGACATTTTCTGTACTAGTTTTCTTTCGATATGATAAAGTTTGGGTTTGTATATGCCATGTTTGGATCTAGTTATTATAGGGCGTGTGTTTTCAGATTGATTTTCTTGGTTTTCTTATGTTTGTAAGGGTTGAATTGTATTATGGCCAGAAACTGTATAAGTGGTTTCTAAGTTATCATTTGGTTCAATTATATCATGAAGAATGCTTTTTAACTATGGTTCTGGGACAGTATTTGATGGTGATGCTGCTGAAGTGGCTTGAAGTGGTGTTAGATCTTCTTCTCTTGTTGAGTTGGTAGATTGAAGGACAATGAGTAACTGACTATATTGATATATGTTTATGCTGGAATTAGACTCACTTAGCATCTTATTTTGTGACTCTGTTTCGTAAGGAAAATCATGTTCATTAAAAGTCATATGTATAACAATGTAAGTTCTTCCTAACTTGTCTAGGCATTTGTATCTTTTATGTTTAGAGTTTATGTTAGTTGTATGGTTTGAGGTAGAGATAACAAGCACAACCAAAGGTTTTCAAAAAGTTATAATATGATTTTCTGTGAAAGAGTTTCTTTAATGGTAATTTCATCCCAAGTGTTGAAGTGGGGAGCCTATTTATCAAATATGTGGATGTTTCAAAGGCATCCTACCATAATTTTAATGGAAGTTTTGCTTGTGTTAGAAAGGTTAGGCTAGTCTTGATTATATGTCTATGTTTTCTTTTTACTACACTATTTTGGATTGAAGTGTATGGGCAAGAGTGTTTAAGAATGATTTCATGATGTTTGAGTGTTGGTTCAAGAGATTTAAACTCACTACCCATGTTAGTTTATAGGACAAGAATTTTTTTTGTTTAATTGTCTTTCAATTTGACTTTTAAATTTAATGAATGTTTGTGTGGTTTTAATTTTGGTTTTTAATGGAATGACCCATGTGTACCTACTAAAATAATAATCATGCACATATCATATTTGAAATTGTTACTTGAACTAATTAGTGTAGGTCCCCACATGTCAATATAAATGATTTCTAGTGGCCTCTTGATTTTAGTTTGATTGAATTTTAAACATTGCTTATGTTTTTTCCTAAGTTAGCATGCCTCACAAAAGTAGAAAATTTGATTTTTATTCATATGCTTGAAATCCTTGTAAGAAGATATGATTTTTTAACAGGATTTGGTGAGTTGGATGTCTAAGTATTTTGTGCAAAGCTTCTAAAGGATTTATAGACATGGAATTGACACTTTTAACTTGTAAATTTAAAACTGACTTTGACTTGCCTAGACTTTTAACATTAGTGGATGCATATAGCAAAGTTGCAGACAACTTTGACGCTAATTTATTAACTCTGTGTGTTTCTTTTATTTGACTTTCATTGTTGAGCGCATAAAGCCCATCTCTAGCCACTTCTTACAATAACACCTTCTAATTCTTGTCCTTTACAATATAGCAAATTTTATTAAATTCAATAGAAAAATCATTATCAGAGATGAGTTTTGAAATGTTAAGCAAGTTTTTTTTTTCAATATGTAGGATATAAAGAATGTTTATGAGTTTAATTGGTTTCTGGTTTCTAACATGCAGATAATTATTTCTTACATGAAAAATCTTAAATTGTTCTCCATTTTTAACAGTAAGTTTAGTTTTACCTTTGTATTCACTCTTTGTGGAGAGATTGCTGAGATCGTTTGTCATATAGTTGGTGGCTCCATTGTTTACATACCATCCTTCATCTGTTGTTAAGTCATAAGCAGTAATGTATGTTGATGATTGAGCTTGGTTGTTGGTTGTTTTGACTTTAAACTCTTGGTCAAACCTATATCAGCATATTCTTGCTGTGTGTCATTGTTTGTTGCATATCTAGCAGGTTGATTTTGACTAATTCTTACCTTGTACTTTCTTCTTCTTCCTCTACCTCTGTTGGCTCCACCTTTTCTAGTTTATGCTCTTTGGTTCCTTCTTACAATATTGTTTCTTTTTTGTTAATTCTAGTTGTTGGTAGAGTTACTGAATGTGACATTTGCTTCAACTTTGATGCTGTTAGTTGTATTATTGTGTTCTAGCCTGTTTTCAAGGATCAATAATTTAAAATAGACATCTTTTAAGGTCATCATCTTTATCCTTAATGATATATTTACCCACAACGACATCATACTCTGATTCAAGGCCATTGAGAATGTGCTCAACTAGGTCCTCTTTACCTAAGAGTTTTCTAATTATAGCAAGTGCATCAGTGAGATTTCTCATTTTAAAGAAGTAATCATTCATATGCATGCTTCATTTCTTTGAGTTTTGTAGTTAGTGTTTGAGCTTGCATTATTCTTGCATGAGATTAAGAAATATATAGCTTGGAAATAGTATTCCAAAATTTCTTTGATGTCACACAGTTAGAGAAACACATAAAAGCATTCTCATATATTGTTAATAGCAACCAACTTAACAAAAGTTGATCTTATTTCTTCAATTGCAGGAATGCAGGGTTTTCAATGGTGATTTTGTTGTGGCTTTCATCTTCCCTTAAGATGTATTCTTTGGAATTTTCTTGATGCCATCTATGAACCCTTCTAAATTATTGCCTCTCATTGTGGGAAGAACTTGTGTCTTCCATACCAGATAATTATGTCTATCTAGTTTAATTGGTGCACTGAAGGACAAACTAGTGTGTGTTTATTGATTTTGTTGAATAGAAATAGTATTTGGGTTAGAGATCATGGAGTTTTCAGTAGAATTTGCCATATAAAGTGGCTTTGATACCAAGTTAAATGTGAAAAAAAAGAGTTGAAAAATGGAGAATGACCAATGTAGCCGATAGAGAGCTCTTTTGCAATTTTTTGTTCATTCATCAAGAAGACTATGACATTACTATTTATAAAAAAATGGTAATGGCTATTTTTGTAAACCATAGGAAAATACGGTTACAGAAGAATAAAAGAATTGCAGATACAAATGTATTATAACTGTGTATTGTACTGAATGTACTGCAATCTTTTTGCTCCTTTTTTTTTTTTAATTTTTATACTAGTTGTTTGTATTATGATAAAAGGTTAGGATAAGGAGGTTAAGTGTACCTTGTTGGTAAAATAACCTTGCTCTTTGCTAGTTGGCTTTTGTGTTATCTTCCTTGTTAAGCTAGTTGCCATGTCATCATTTTTATGTTTCAATTGGACGACATTTCTTCTAATTTGCTCACTGTTCCTACTACACTGCCACTTAGATTTTTGATCAAATTACTTATATAACATTATCCTTTTACTTTGTTGTGATCAATTTACTAAACTGCCTCTATATGAAATACAAATATTGTTGTTTCATAAAGTGTAAAGGACTAAATACTGTTTTATTTTCATAATTTTTCTTATAGAAATTCACTGTATTCTAATACATATATAATAGTCACTTTGAATGTAAAAGAGGAGTGGTTGGAAAATTCAGATATTCAATCACCAAATCGATAGCAATCAAATTGAGTTTGATCGATAGTTGTTAGCTACTACAATGTATCAAATCAACAAAATCCTTTATTGAATTATGAATATCAAATGAAATTATGCCTATTTTCGAAAAATGTTAAGGTAGTGCCTTGAATTTGATTGTTATCGATGATGTAGGACAACTCAACTTGTTATATCAAGTAATTTTATGCATGCTTTCATAGCTATAGAGGCGTGTGTTTTGTGCCCACTTTGATCTTTCCTTGGAAGGGACAAAGTTATTAGGGTTTTTGTGTATGTATGACTATTTTTTATAAAAATTACATGACTATAATGGGCCAACATTGCAGGTATTAATCAGTGTAAAGTTTAAAACCTATACACAAAGAAAAATATATTTCTTTCTTATTGCATCAAGTGAGTATATTGTATAACCTTTATAATATATTGCTGGTAACTAATTGTTAATTTATCGTTACAATTTAAAATTTAAAGTGAAAAAAATTCTACTAACAAATTACAACATTTCCAGGGTCTGCGTAACTCTTTCACTGTTTTCAGGGTCTGCGTAACTCTTTCACTGTTAATATGTAATTTTTGGTGCTACATGGTCCATGATTTTCAGTTCCTCTTCTTTTGCGTGCAACTTGGTTCTTGCAGTTGCTTTAATAATTAGACTAGAAAGATTGATTTTCAGGGGCTCTCCATGCTATAAAATTAAATTTTGGTTGTTATTGAATGCTGTTACGTCAGGTATGAACGATTATTGATGAGAAAAAAAATAAAGAAAAGAACCATGGTCACGTGTATTATAATTCATAGGGGGACTTTATTATATATAACTATATATGTTTGTTAAATTTGCCAACGTTCCAATTTTGAAAAAGTTTACTGTTTTCATACATGTTAGAATTATTCAATTTAATGAACTATCATATTATAATTTAGATTATATTATTTAAAAAATAAAAATAGTGAAATAGACAATACATTATTGTGTGAGGTTGTTATTTTAGGTTTTGCTTGACCTTGGGCTTGGGCTTGGGCTTAGGCTAAATTTCGTTTGATTCTGACTTTGCCATCTTAATGTACTGGTGCATGTTAGTGGAAATGAGTAACAAAATTTTATTCTATGAAAATAATATGCTGTGTATATCAAAGATCAATTAATCATAGAAGAGTAATATTATGTTAACAACTAAAAAAAGAAAATATTATGTATGATATCTTTTCTTATTATTATATTAAAAAAAGTTTAAGTGGTGCCTTATTAAGAGAATTAGAGTCAAGATTTTTAGCGTAATTAAATATCTTCTCAAATTTATTTATTACTTTGATTGAATTATCATATGAAGATACAATAGGAATTATAATTAAGATTTTCATAATTAGACAAATTTTTATGTAAAAATATATCCACAAAATTATAAAATGATTACTTTTCAGTTATATTTTTCTTATAAATGATGATGTTTTAAAATATTACAAATAAAAAGCTAAAATACAATATTATCTTCATTTGTAAATTTCTCAATGTTTGGCACACCAAATTATTGTATCAGTATCTAATAAGATATTAGTATACATATACTTATCACTAAATTCAACAATTATTACGTGGATTGTGTATATGGGTAATATATTAGATAAAAAATTCTCTGATGACATGAGTTTTTATTTGAATAAATACTCGCATGTGATTGTTAATTAATAAATAAGAATATAAAAAAAGATGCAAATTTTGATTATATTATACATGGTAAAAAGTTTTATTTAAAAACTAGGATCATAGTTTAACACATTATGATGTATAATTTTTCATTCTTTTCCTTTTATCATCCATAAAATATAATTACAAAAGTTGATAAAGGAAACCTAAAAGCAGGGCAACATTTATATTATAATACTCCATCAAACAATCAACTTTATTAATTGACGCATTTAAGATCATTTTTAATTGAAGTTGTTGAACAATTTTTCGAATGAAGTCTACAACAATCTAGTTAGGTAGTTTTGGTACTAGAGATTAACAAAATAATGGTAGTCTCAATTTTATACAAAAACTTATTTTTATGGACCAAATGTATATATGTAAAGTACAATTAAGCCTTCAACTCTCATTATACTTTTAATTAATTATCTCCAAACTCAAGCCATAGATTAAGTAACATATACAAGACCCAAGTCCTTATTAAGCCCTAAGTAGTCCAAATAGCATCAAAACCATCAACAATATTATTCTTGTAAGGAGGTTGATATGTAATTTTTTTTTTTATCAAAACCTCGCATTGAATCACATTCATCTACTACTTTTGCCATCACAGTCCTCCCATTGCTTCTTGTTATCTTTATCCTCTTTCCTTATTTTGATCCTCCATTATACCATCTTATGGACAATGCCATTGCGGGTTTTAAGTGGCTATAGTGCTTTCCACCACACTTTAATGGACCTTTCCCATCCTTGCCTTGCTAAAATCATTGTATATTTAACTTTTGTTCAAGGATGTAATGGCCGAGGAACACTTACCTGTAAGGTAAAATTTCTCTTAGCATGTGAGAGTGCCAAATAACTGACAATTGTTGCTTAAAGGAGTATTAGAACCATTACGTCCTTTAAATCATAAGTGTGTGTGTTTTGACATCTTATCATCATTGCATTTTTGGTTTATGCAAATGAACATATTGGAGTGGTCATTTAATTGTTCAACAATAACTATTACACAAAGAGATGACATTTGAAAAAAAGAGAAAAAAATAATGATCCATTGAAAGCTTACCAATAAATAGTATTAAAGCTTAAAAATCAAGTAAAAATGATCTCATGTAAGTTCTTAATTGAGAAGAGTACTTGAAAAAAAGGTTTAATCTCTAGAACATGAAGATGAATGCTCTCTTAGTGTTTATGAAAGGCTGAAAGAAGCTCATATAAAAGTAGGAAAGATGTCTTTTAAAAGAGTGATACTAATAAGAAAGATATTTTTTTTTCCTTACAATGGCACATAATATTTTGGTTTTTTTTTTTTTTCATTATAAGATGGTGTTTAGAGAGAGGTTTCTAAGTAGCATATAGCATTAAGAATTTGGAATAAGCTGGAGTTTGGCCACATAAAAAAAGCTTTAAATCATGAGTAATATTTGAAAAGGAAATTATGTATTTAAGCTTGATAAAGGAGGACCAATGAATGAACATCTTTATGAATTCAATAAGATTATTATTAATTTTGAAACCATAGATATTATAATTTATGAGCAAGACCAAGAAATCATAGTGCTTACTTTTTTACTTAAACAAATGAACATTTAGTGGACAACCTTATTATATGGTAGAGATTTTGCATCAATGCATTATGTCAAGTCTTTATTGAATTATGAAGAATTTAGTAAAATTAAGCTAAGAAATTCAAGGACAACATAAGGCTTATATGTTAAAAGAAGATAAGAAAAGAAAGATTTCACAAGCAAGAAAAGATGCGAGATCAACCCCAAAGACTAAGAATTTAAAATGTTTCCATTGTCATAAGGAATGACATTTTCAGAGAGACTGTTAAGAAAGAAAGATATGAAAACGAAGTTCTCATATAACTAAGGAGATGTTGTGGTAATTATTGAAGAATAATTTTAAGAGAAAGTTTTAGGTTAAATAATCTTATCACGTCAGTATAGGTAATGTAGTAGGACTATTTAATTAATAAAGGAAGAAAATTTTATTTATTAGTAGTGAATGAAAAAAGTCAAAAGTAGGCCTCATTTTTAATTAATATGGTGAGAGAAACTTATGAAACCCACTTTTGACTTTTTTCTTCCATCACCAATAAATAACTCTTTCTTTTTTCATTAATTAGATGATCCTACTACATCACCTATACTGACGTAGAAGAACCGTTTCACCTAAAACTTTCTTTATTTCCAATCAACATTTATGTTTGTTGCTTCAACCATTACATATAAAGATAAATAGATCTTGGACTCTTGTTGCTCTTTCACATAAGCCATAATAAGTCTTTATTTTCAATGTGGAGCATGTTAAATGGTGAAAAAGTTCTTATGGCAAATGATGTTTCTTGTGAAATGAAAGGAATAGAAACCATAAGAATGAAAATGCATGATCAGGTCATTAGAGAATTGCTAAAAGTTAGGCTTCTTCCTGACCTAAAATGTAACTTAATTTCCTTAAGCATTTTAAACTTAGGTGGGTGTAGTTCTAATTTAAGGTTGAAGGTGGAGTGAAGGTAACCAAAGGCTAAAATGTGATATAAAAAAAGTTAGGAAGAATTGTTTGTATTTTCTTTAATGTGCTACAATCCAAAGAGATGTGAATATTGTAATAGATAGAAAAATAAATAAAATGATATTGTCGCATTTGAGATTAGGTCATTTAGGAGAGAGAAGACTTAAAAAATTAGACAAACATAATTTTTTAGTGTGGATACTGTAAATCTTATCAAATCTTTTGAATATTTCATCCAAGGTAAGAATCACAAGGTGAAGTTTGGTACCAAAATAGACATAGTAGAAGGTTTTGTTAATAAGTATATTCCAACTTATGGGGTTCAGCTTAAGTGCCATCTCTAAGGGATTCAAAGTTTTTCCTTTCAATAATTGAGAGTTACTTGAGAAAAACTTGGTATATGTGCTTATAAGTAAGGATAAAGTGTTTGAGTGTTTCAGAAGTTCGAAAAATTTAGTTGAAAACTATAATGATAAGAAAATAAAGGTGTTGATGACATACAATAGAATGGAGTTTTGTAGTGGAAACTTTGATAATGTTTGCAAACTTTATGGAATTGACAGGCATAAAATAGTGGGTCAAACCTCAACAAAATGGATTATTGAAAGGCTTAAGAGAACCTTGTTGGAAAGAGCTAGAGGCATGCTACTAAATTATAGCTTGTTAAAGCCATTTTGGACAAAGGTAGTTACTACAAATGCTTATGTACTAAACATATGTCCTTCTACTGCTTTGAACTTTAAAACTTTTGGGAAAATTTAGTTTGAAAATGCACCAAGCTTAATTCATCTTAGGGTATTTGTTTGCATTGCACTTACACATATTAAACATGAAAAATCAGTTTTAAGAGCTATAAAAAGAATATTTATTGGTTAAAGTCTATAAACTACGGTCTCATAATAGGAAAAAAGTTAAGTGTGTCATTAGTAGGGATTTAATCTTCCATGAAGATGAAATGCTAAAAAAGAAAAACAAGGAGGTTGATAGTTCTAATTTTGAAGGAGTAAGTTCAAAAGATTGTTTCAAATAGTACTTGAAGATATAGAACTAACAAAACCAAGGCCTAAATCAACTTGAATTACAATTGATTAAGAAAAACCTAAAGTTAAAGATTATAATATGGCGAGGGATAATGCAAAAGGTAGATAAGACCATAAGAAAGTTATGGCTATGCTAAATTTATAGGTTATGCTTTACTTATAGTTAATGCAAGGTACAATGTAGAACAAACATTGTGGCAGAAGTCTTAAATAGTTTTGACTCTTAGAGATAGCCTCAAGCCATGCTTAAGGAAATTGACTCATTGATGACCTCTGGAGTAGGTTCCTAAACTTGAAAATAGAATGATTTTAAGGTGCAAGTGGATTTTAAAAAAAAGAAAGATGTAACAAGCTTAAGTTCAATAAATGACAAGGGTAGATGGTGGCAAAGGGCTTTACTCAAGAGGAAAGGTGTTGATTTTAGTGAAGTTTTCTTACTAGTTGTTAGACACACAACTATTTTCTAATTACTCTAATTTCTTCTTTCATTTTATAACTAGAACGAGTGGATGTAAGAATTGCATTCATGAATGGCAGCCTCGATAAGAAGATACATGTGTCACATCCTAACAAATTTTGTGAGGAAAGAAAAGTATCTGTGCTTCTGCAAAAGTCTTTGTATGGGCTTAAATAATCACCAAGGTAAGGAAGTCTTAAGTTTGATGACTTTACGTTGAGTAAATGCTACATAAGAAGTTCTTATAACAAATTGTGTATATACTTTAAGGGTTAATTTCAAGACAAGATGATTTATCTGCTAATATATACGAATAATATGCTAATTGCAAGTGAACATAAGGAGAAGATTTCAGGATTAAGGAGCAGTTGAGTTGTGGTTTTTTAATGAAGGATCTACGAGCAGTGAAAAGGAATTTGGAAATTGTAATTTTGAGAAACAGACATAAGAAGCTGCTTAGACTGTCTCAAGAACAAATATTTAAAGAAAGGACTTCAAAGTTTGGCATATTGGAAGCTAAGGCTGTCAATAATCCATTTATAGCTTATTTTAAATTTTGAAATGATCAGTCACTAAAAACAGAAAATAGAATAAGGAGTATACGGACAAGATCATATGCAAGCCTTGTTGGGAGTCTTATGTTTGCAATGATCTCTGTACAAGACCTGACTTGGCACACTTAATTAGTGTGGTAAGCAGGTTCATGGGGAATCCAAATAAAACTTGTTAGGAAGTTTTGAAGTGGATTCTTAAGTACACGAAGGGAAGTCATGGTAGTTGTCTTTATGTACAAAAGAAATAGTTCAAATGAGGGTTGAACAAAGTTAGTTTTGTTGTAACTCTATTTTTGGGCGGGCTGAAAACAAAGAATAAATGGGGAAAGTGTGAGATTCTTTTGGGTGTAAGCTGCGTGTAGAATGAAATCAAGACTTTGAACGCCTCCATTGATGAAGTAATGAGCACTCAGCTCCTGATTTCTGAAAATGATTTGGTTTTCTATTTTTATTTCAATTTCACATTATATTGGTGTACTTTATGTTGTTATAGTTTCATTTTGATTTTGTAAAGTGCTTCTACCAATTTTGAAAGACTGTTATTGGTGGTTTACAATTTGGCACACTAGGTGTTTGTAAAATTGATTTTCGTAGGACTCGGTTAGTGTTCCAGTAGAGGAGGCTAGAGAAGTTGTATGAGCTTAATGTGTCGCTAGAGAAAAAGCAAATGGTACAGTAACTAGGGTTGGCAAATTGTTGTCAATTAGTTTCTTTCTCTAGGAATGTAAAATCATTATTTGTAATTTAGGATGACAAACAAGGCTCTATTCGATTATAGGTTGGTATTAACGTTTGAGATTGTTATTTCGATTTAAAAATTAGTATAAACTCTCAAGCAAAATTTTTAGCTAGCTCAAATTTTGTTTTACTCTTAAACTCTCTCTCTTCAATTTTATAAATATCTGACATTACATGTAATTAGGGTTCGACGAGGCTGCTTGTGATAAAGACCAACTGAAGCTTCGTTCGAAAATACTCTAAATTAGGAAGAAATCAACTCTACCATGTGAAAAAAATCTATTCTTATAAATATATAAAATAAAAAAAATTTAACCTTTAATCTCAAATTAAGCAAAAAGGTGATGAAGATTTGAGTAGTGTTTGGAAAATAGGAAAATAAAGAAAAAATGTGAAATTCATTGTATTGAGAAAATATCATTTTCTTGTTCAATTCATTCAAGGTTACCGTGTCTATTTAGACTAACTACAAAATTACTAGAAACTTCTATAACTAAAATATAAATACTACAAACTGATTTTTCCGAAATTACGGAACTGATAAGAACTTTAACTAGCAACCTAACAACAACATGAAATTGTTATTCTTCACAGTTTCCAGCACAGCTGGATTCCAGTTAGCACCAGATAGGACCAAGCCTAATCAGTAACTCTGAGCGTTACCAACCTCTGCCAAGTCAGCATGCATCAAACATCGTTTTCTTCTGTTAACAACTTTTTCTTCTTTTTGCTCGATGCCACTGCCCCTGTTTTCTTGATTGACTTAGTTAGCAAATAATTTCTTCATGCTTGATGCATGCTTCTGATGATGTCTAAGTTTAGTTTTAGCAACGTGGACTAGGATATTGAAATTAAACCAAAATTAAGCAACTTGGCAACTTGTTATTTGGGTTTGTTACGGCTATGAATAAATGCAGAAGACTTTAATTAAGTGAATTAAGGTACCTTGGACTTCACTGCAAAGTCTTTGATTATATGGTAAGTTTGCTGGTATTAACGTCCGATGCCATCTTGATTGTTTGGGAGGGTAATCAATTAATTGAATTTTCTTCAAGAGGACAAGCTTGTGGTAAATCAATAACTATTTCATTATAATTTGTTGCTTTTGGGATCATTAGGTGGATGCATAAATTGTGCATAAATACACGCCATTACTGTTGAGTTTTTGAAGAATGACTTCGTCTTTGAACTTTGGGATAAATACAGAACATGACTGTGTGCGGTGACTTAAAAGGGTTTTCAAGGCATCTTCTGTAAAACAATTCAATGAATTATATCATAAATATATAACCTAATCAAACATTTTAATGGTTAGGACAACGAAAAGTAAGTTTATACATACACATATAATGATTTTCTTATGTGAACAGTCCTATTTCTTTAAATTGTGGACCAACAATTTTTTTATATGAAAACATTTTGAAAAAAAAAAATTTATCATTTAATTTTTTCATCTTTTAGCAAGAATTTTTATTTTTTTTTATGTAAAACTACATGCTACATTTTAAAAACAATTGCGAACAATCACGTATAAAAAATATTTAATTTTCAAGATAGAGATTGATATTTTTTGAAAAGACAATTTTTAGAGAATAAAAAATTGTTCTAATTTCGTGGATAAAATTATTAAAAAACACAATTATATGTATATAACATTGTTGATCTACATTTTTGAAACATATGATTATTTACATCTAAAAATTAATTTATATATAGTACTAATTTGTTAAATAAATAGAGAAATAACATGTGTTATACATCTTTATTTAACATTTCCGGTGGTGGCTTGGTTTGCAATTGGCGGTCTTGGACTATTAATAAGTCACGTGCTACGGTTGTTGTGAAGAAAGCATGGCATTAAGCTAGTTTTGTAGTTTCTATTGGTACATAGTATTTTTTCATATTCAGGTTATTAAAATGGCCCACGTATCACCTTTAGGTCATAAAAGCAGTTCCAAATGCGTTAAGGTTAGAAAGATTGAAGCTGAGGACAAACTTATGTCCTTTGGTTTGAATAGCCAGGAACTTTTAGATTCTTAAGAATTCTTCAAGATACGTTTTCTAATAAGACTTTTCTTATCAAACTCTTAATACTATCTGAAGGATAGAGAAATTTTAAATAAGGTTAAAGAAAAGTAGTCCTACTAGAGCATAAAGAAAGAAGCTCACTATAATATAAAAAAGTAAATAACTTATAAAAGAAAGATAAATTAAAGAAATAAGGTAAGAAAATTTTTCTAAAATAATAGGCTGATATCTTATGGATGTAATACTAGAAAATTCTTATACTAACATAAGTATTGGAGAATTTTTTCTAAAAATCGGCATATGATCATTGCTCTATTTCTTAGGTTCCAACAATTTGATCGAGGGAGATTTGAGTTATCAAATGGTTCACATCAACTAGTCAGGTTCCACAGAAAGAAAGTCACGTGTTGACACCTAAAAACGAAGAATAGGCATCAGCAGTTCTTAAAATATATATTAACAACAACAAACCATATACTGAAAGGCAAAATGGATCATATTCAGTAGATCAAAATGATTTATATTGAAAAGGTTTCTAACCATTATAATTCATTAAATTATTTACCATTAGGAGATCTGGAGTTGAGTTAAACAAATAGCTAGGCTAATAGATATGAAAATGATTTAATAGATGAACAAAAAAAAAAAATAAAATCTATTACTGATGGGATGAGATTTATTTTTTAAAATTAAAACTTTATTCAAGAAACCTTCACTTTTAGCATGGGAAAAACCATTAATACAAGGATGAGATAATTGAAAAAGAACAACAAGAAAGAGAATGAAAACAACAAGAGAAACCAAATGAAAGGATAGCAAAAACAAAGATAGAAAAGACAAAACGATTAACAATGTTTTTTTAAACCTAACACTTGTATGCCATATAGGTCCATTTTGAAGTAGTCCCTGGCAAGTCGAGGTAGATCTTTCACACTAGAAAAAATTTTCACGTCTTTGTAAACCATCTCCCTCTTTAGCTAACACATCTGTAAATGCATTAGCTTTATGAAATATATGTTTGCAAGAGTGAGATTGTCTTACTAAATTCAAAACGAGATCCCAGTACCTACGAAGGCACCAAACCTCACATTTACCTTCATCCAACATTTCCACTAGAACCTTAGAATCATATTGAATCATCATAGTTAATAAGTTCAATTATAAATCCAGACAAAGTAGAAGCCCATCATATATCGCTCTAAATTCTGCCACTAAATTGGACGACCACTCATAATAGTAGCAAAATGCTTTCACAAGATTCCCTTGATCATCCCAAATAATACCCCCACCATTACTCAGACAAGGATTCTTTTTCGCTGCGCCATCTACATTCAACATATAAAGCCCTAAACGAGGCCTTACCCATTTCACAATAATAGAGAAAAAATTTTGAATATAGGAAACCCTAAACACTAATCTCTCCAAAAAGCCTAATCCCTGTCTAAATTTGCTTTAAGTGTTCCTAAAGATAGATTTCAGATGAGAACACCAGCTTCGAACCCTTAATAAAATTGAATCAACATTGCCCTTTTTGCCATCAAACTTTAACATATTTCGCTATTTCCATAGTTCCCACAACATACAAGCAAAAATAATGCATCGAATCCTTCAACCTGTAGGGAAAAGCCTTTACCCATAATAATAAAATCAAGCTAACATGAAAAAGACTTGTCACCTTACTTACTCAGGTTAAATGCCATCAAAAACCAATCTTAGCAACTGTATGCTCATTCCCCTTCAAAAATAAATGTAAGATAGATTCGTTGGCACCATAAACACAACACACACACCTTGATGGTAAGGCAATCATTATCTTGCATATCATATCATCTGTGGGAAGCTTTCTCCACAATAATAGCTAGGGGAAAAAGGATATTTTTATTGGTACAACTGAGTCCTAGATATGTTTTCCCCACCCCACTATACAACTCCTCCTACAAATCACTTACCAAGCTAAATATGTAGAGAATATTTCGTCAGAGGTCTAATTTCGAACCATAGAATCTTTAGAATGACCAATTATAATTCTAAAACAATAAATTTCCTGAATCACATTCACTGAGAGTTCAATCTAGAAAAGCTTTCCATACTGCCCCAAGACATCTTTGACCAGTATATGAGGATCTACAACCGTAATGCCATGGTAATCTACTAGAGGACTAAGAGGAAGCCATGCATCATACCAAAAATTAAGAGCTCCTTTACCAATGTCCTCGCAAACATGATTTTTTGCTATCAGCCATATTTTTTGAAGGTTCTTCCATCTAGCATTTCTTTTAACCTCCTAAAGATAGTCAGTTATTGGCCCATATTTAGCTCTTATGAAGACTGTCCATAATGAATGATGAACCTTAAGACGCCATGTTAACTTTATTCTCAAGGCCAATATAATCTTTAACAAATCCCTAACACTCATGCCATCCTCCGTAGTAGGATAAGTAACTTTATCCTAGACTACCCACTGTCTCCTCAATGAATCCCCGTTGCTTTAAAGAAAATTAGATAACAAATTATTTATCTTAGAAAGGACACCTTTTGGTATATCAAAAACAGTTAGAGTATGAATAGGGATACTAGGGAGCATATGTTAATTAAGGTAAGCCTCTTACATGGAGAGAGTAATTTAGCCTGCTAATCCACCACTTTTTTATTTATTTTCTGCACCTGGTTGTTGAAGTAACATTGTTTAGTAATACTCTTAAAAAATTGTACACCTAAGGTAAGTAAACAGAAGATAACCTCTCGAGAAACCTATAATGTTTTGAATGAGACTAGCTTTCTAATTCGTGCACTTAAATGAAATGATAAATGAATTTTTGTTTCGGTTTATTCGTTACCCTAAAACTTTTTGATACTCTTCTAGAAAAGATAATAGATTCATAAGTGAGCTTCTACATCCATTAAGAAAAATCAAAGTATTATTAATAAATAGAAGATGGGAAACAACGGGATAATGATTCAAAATCTTGTAGGGCAAAATTTTCTTTTCTTGTATAACATTTGAAATACCCCTACTAAGCACTTCTTTAACTAGAATAAATAGCGTAGGAGATAAAGGACAACCTTGTTGTAAACCCTTTCGCCTTGTGAAAAAGGAACTAGATGAACCATTAATTAAAATAGAAAATGGATTATCCACCACACAATTTTGAATCATATTAATCCAAGTCTTTGAAAAACCATACTTCTTAAGCACATGAAACAAAAAATCCCAACTCAAACGATTTTTAGCCTTTTCTGTATCTAGATTAAGAATCATATTACCTCTTTTATCTTATATACCCATACTTTATGCAAGCTTTTGAGTCAGTGTAACATTTTCATAAATAAGCCGTCTGTTCATAAAAGCTCCTTCGGCAAAATAAGCTAAAGAAGAAGAGAACCTAGCCGATTCGCTAAAATTTTAAAAATAAACTTATACACCATATTACACAAACTAATTGATTTGAAATCTAGAAAGTTTTTGGGTTTCTCATTTTTTGGAATGGGTGTAAGAAAAGTAACCTTCCAAGAAGTTGAAAGTGAATCCTCCAAAAAGAAAGCTTGGATAGCCTTTACAACATCAGCTTTAACAATGTCTTAGCATTACTGAAAAAATGAAGCAGAAAACCCATCAAGACCAAGCACACTATTTATTTTAGTTGAAAAAATGACTTACTTAATCTCTTCAATAGGTGAAATAAATACTAGAAACCAATTATCCTCTTCAGAAATGATAGTCGGAATAAGGTCTAAAAGATGAGAGGCATCAACTCATGTCTCCTACAAAAGAAGTTTCATAAAAAATTCCTTACCTTACATTTTAAGAACCTTCACTGAATTCTGAAACTTTGGGTTTTCGAGTATAGAGGTAATAAAATTAGACCACTTATTTGAATTCACTCAAGTTCTCAAGTGTGAAAAAATTTAGTATTACAGTTACCCTCTTGAAGCCAATCAATACTAGATTTCTATTTCAAAAAAACTTTATATTATTGATCCATTTTATGAAATTCCTTCCACGCCTCAACCAGTTTCTCCCAAATAGAAGTATTCCAGCTCTTCACCAGATCCTTTTCTAAAGAGTCAAGTAAAGCCAAAGCATTTGCATGGGCCATATGAATATTCCTAAAACATTCTAATTCCATTAAATAAGATGTTGTTTCAAGTCACGTAAATTAAGGCTAAAGTTAGTAACAGGCATATTTGACCAAACTCCATTCTTTACCTTAGCCACCATATTGAGAAAACCAATACTATTCAACCACATAGACAGAAACCAAAACGGAGACAAAAAATGCTGCTAAACTTTTGAAGGAACAACAACCATAGGCGCATTATATGAGAAAACTCTCGTAAGATAGACAAGTTGCCAATCCCACTTATGAATCCACTCCGTATTACACAAAATTTTGTCTAACGGTTTAAAAATATATTAACATTCATTTCTATTATTACACCAGGATAATGAATTACTTATGAAAAGTAGTTTCAGTAAACTATAAATCTAAATAAAATCATTGAACTCTACTACTGCCCTTATGTTTAACATAATTAAAAATCATCATCAATAACCCCACGAAAGTGTACATTGAGAGGAAAGTTCACTCAACTTCGACCACAATGTCCTACTTAAATTTTGATCAGTGGAAGCATAAATCAAAGATAAATAATACCCGAAACACCCAATTGGTGGGGTGAGATTGGCTATTAGAGTACCCATGCTCCCACGACAAATGTAAATTTCAAAGAAAATACCATACTAAAGATTTATCAATATTGGGAGATTTTGACTCAACTTATAAATGCTT
This sequence comes from Khaya senegalensis, assembly GCA_032402905.1. Lineage (NCBI taxonomy): Eukaryota > Viridiplantae > Streptophyta > Magnoliopsida > Sapindales > Meliaceae > Khaya > Khaya senegalensis. The sequence goes on along the minus strand of CP135552.1, from coordinate 5,766,530 downwards.
TATTTAATTACATTGTAAAATTTGATAAATCCCTATCATCTCTCTTTCCTCATTAAACCATTTAACTTTGTTTGTAAACATAAGAAAATCAATAATTCCCTTAGCTTTTCTTTCTCTTAGAATTATATTTTGTATAATGTTCTTTCAATTCCTTTAAAAATGCCATCTTTAAGTGCAGCGTATTATGTCAATTTAAATAGTCAACTTATTAACATTAATGGCAACTATAACGATGACCTACATGTTGGCATATGGTTGAAATATGCAGTTAATTTGGCAGCCATGTTAGCCAACTTCAAGTTGACATTGTAGACACTTCAGCTTTTTTTTTGATTACCAAATCTATCCACCTTCATTTGAGCCTTCGAGTTGACTTGATGAACAAGTGATAATCTTTAATACAAGGACCATTTTCACTGCATCCCTGTAATTCTATTATTAGCAACATATAGGACAAAAAGGAATATAGTACTATGATAATTACAAAGTCTTTGTAATACTAGATAACTGTGTATTTGCAACAGTTCTTTTGTGTTCCTTGATTTTGTATATATTTGTAAGTTTTATCATTTGCAAAGACATATTGATAAATACAAAAATATAGAAGCAAACTATTCCAGCTGCAAAAGTTCTTTCTTTTTTAACTTTTTATTGTAATTTTTACTTAATAGCAGAGCAAGTTTATGGCAAACATTGCTATATACACAATGAATCCTAACTCAAGCAATGCCCTCATTACACAAAATTAATAATTATGTACTAACCCTTTCTTCAATGATCTAATCAAACTGGATAGACATAATTGTTTGGTATGGAATATACAAGTCTTCCTAACAATGAGAGACAATGATCTAGAAAGATTTTAAATAGTTGCAAAAGAATGTCTTAAAGGTATATTGTCATCATAATTAATAGATTAGAACAAGATTTTAGCACAAAAGCTTAGCATTCCTAAAATAGAAGAACATGACCAGTTATTACTAAGCTAGCTTCTTTTTATTATGATTGAAAATGTATTAATCTCTTTCATTAAATTTGTGACTTTAAAAGAGTTACGGGATGTTATCTCGAGACTTTGTTCCTCTTAGTCTTGTGCAAGTGTAATGTAACTTAATATTAATTGGAGAGCACTAAAAAGGGAAGCATGACCATTAATGACTATTTCTTTCAAATAAAAAGCTTAGCAATTGCCTTAGCCATTAAAGGAAAAAGTTTAAATGAGGAGGATTGGTGGACCACATTTTTAATGGTTTATGGTTTGAGTATGATGTTATAGTTGTGAATACCTCATCAAGGATAGAACTAACGATAATAGAAGATGTGTATTAACAACTGTTAATCTTCGACAATAGGTTGGCACATAACTCTTTTGATAACTTCAAGATTAAGACTAACATCACCACAAATAACAACAACAAACAACGATTGGTAACAACAGAAAAGGAACAACATTACTAGAAGAATTTAAGGAAATCTGGCTGTAAGAGGAGTAAATAAAGATAGAGAAAGAAAAGAACCTACTAAAGCAAAACTCAATCAAAACCAACCTATAAAATTTGCAATCAATTAATTATGACACATTACTTTTATATGCTAGTTCAGATTTGATGAATAGTATGAACCAAAACCTAACAATAACTAAACAACAATAACTAAACACAAACTTTAGTATTCATGGCAACTCAAGAACTAATAAGAGAAGGGGTTTGGTACCTCAACAATGGTGCCACCTATCATCTGACAAGTGAACTCAGTAACCTTTATACCAATAGTGACAGTGAAGGTATGAAAAAATTCATTGTCGAAAATAGAAAGAGACTTGATATTATGCATGTAGGAAATGATAAAATACATGTTAGAAATCAAACACCTTTAAAATTTAAAAACATCCTACATGTTCCATATATTACCAAAAACCTTATCAATATTTGAAAACTAATATTTGATAATGACTTGATTATGGAATTTAATAAAAGTGGCTATGTTATGAATGACAAGAACCAAAGACTATTGTTGCAAAGAGCGGTTAGTTATTATAAAAAAGAGGGAAATTGAAAGTATAAAGTTATTAAAAATGAGTCAATAAACAAAATTATTAGTTATCAATAGTTACTCTTCTTGCTTTGGTTGATGTTAAGGATGTCAATGTCAAGTCTACAAAAGGTTTATGTATTCTTCATATGTAACTTTGTCACCTAAAAGATCAAGTCCTAATGAAAGTTATTCCATTTAGTAAGAATTTCAAACATTTTAATAAAAATTAATTTTCTCACTTTTGTGAAGCTTACCAATGTGAAAAAAATTCACATGTAAAGTTTTAAGAAAGGAAAATTAAATTGAAAGTGTATGTACCTAAGCTAGGGAAGCTATTATGAACCATTATTGAAAGGAAGCTATCTTAGATAAATATAAAACTTTCACGAAAAACACAAATAGGACTTGGTACTGACAAAACTAGAAATGAAGTCCACTAGGAATAAATAGATATTCAAGCTAAAATATAATCTAGATGGGTCAATAGTAAGGAATAGAGAAAGATTAATTGCCAAAGATTTCCACCAAATTGTTGGTATTGATTACATAAAATCTTTGGCCTTGTGGTGATAAGTTTGGCTATGAATTATGATTAAGACATCAAGCAAGTAGATGTAAACAATAACTTCCTTAATGGCAACTTGGGAGAAGAAGTTTACATGGACCAAATTGAAAGCTTTGAGGACATGAAAAAAGCTAAGTTATGTTCATGGATTGAACAAAGCTTTATGTAAGCTTAACCAAGCTCCAAGAGCTTGGTATGAGAAATTAAAAATAGGTTTAGAGAGTTGGGGTTACATCAATTTTAAAATAAATACATCATTATTCATTCTGTTAAGAAAAAATGGCATAGTCATCTTACTAGTATATGAAGATGATAATCCTATCAATGAGAATGCAAAAAAATTAATTGTTGAAACCATAAAAAAAGTGAATAAATGCTTTTCTCTAAATATGTTGAGTTTTCTAATTACTTATTAAGGATAAAAGTGAAAAGAAATGACTAAGGGATGTATTATGTTAATCCAAATACATTATAGATCTTCTTATAAAGATTACAATGGAAAGAAGTAAGGACATGCCTACATTTATGAGTACAAGTGAAAAGTTTTTTAAACATGTAAGCAATTATTTTAAAGACAAAACACTATACAGAAGTATAGTAGGAGCTTTTTAATATGATACTTTAACTAGGCCTGAAATAACCTAAATTGTAAACAAACTTAGCCAATTCTAAAAGCATTTGAAAAAATATCACTGGTAGGTTGCAAAAAAGTTTTAAATATCTTTGAAAGACTAAAGACCATGGACTTCATTTCAGTAAAAAATAGAAGTTAACCTGATGGCATTTGCCGATGTAAAGTAGGTTGGAGATGTTGATGACAAAAAATCAATTGGAGGCTTTGCAATCTACCTTGAAGGACATGTGGTAAGATGAAGTTCTAGAAAATAAAAATCTTTATCAAGATTGAGCACAAAATTAGAGTATAAGTTATATGTATCAACAACAGTAGAAGTAGCATGGATGAACCCCTTTTATTAAGAATTGAACATGAAACCAATATAAAAATTATGTCATGGTGTAACAATTTGAGTGTCATTCCTTTGGTTGAAAATCCTGTGTTTTATGGTAAGTCAAAACATATCAAAATTAATGTTCATTACATTAGAGAGACATACTTACTAAGCTATTATTTTATGAAAGATTCCAGCACTCGAAGAGTAAACTTATTATCATGCTAGATATGAGATTCATTTGGTAGTAACCTTTATTTAAGAAATACCCTAGAACCAATCATGTCATAAGGTTTAAGGATATCAGTCCTTATATATATATATATATATATTTATAATTAGTTGTAAAATTATTTATGATTAATATAATAACAATTATATTATTTTGTATCTATTCAATTGTTGTTCCTAAATTTATATGCAAAATGAGATTTTGTTATGTATTATATGTCAAAACTCTATCAACAAAAAGTTATGGATATAAGGATAGAGCTTTTGATTTAAATATATCCTAACTTGTTCCCGGTTGAGGTGATATGGATAATAACATTGCATGACTAACTTGTTTAATTGTTGTCGATGATTAATACATAATGCCGATAGTTGGGTGACAAATCTTATGTCACAAAAATATGAACATAGATAATATATTAGAGAACATATTATTGAATGTGACTAAACGTGATGAATCACATGAATGATTATCTATAATCAATGATTTATTATGCAGTCGTACTAGTATATCTTTGGTTCTTTAACTTGATATATCATAATTGCCCTTCACACTGAGGCACATCATTCATTATGTATATCGCATTGGGTTAGTCACTCCTTATTAAAGAAACTTGATTATAATGTATTCTTATTGTATAAGGACAAGTGATGATCAATATGGAATCTGTTGGCTTAAATAATTGAACTTGAAATCTTAGGTGAAGCTGTAACACGCAAGTATAAAATCTCTAGCTAAAGCACATGCTTTCGTAAATGAATTTAGTGAATGCATAAATTTGGTATATATTTGTGTTTCTAGTCCTATGATTGAGTTAGAGGTTGACAATACCATGGCCTGCACTTGATCGGGAGTTGACAGTAGAGGAATTTTACTATAGGTAAGTGCAACTATAATAATTTCATTTAGAATTACATTCTTTAAGTTTAGGGATCATGATATCTTACTAGAGATCATTTATGATTATTAAAAACTTCAGTCATAATGAGTTATATCGAAGTGATGCAAAAGAATTCATATTTGCTTATATCAAGTTGAAAGTGAACCTAAAGGATCACACACAATAACCAGTAGGCTAATGACGAATAAAATATATGATAAAATTAGTTAATAATATTATTTAAATTAAAAAATTAAAATAATTTTGATATTTTGATCAGATGGCTATTATGCTAATTTTAATAAAATTTTCAAGTAATGTGCACAAGCATTTGCATAGTTGAAAATTTTTTTATTAATTTTTGGTATATTGCAAATATCATTTGATGAATTGAAAAGAAGATAATTAAGGCTATATTTTATTTTAATTAATTATTAGATAAATTATTTATTAATTAATTAATTGATTAAATCCTTGTTTAACATGTGAATGGTTGTGATTTAATCTTTTTTTAATACACGAATGGCTTATATTATGCTAAGAGTTAAAATCTTCATTAAGCAAATGTTAGTGGAGATTAATATACATTGCATACACATAAAGGATGGAGATTATTTGACTTTTATCATTTTGATTATTCACGCATGTGATTAAATAAATGGTCATTATTTTGCCAAATGGATATCCATTAATTAGTGTAATTAATTAGTTTGATAAAATGGATAAACAATGTTTTATTTTGGCATTTTAGATACATGAAAATTTTGGCCATATATTAAGAAAGGAAGCCATTGAAAAATCTTGCTAAGTATTGGCAAGAAAGAAAAAAAGAGAGAAAGAAAAAAAGAAAAATTTCTAGCAAATTTTCTTTTCAATCAGACACAATTAGAATTGATTTACGAAACCAAAATATAAGTCCTAAAGAGAGTTGTTTTCCTAAAGGTGATATCAAAATCATAATAAAACCATTGGTGTGTGGATTCACTTAGAGGCAAGCTGGAGATAGTGTGCTATCTTGGATCAAAGAAAATTGAGGAATAATTTCTTTTATATTTATTCTTGTTGTTTAATTTATTTAAAGAAAATTTTTAATTCTGAATATTTTTAATTTTGATCCTCTAAGAGTTTTTTTTGCACATATTGTATAATGGTTGTTACTTTTGGTAGTGAAAATCGTTGCATAACAGTAGTATTAGAGTTATAAAACTGATATTTATGGCAAGTTTTGAAATTATATGTGTTGAATGTTGATTATATATTTATACATATGTGTGTGTGTGTGTGTGTGTGAATTGTGATTTGGTTAACATATAATATGATTATGTGTTTCATGTAAGCAATATATAATTTATTATGTTGAGAATAAATTATAATGATATGAAAATGTGATTTTATGTCATAATATGCATATGGGTGTTGATATGAATTATTAATGTTGATTAATATATATTAACATGCTTATGTGATTACTGGTGTGTTTTGACAATTATGATATATTTGATTATATGAAAATATGTAAATTACTACATATTCAAAATTATGTATAATATTGTATTATGTCATGAAATTGAATTAAAATTGCATAAAATTATTTTATGAAAATTTAATTCATTTCTTGTTGATTAATATGTTAATGATGAGTTTGATATATGATTGAAACATGTTAAAGTAATTTTGATATATGGCTATTGTGGAAAAAATTAATGTGAAAAAAGTGGTCTCGATGAGAGGTAATTTTATAATTTATCATGTAGGGACTGAATTGTAAAATTTTAAAATTGTTCAAATTTTTACCCATCAATATTATTATATTATTTATCACAATTCTCATTAATACTAATTTGATTATTATTTTTGTTACCGAAATTAAAATTTATTAAAATTAAAATTTTGGGATTAGACTTACATGGGTTGAACAAAATAATTACTTTAGATTAAAAAAATATATTTGATGTTGATTATAATGGTTTTAATTAGACTTGAATTAATAGAATTCTAGTAGGAGGAATTTGATGAGCATATATCAATATAGTGCATATCTGTTGCCTGAACAATAAATTAAATTATTGATTAATTATAATTATACCATTAATTGGCGATTGGTAATGATTAAAATAGACATAATTTTTGAAATGATATAGAACTTAAATCCTATTATTGAACTTCACAAGATATATGAAGATGTATAAAATGAGACTTAAAAAACTCTCTTAATAAAATATTAAGTTTAAACTTTTTAATACAATCAGTAAGTTATAGGTATTTTTGTTGGTGAGTATTTCTGTTGAGGTAACTCAATGACTGTTAAGTAAGGGTTCTCGTAGGGTATCATAATTTATGTGACTTATTTCGTTACAGGGTGTTTTAGGCTGCCAATAACTATTAGGTGAGATGTCTTAAATCTAGAGGTAGATTGATCATTCCTTGCAATGAGTTACAAATAGAAATATATTTTTAACTTATTGGACTTATTGGCCAATAATTGTTAAGTAAGGCTCTGTAAGTTTAATAAGAATATGATAACCCATGAAAAAATTGTAATATAATTTCAGTTTTTCTATTTGAAGGAATATAGGATTTAATTAAAATAGTGGGAGCATTATTTTGTTTAAAGTCCGAAATTGAATGATTTGGTATATAAATATACATGCTGTTGTATACCTTTTCTTGCAGATTTACTCAAAACTCAATTAAGTGATACACAAAATATGTCTAACGTTTTTCTAAAAATCCTAGACACTCATAAACTTACAGACTTAACTTTAAGATTTGGTATAAAAATCTCAAAATAGTTTAGAATTTTAAGAAAGGCAGCCATGTCCTTGATGGGCTTACATTTATAACTTAATATGAAAGAGCTTCATCATAAGAGAAAGAGACCTTCTATTAATGGAACAATGATAATCTCAAAGTTAGATCTTATATGATGGCTTTATTGAGTGATAACTTGCAAGCTCAATATAAGGACATGTAAGATGCCTTTAAGATCTATCTCTCATTAATGGAGTTATTTAGGGTGAGTTCCAAAATAAGGTGGTATGAGTTGTTTATTATTTTATTTGGAATAAGACTCAATGAGAGAGTATTTCTAGAGCCACATATTTTAAAAATGATAAACCTCTTTGGGCAACTTGATGGCCAAGGGTTTGACATGAACTTTAAACTGCAAACAAACTTGATCTTTTAATCTCTTCCGCGAAATTATGATCAGTTTATTATCAACTATAATATGAATAAACTAAAACACGTTCTCTTTAAACAGATAAAAGAGATTGTCTCTTATCATAAAATAATTTAGAACAAAAAAAAAGAAGACTATTTTTACCTTGGTATCTTTTAATAAGAAATCCTTAGAAAAAAAAAAAGGCAAAAAGACCTTTGGATATAGATGTCTCCAAGAAAAAGGGCAAGGCAATACCTAGTAAGAAATGTCAGGCCATGGATGAATGTCATCATTATAAGAAGGTCGACCATTGGAAGTGGAATTATCCTCTTCACTTAGAAAGCTTGAGAGTAGAAAAAGCATAAGGTATGTTTTCTTGTCATGTAATTGAAGCTAAATTAAGTGTTCAAATTCAAATGGCTGGATTATAGATTTAACTACCACTTTATATTTATGTATGCCATTATAAGACCTTTAAAGTAAGAAATTACTCGAAAATAGTGCATTAACATTAAAAATAGCAATTAAAGCAACTATTACTACCATTTACTTAGGGACTTGCAAACTTGTTTTATCATCAAGCCACACTTTTATATTGTACAAAGCAATGTATTTTGATACAACTAATAAAAATATTTTATTTGTCAATCAATTGTGTGAACAAGGTTACACTTTTGACTTTGATAAATATAAATATTATATTTATTTGACAAATAAATTAATTAAGATGACAAACACCATTAACAAGAAAAGATCAAGAATTGAAATTAATTTAAGACTTTTGTAACTTTATAGATTATGTCATATTGGAGAGAAAATGATTAATAAGATGGGTAACAATGGACTTATAAGTTTATTAGGTTCTAAATTTTACCTAACTTGTAAATCCTATCTTCAAGGAAAAATAACCAAATCATCATTTACTAGTTAAGGGAATAGAGTTGATAAAGTGATAGAATTAATCGATGCTGATAAATGTGGTTTATTTAATGAAATGACCAGAAGAGGTTTCTTATACTTCATAATCTTTATTAATGATTATTTACGGTATAGTTATGTATACTTGTTGAGTACAAATATGATTCATTTGAAAAGTTTAAAGAATTCAAAGCAAAAGTAAAGAAATAAATAGGAAAGAGTATTAAAACCCTATGATCTGATCGTGGTAAAGATTGCTTAAGTATTGGGTTTCTAGATTTTCTTAAATATAATAGAATAATCTCTTAGCTAACATTTTTTTATACACCTCAGCATAATAGTGTATCAGAATGGGGATATTGTATCTTACTTAATATGGTATAATTCATGATAAGCTTCACTAACTTATATATCTTTAGGGATACGCTTTTAATATTGTGATTTATATATTGAATAGAACTCCATCCAAATCAATTCTCAAAAAACCGTGTGAGATGGTACAGGAAGCTACCAAGCTTTAATCATATGAAGACTTAGAGTTGTCTAACTTATGTTAAAATTGTTAAATTTGAAAAGCTGAATGCAAGATCTAAAAAAGAATAATTTACTAGATATCCTAAGGATAGTTTGGGATATTATTTTTACTTTCATACTAATCCAAGAATTTTAATCAGTAAACACTCATAATTCTTTAAGAATCATTTCATTAAAAAAAAATGGTGTATGTAGAAAAATCAAGCTATTAAAAGAGTCTAGCAAGCTTAATATAAACTAACCTCAGATGGATGGGCCTATTTGTATAGATGAACCTATTCAAGCTGACCTTTAGCCTTTAATAAACTTACATGTACATAGATTTACAATGATCTCACATCTTCTACAAAAATACTTCTTTTTTGATAATGATTTTGAATCATTTATGATAGAAAAAGATGAACAGAGAAACGATCCTAGAACCTATGAACAATTAATATTAGATATTGATTTTAGAAAATGCTTTGAAGCCTTGAAATAAAAAATGAACTCCATGTATGCTAATAAGGTGTGGTCACTAATTAATCCACTAAAAGGAATTTCCTTATTGGTTGTAAATGGATTTATAAAAGAAAGATTGGCAAGGATGAAAAGGTTGAGACTTATAAAGTTAGGCTCGTGGTGAAGGGTTATACTTAATAACAAAGTATTGACTATGAGAAAACCTTTTCATCAGTAGTTATGCTAAAGTCCATTTATATACCATTTACTATTGCATTTTATTATGACTATAAAGTATGGTAAATGGATGTAAAGATAGCCTCTCACAGTGGTTTCATTAAAGAGACCACATGTATGCAACAATATATGGGTTCTATTTCGTCTACAAATAGTCATAAAGTATGCAAGATGCATAGATCAATATATGGATTAAAGTAAGCTTTTAAAAGTTGAGACATACAATTCAATGATGCAATCAAATTATTTGGTTTCATCAAGAATATTGATGAACTTTGTGTCTACAAGAAAAAGAACAATAATACCATTATATTCCTTACATTATATGTAGATGACATACTTCTTATAATAAATAATGTAGGTGTGTTAACTGAGGCAAAGTTATGGTTATTCAATGTATTCTCTATGAAAAATTTGGGAGAAAAAACCTATATTTGAGGCATTTGTCTCTATAGAGATAGAGTGAAATGAATAATATGTCATTCTTAAAATTAACATATAGAAAAAGTACTGAAGAAGTTTGGTATGGATGACTCTAAGAAGGATTTCTTACCCTGTAGTCATGGTGTTTATCTTTTTAAAAAGATGGAGCCCAAGATTGAAGCTAAATGAGAGCGTATGAAAAGGATTGCTTATGCTTCGATAATAGATAGTCTTATATACACCATACTATGTACTAGACCTTATATAACGTATGCAGTTAGTATTACGAGTAAATATCAGACAAATCTTGAAGAACAGCATTTGACTAAGGTCAAAAAAATCCTTAAGTATTTAAGAAGAATTAGAGATTAAGTTTTAACCTATGGGGTAGTTAGTTAAAACTTTAGGTTACATAAATTTTGACTTTCAATTAGATGTGGATGATAGAAAGTTTATATCCATATTTTTTTTTGTAACCTATAAAAGAGTTGTTAGTTAGAAAAGTTCTAAATAGAATACTATAATTGACTCTATTTCAAAAATTAAATATTTAACTACTTTTAAAGCTGGGAAAAAGAGGTTATTTAGATCCATAAATTCATAAGTGAACTCAAAATAGTTCCTTTTATTCTTGATTCAGCATCATTATCTTATGATAATAGTGGAGTTAAGGAACTTTAATCTTATAAGAAGTCTAAACATATTTAGCATAGATATCACTTGATCAGAGAGTTTATTGCTAATAAACAACTGATCGTATAGAAAACTTCGTCAGCAAATAACATGGTAGACCTACTAATTAAGCTCATGACATAACAGTAACTGAATCGCCATCTTGATAAGATAGGTACTAGGTACTATAGTGATTGGATTTAATGTAAATGGAAGCCTGTTAGAGATGTACTCTAAGACCAATTGTGTCACAAGATTCAGGAATATCAGTCATTTTGTATATATTTTTGTAATTAGTTTTAAAATTTGTATATGTTTAATTGCTATTCTTTAATTGCTATTTTTGTAATTATGTGTCAGAACTCTATTAATATAGAGTTGTAGATATGAGAACATAATTTTTGATTTAAATATATTCTAATTTATTTTCAGTAAATGTGATGTTATTAGGAATAATAACATTACATGACTAGCATATTTTATTGCCTTCGATAATTAGTATACAATGCTAACAATTGGGTGATAAGTCTCATGTCATAAGAGCATGAACATAGGTAGTACATTAGAGAATGTATTACTAAATGTGACCAAACGTGATGAATCACATGGGTGATTATCCATAGTCAATAATTTGTTATACAGTCGTACTAGCATGCTGTAGTCCTTTATATTAAGATATTATGACTACTTTCCTCACTGTGGCACATCATTCACTTGTGTATATCGCACTAGGTTAGCCACATTTAGTGAAAGAAACTTGATTGTAATGTATTCTTATTGTATAAGAATAGGTGATGATCAATATGGAATCTGTTGGCTCGGATAATTGAGCTTGAGATCCTAAGTAGAACCATAACACGTAGGAATAAAATCTTTAGTTAGGTTACATGGTCTCCGTAAATGAACTTAGTGGTACATGAATTCCATATATGTTTGAGTTCCTAATTTTATAATTGAGTTAGAGGTTTGACGATACCATAGCCCTTACTCAATCAAGAGTAGATAGTAAAGAGATTTTACTACACATAAGTGCGACTATAATAGGTTCATTTAAAATTATATTCTTTGTGTCTAAGGGTCATGATATATCGCTAGAAATCACTCATGATCATTGAGAACTTCAGTTATAATGAGTTATACTGAAGTGATGTGAATGTGTTTGTATTTGCTCATGTCCAATTCATAGTAAACTTAAAAGGTTACACACAATAGCTAATAAGCTGATGACGAACAAAATATTTTATTAAATTAGTTAATAATATTTTTTGAATTAATAAAATTAAAATAGTTTTGATATTTTGATTAAATGACTATTATGTTGTCTTGAATAAATTTTTTTAAGTAATGCATGCTAGCACCAATAACATTAGAAAGTTTTTCATTAATTTTTAGTATATTGTAAATATGATTTGTCAGATTAAAAAAAAGATAATTAGGGCTATATTTCATGTTAATTAATTAATAAATAAATAATTTATTTATTAATTAATTGACTAAATCTTTGTCTGACAAGTGGATGGTTGTGATTTAATCTTTTTTTAACACATGGATGGCTTAGATTAATTCAAGTGTCAAAGTCTCTATCAAGCAAATGTGTAATGTATGAATGGTGGAGATTAACACACATTGCATACATATAAAGGGTGGAGATTAATTCATTTTTATCATTTTGATGATTCACCCATGTGATTAAAATAAATGGCTAGTAGTTTGCCAAATATATATCCATTAATTAGGGTAATTAATTGGTTTGATAAAATGAATAAAAAATATTTTATTTTGGTATTTTAGATGCATCAAAATTTGACCATATATTAAGAAAGGAAGCCATCCAATAATCTTACTAAGTATTGGTAAGAAAAAAAGAAAAGAGAAATAGAGAAAAAAGAAAAAGAAAATTTCTAACAAATTTTCTTTTCAACCTTATACAATTAGAATTAGTTTATGAAACGAAAATACAAATCCCAAAGAGAATTGTCTTCCTCAAAGTGATACTTAATTCATCATCAAGTCATTGGCATGTGGATACGCTTAAAGACAAATAAGAGACGGTAAGCTATTTCATATTAAAAAAAATTGGGATATAATTTCTTTTATCTTTATTCTTGTTATGTCATTTATTTAAAAAAAATTTTCAACCTCGCATAATTTCAGTTTTGATTCTTTGGGAATTTTTTCACATATACCATATAACGGTTGTTACTTCCGGTAGTAAAAAATGTTTTATAACAACGTTGGTCAACTTCCAGCTGACATTGTAGACACCTCAGCTTTTTCTTGATCATTACATCTACATTCACCCTAACTCGAGCCTTCGAGCTACCTTCATGATCAAGCCACAATTTTCAACATAAGAACCACCTCTACTGCATGCCAGCAATTTTATTATCAGCTGCATTTAGGACAAAGAGGACTATAGTATTGTGACAACTATAATACTAGACAACAGCGCATTCATAGCATTTCCTTTATGTTCCTTGGTTACGTGTATATATTTGTAAATTTCACCATTTGTAAAGACATGTTGAGAAATACAAAAGTACAGAAGCAAGCTATTCTAGCTGTAAAAGTTTTCTCTTTTCTCATCTTTCATTTCAACTTTTAACTCACGCACACATGCACCGGCAAAGGAGGAGACCCTATTCTCCAAGATATAGGTGTCAACCTTCATGCAAACTTACAAGCAGGCAAAGCTCCTACCCTACCTAAACATGTTCTACTCTAGTGACATTGTCAACTAAATCAAAATGATTTTAACGAAGGCAGGGATGGCAGAGGTCTATCAGAATGTAACGAGAAGTACTATAGTAACGTGAAAATAGTGGTGGTGTTGTTGACTGGGTGGCATAAGCTGCGGGAAGATGATAAAGATTCCGGTAGACAATGGGAAGAGTGTGATGGCGAAGGTGGTGTATGAATGTGAGTTCATGTGGGGTTGTGATAAAGAACATGCCTATCTGCCACCTTATAAGAATAATATTTTCAACAGTTCCGAGTCTGATGCTGCTTGGAATTCTTTGGGGCTTAATATGAACATTGGTATCATTGATATTACTTGGTCCATGACTTACGTTTGATACTAATTAGGTTTTCATATGAATAAATTAAAAAAAAAAAAAAAACAAAACAAAACAAAACTAGGGATCTTTCCAGACTTAATTATATGACTATTTTACAGACGCATATAATGTGGTGATACTGCTTCACTTCTTGAGTAAGATTATAATATGTATTTTAATTTTAAGGTCATGGATTGATTCTCTTAATTTTTTAAATAATTTATTTTTATAGGATAGAAAAGGCTTGCTGTATTTTTCTCGTTAATTGTTTCATTTTTCTTTTTTTTTTTTGGTTGAGTTAGGACAAATTAAAAATTTAAAAGATGAAACACTCGCCAAATTTCTTAGCACGTACAAATTTTCTATCACGTGGCAATAAATTTAGAGGACAGCTCTCAGCTACTCCAAACGGTGCAGACAGCTGCTGAGCTGCTTCTTTTGCATTCATCATGTATTAATATATGTATATTAAATGTAATTTTTCTTCATTTTAGAGATTTGACAAAACCAAGAACAAAAAGAAAATAAAAGAAGAGATGAAAACAGAGAAAGAAAGTAAGGAGACTCGAGACAAGAAAAAGAAAAATAAAAGAAAAAAATAAAAAGAAAGAAAACAGAAACAAAGAAAAAAAATATAAAAACTAGGCAAAAGGAAAAATTAAAAGAAATTTGATAGGGTAGTAAACATTTATTTAAAATTTTTATGAGTGATATTATTAAGATTTGCATTGGTTTACATAATTGACATTTTTTTGAAAAATAATGTTTAACTATCATGTTGTAACATACTATATTAGTTATTGTCGGTCACTATTTATTATGCGTGTACTGTTTATTTTATAATTTTTGAGATTTTCACTATAAAAGAATTTTTTTTTTTTTTTTTTTAGTTTCCTTTGTATTATTAAGTAATATGCTTATTCATGATTATTTAGGAAATTTGTTTTAGCATGTATTTTGGAAATAAAAGAAAAGAAGAATGTTTGACTAAATAGAGTCCTATTTAGAAATTTTTTTTTAAAAAACATTTTGGAAGATACATTGCTACTTGATTTAAGAAACAATTAACACACAACTATACATGTATGTTATTTTATATGCAGCAAAGAAGAACTGTCGCATATTATTCTTCATTTTCTTCTCTTTTGTTTTTCAAGTTGTTCATGTTATTCTTGCGAGTTAAAAAGAAAAACAACTTAGTGGATATTATGAGTCTATAATATCTAGTTTTATAATCTTAGAAAAAGTGTTTCTAAGTATTGTCAAGACAAAAAATATGTTTATTGAAGGAAGTTCAATGATAACTAGTAAGGAGATTTTGTTAGATAGAGTTGAAAAGAGTTTAATGCATTAAGGCGAAGGGATCTCACTGAACAATGCCATCTAAGAAGATTTAACATTTCAGCAACAAATAGTTTTAGAGATATCCCTAAAACTAATCGTGCCATTAAGTTTGGGAATATCATTCTTTTGTGTGTGTGTGTGTGTGTGTGTTTGTGTATGTATACTTTTATAATTAGTTGTAAAAATATTTACAATTAATAAAATAACAATTATTTCATTTTACAATTGTTTAGTTGTTATTTTTTAATTACATGTAAAATGAGATCTTGTGATGTATTATATATCAAAATTCTATCTACAAAGGGTTGTAAATATGAATACAGAATCTCTGATTTAAATACATCTAAATTTATTTTCAATTGAGGTGATGTCATTAAAGATAGTAATATTGCATGACTAGCATGTTTGGTTGCTACTACTGGTTAGTCTATAATGCTAACAATTAGGCAACGAATCTCATGTTACAAGATCATGAATGTGGACAATATGTTAAAAAAACGTGTTACTGAACATAACCAAATATAACAAAACATATGGGTGATTATTCATAGTTAATTATTTATCACACAGTAGTACTAGTGTACTATTAATCTTTGACCTGAGGTATCATGGCCCTCTATACTGAGGTAATCAGCCACTTGTATATATCACATTAGGTTAGCCATGCCTGATGAAAGAAGCTTGATGGCAGTGTGTTCTTATTATATGAGGACATGTAATGATCAAAAATAGAATTTGTTGGCTTAGATAATTGATGGCAGTGTGTTCTTATTATATGAGGACATGTAATGATCAAAAATAGAATTTGTTGGCTTAGATAATTAAGCGCGAGATTCTAGACGGGAATGTCATATATGAAAATAGAATCTCTAGTTAGAGTGCTTAATATTCAAAATTGAGTTTTGTGAATATAAATAAATCTTATATATGATTGAGTTTCCAATCCTATGATTCAGTTAGAGGTTTGACGATTTCATGATCCGCATTTGATCAAGAATTGACAATAGAGAAAGTTTACTACACACAAGTTTGACAATATGGGTTTATCCAAAAATATATACTCTATGTACTGGGGGTTATGATATCTTGTTAGAGATCACTCATGATCATTGAAATCTTCGGTTGCAATAAGTTGTATCAAAGTAATACAAAAGAGCTCATATTGACTCATGTTTAGTTCATAATGAATCTAGATGATCACAAACAATAACTAGTTAGATGACGATAAACAAATAAATATTATTAAATTAGTTAATAACATTTAGTATTAATGAATACTAAATTATACTGATAAATTGATCAAATAATAAATTCTTTGATAATAACATGATAGTACCAACTAATTCGAAAAATATTTTAGTAATTTATTAATATTGTAATTGTGATTTACGGATATATAGGAGACTAATTAATATATTGTTTGATTTATCTATTACTAAATAAATAAAATTATTTATTAATATTTAATAAATATTATTATAAATTAAATTAATACTTATTTGACAAGTGGCACCATAATTTATTGTCAAGTATTTAAATGAAATAAATCATTTCTTGATAAATGATAAAATCAAATGTTGTCAAATGTCAAAATCTTTCTTATACTTATCCATTATGATGCAAATCAAGAATGTGGATTAAAACACCTAATATTTATGAATTAAATATTTTAAAATATTTAATTGAATACTTGTTTAACAATGACATTATGTAAAGTGGCCAAGTGTCAAAATTTTATTAATGTTTATCCATAATGATGGAAATTAATGATAAGAATTTTGACACCTAAATTTTTTATTTTATTAGTAATATTTATTATTACTTAATTGTTAAATAAATTGATCAAATCATAAAACTATAATAAATGAATTAAATTTCATAGATTTTGGAATCCACCAATAAAATTTTGCCAAATTTACTTTCATTGATGTATTTTGATACATGTGTAAGTATAAATAAAAAAATTGAAATAAAAAAATAAGGAGAATGAGAGAGGAAGATTTGGCCACTATAAGGGGGGTGGTGTGTTTGGTTTGTGGGGGATTATGACAAGAATATTTTTTTTAGTATTTTCTAAGAGAAAAGGAAGGAAAAATAAGAAACAAAATAAGAAAGAAAAGAGAAAAATTATTTTTTTAATGCTTTCTTAATTCTTGATAGTTAGGAAGAATTTTCTAGTTATAGAAAAATTATTCGAGACTTGTTGAAACTTGTAATAGTTATATTACAAATTTAAATAAAGTTTTCTAACACTTCGATAAGAGAAATTATCAAAAACCCACATATGGACATGCCTGTAAGTAATTGGAGATGGTTTGCTCATTCGAATCAACAATAGGGGTATAATTCTTATATTCTTATATTATGTTTATTTAAAATTTGTATAATATTTATTAAGATCCATTAGAAATTTTTTTGCGCAATTATGTAGTGGTTGTAATTTTTAACATAAGAAATTGGATTTCTAATAAATATAAGAGAAAGTTTTATTTTGTTTAAATCAATTAGTTCTTGTAATTATTATTTTTTTAGTGGATTATTTTTGTCTAGTCGTGACTTGGTGGATGTGAGATTTATAAATTCGAACCACATTAAAATTTTGTAGTCTTTTTTATTTTTTCTACACAAACATTACTTGACTTAATTAATTAGTTATAATTAATTAAAATCGATAAAGTTTAACATAAACAAATTTATCAAATATATTTATGAAAGTAGAATAAATAAATTTTAATACGTGTCATTTATCACAAGTCTTATGTTAGTTCTAATAGTTTATTGGTTTCCAATCCTTGGGCAAATGGAATCCAATACAATTACTAAAAGATTCGAAAAGATTGTTACTATATAGGAATTTTTGAACTCATGCGTAAGATGAAAGCACTACTTGATCTTGATCATTTCCAACTGAATACCCAACTTGCGAGTGTATAATTTTAAATTATTATATATTTTCAGTAAAATAAGTTATAAATTATTTTAAGATTTAATTACATGTGATACATAAATGCACATTCATCACTTTTTTGAATAGAGAAACGAGATTTGATGTTTTACGTAATGTGTTTGATAAGTGCTCTTGATTTTAGAAGACATACACATAAAAAGTGAAATATTGTATCATGCATAATATATACAGTACATATATAAGTGCAAATGATGTGATTCAACATTGACAGCAGTTTTTAAACCTCTATAGTTGTACTCATGCTCTGTTGTAATGAGATTTAGGTTCTTGGAACTCGTTGAGATATGTTATAGGCTTTCAGTTGTGTGTATGAGAATTTTGTCATATCGGAATTGTTTTACAGAATTATATGATATTAATTGTGACTGTGCTCAGCCCAACTGATGAATTTTGTCACTGGTTAGGACGAAATTTTCCTTTTTACTATCTGAGTGATGATATTATGATGGAAAATATTAATTTCTACAAATATATTATTTATCCTTAAACATATTAATAATACAAAAATTATCAATATTCGTGTGTTGAAATTGTCACTAATTTATACAATGATAATTTATTGACTATCACAAGTATGTAGTAATATTTAATTGTATGTTACTAATAATTATTTTATAACAATAAATATTGATTAATGAAAAATAGAGACAAACATACTAATTTATGTGTCATTTTACATAGTAATGATTCTTTTTTTGGTCAGCAACAATCTAAATAATAACAAATTTATGTTATTTTCAAATGCTTAGTGACAATATATAATATCGTTGTTGATATGAATAATGACGGTTAGACGTGTCTCAAATTATATACTAGAAACAATACATTTTGTGATTGACAATACAAATAATGCCAATTAAATGTGTCTCTTAATATTATAGTTACTGACTCATAATTTTATCATGAATATAGTGTTATTTTATGTTACAAGAAATATTAATTAATTTAATTATTTTCTCAGTTAATTTAAATAGGCACATATTAATTTTTAAATTCATTAGTGCAACAATATATATTAATTATTATCATTAAATAATAAATAATTAAAAATCAATATAACAATTTTTTTAATATAAATAAAAGATATTTAAATGTATTTTTCTATAATTATCAATTAGTTGACACAATCAAATTTAAAAATAAAATAAATTCAAAATTATTCATTAATTCTCATGATATATAAGTTTCAAAGGATCCAAAAGCATACACTAATTAGTATTTTCAAGTGAATTATTTTATTCCATTATGTTGTCTAACACATGTCAAAACTTCTACAATGCTGGATTTAAATTCTCTCAGTTTCTTTCTCCAGTTTTTTTTTTATTCTGCAACTTGTTTAAGACTTTGCTTTTCTTCCAACATTTTTAATGCCTCACTATGAGATGGTTTAGAAATATAAACATCTGTTTTGGGAAACTTGTAGCCATAAGTAATATAAGAATAAAGACTTAATTTTTATTCCTCACTCTGACATGGCTTAGGAACATAAACATCTGTTTTGTGATACTTGCGGCCATAAGTAATATAAGAATAAAGAACTTAAAAATAACATTCTTTTTAAGACACAAATATTTATACTTAATTTTATATCTTGAATGTTCAATCCAAATTACATGCATAAAACAAAGTTTTATTAAAAAATAAAGTTCAACTATTAATAACAATTACATGCGTAAATCTATTCCTAAATTATGTATTTATAATTACGATATCTAAATTATACAATAAAATCAAGATATTTGACAGAAGTTTATAACAAGAACTCAACTAATTGCAACAATCTTCTTCAGCAAAGACCCATTTGACCTCAATATCACGGTTCGCTCACAAAAATCATGGCAGGAATGAAAGATTAGGGAAAGGAGGCACTGAATAGCTGGAATCCTTGCTAATATTATAATTTTGCTTATAACTATAAAGCTACCTTCCTACCAATTTATAAATCATTTTAAACCAAATGAATCATGAAAACCACCTTTATTCATGAAAGACAATATGGTAGCAATTTCAAAAGTTAATCCCTTTTAACTATCAATCTTTCTCCGAGTAATTAACCAACTAAAACAAATCAAATTCGTACTTCACCAAATTGTTCCTCTAAACTTGAATAATAATAATAATAATAATAATAATAATAGTAATAATAATAATAATAAGAATAATAATAAATCATTGTTATAATAATAATAAAATTATCTTTCTAGCTAATTCAAAATCCTAAAAATAATTTTAAGATGCTTTAACTGTCACAAAAATTTAATTTGGGTTCACTTCAAACACAATCTAAAATTCCAAATATCATTTGAATATTGTTATTTTAGCACTTAAATCTATTGATAGCAACTAACTAAAATGATAACTAAAATTTAATACATATCTACACACAAACACTTCAATAAATTTTACAAAATCATCTAAGCTATTTGGGACCTCATTTCCCATCAAACATCATCAGTAATATCCTCAAAAAAATAATCAACATTACCAATATATACATGCATTTAAAATAAATTATAAAATAAACATTTATACTTAAAATTTACTTATTGCATCTCCATAGTTCAAATCATTTGGCTAGCTATTTTTCTTTGTGTAAGTAACAATAAATATTGTTATTTTGATAAGTTCTTTTCCTTCAGGATCTTTATATTTTTTATAATAAAAATAATAATTTTATATAAGTATAATATAATTTATATAGTCAAGAATAATATAAGTATAATGATTAATTAACTATTTCATGTTAAATCTTTGCAAAGCTTTTTGTTCCTATTGTGTGATTTATCTTCAATTTTGCACAATTAGCTTTATTTGTTTTGGGTTACGATCCTACATTCAAAATATATACAAGTAATTTATTTACAATATAAAGATAATATTTAAATAAACCAAAACAATTCTTAATTATCCTTTATTAGGCTCCCAATATTCAATCAATCAATTCTATTGTTCTTCTCCTATCTCATCCTTAAGGGAAGCTATTTTCTCCCTATCATTCCTTAATTCAACATATTTATTCTTTAATGCTGATTTTTATTACCTTCAATGATGACTAATTTCTCATAATCCATTTTTCATTAATATCCCAATTTATAATAAATTTTTTGACTAAAATATAATTTTAAAAATTAAACAAAATGCTCATTTTCAATTATATATTCTAAAGAATATAAAGAGATATAATTAACATACCTCCAATATGTTTCTAATATTTTATTTAACATTATTTGGCACATGTCTCCAATCCTCAAAATCAAGAGGAATTGTTAATGAATCACGTGCAAAGTAACCAATGAATTATCCTAATGCCTTACCGCCTTCTTAATAGCTCGTTCATAAAGGTTGAAATCCACTTGAATAAGCATATTTTCATTATGTATGAATTTTAATTTTGTTGGCCCACATTTCCATTTGGATGCAAGAGAAGCATCTAGTTAGAATATGGATATTTATTATACAAGGTACATAAAAAATAAGTTAGCAAAAATTAAGGTCTATCCAACACTATAATCACTTGCAAAATATAATGGTCAAAATTTAATATTATAATTATAATTAACTTGTTTATTTCAATACAAGTTAGGGATTCATTTAATTTTTTTAAAAAAGAATAAATTTATTTGTAAAGAAAAATAAAAAATTCATTGTCTTAGATATTATTATTCCATCATCCCACTATGTTTTCCTTATTTATGTTGTACTCACTTTTGTAAATTTTGATTATTAATTTTTTAAAGCTTTCAATTTTTATGAATATTTTTAAAGATTTAAATGGCAAAACTTTTAAATTTAAATTCATAAGGTATTTTCAAATACCTCTTTTGAGGTTTAGCAAAATTACATATAGATATAAGTTTTTATAAAATTAACAAATGCATCTTTCAAAACTAATACTATTATATTTGACTATTAGTTGACTAACTAAAATAATGAAATAACTAAACAGTCTTATATGTATAATTTTAAATATTAGTAGTATTTTCTAAACATCTTTTTGAGGTTTAAAAACTAAAGAAAGTATAACTAAAAGTTATTTTTTATATTTTAATATTTAATTTAAATTTAATAAATATACATAAATTAGATGCTAGTTTTAATTAAAAAAAAAGGTACCATAAATTGCTTACTTGTATAGAACTATAAATTATTTAATTTCATAAATATATATAAATTATCTTATATTAATATTTATAAATATGTATTATAAATAATTTTGGTTTTGGTCTATTTTTTGAAGATCAAAATGAAACATTTTAAACATTTATGTAGTGAAAGATGCTAATTTAAAAGCAGATAGGTAGATAAGTCAAGTGTCTGAGGATTAATAATGGTTTGAAGTACTATAATTTTGAGTTTGATGAGTTCTACAATAAGGAATAGTGAGACACTATACTTGTATGAAAACACCATGGCAAAATAGGATTGTGGAATGCATGAACACAACACTATTGGAGAAAGCTCATTGAATGCTTTTTTGTACTAGTCTATTAAGGGTATTTTGGGCTAAGGGCACAAATATTGCATACCTTTTGGTAAATAGGTTTTCATTTGTAGCTATTAAGTGTAAGACTTTTTTGGAAGTAACATCTTGTTTACCTAATAATTATACTCATTTGAGAGTATTTGATTGTCTTGTATGTGTTCATATTAATAATGGTAAACTTGAACTAAGGGCAAACAAATGCATATGAAAGGTTATAGACTATGGTGCATTGATTTGATGTATCTAGTTTTTATGATAAGTATAATATCTAATTTGATGTTAATGAGCTTGCTACTTGGATCGTCAAAAGGGTGAGTCAATAACTAAAAAAGACCATGATGTTAGTGAGCAGGTGGAGCTTGAGGTAGAAAATCTAGTACGACAACCTATAGATTAGAGGATAAATAATGTGCAGAGTGTTGACGTAGATGGTCAACAACATGAGGATGCATAGGAACAGTGGGATATCATTGCCACTGTAAGGCCAAGGTGACAAATCCAACCACCTGAGCATTTTAGTTATGCTGATAAAATTTCATATGGATTATTAGTGGCTTAAATAGTGAGCACATATGACCTTGATCCTTTTAAAGAGACAATAACTTGTCTAGAAGTTGAATAGTAAATGGATGCTATGACCAAGAAGATAGAGTATTTATACAAGAATTAGACATGGGAATTGGTGTCATTGCCTAAGGAACAATGAGTGGTAAGATGCAAATTGGTCTACAAGGAAAAGAAAAAGATATTAGAGGCTAAAACTCGTAGATACAAAGCACAATTTTATAGTTAAGACTTACACGCAGGAGGAAATTGACTTTGATGAGGTATTTTCTTTAGTTGGAAAACACTATTCTATTATAACGATGCTAGCTATGATTGTTGTTTATGATCTTCATCTTAAGCAGTTGGATATAAAAACAACATTTTTACAAGGCTCATTGGAGGAGCAAATTTACATAAGGAAACCATCAAAGGAGTTTTGGATTTTTCATACATTCAAAATAGTTTTAAATTTAATAGAGTTTTTTTATTTGCAATTTCTTCATTGTGCTAATAAAATCGTAAGCTCTTTTCTCTTCTATGTTTTTTCTATGAATCTTCAAAGTTTTGTCATGTAAATCTTGGTGTTAATTTAACTACTGTTTGCATTCTTGGCTTGATTTCCATAACATAGGATAGTGTTGTAAATTCTGTCTATTAGAATGTTGGTAATCCAATGATGGATCTCTAATTCATCTTTGTTTTGTTCTATTTTCTTACTATTAATAATATTTCTTTAGCCAACAAAAAATTAGCCTGTGTTATATAGATTTACCAATCTTCATGCATCTTAGTATATGATTGTCCCTCCTCATTTATGTTTATGGTAATTCCTTGTAAAGCTTCGAGTTTATTTAGTTTAATTAGACACAATCAGTAACAAATTCATATCAAATACTAGAGCTAGTTGTTTTCTCTTAAAGAAGAATAAAGAAAGGAATATCTTTGAGCAACATTTTCATCATGTGAACTAAAGATATATGTCAACTCTGTTGGGAAAATTTAAAATTTTCAATGTTGTGCATGGAAATGGTAATGCTCAAAGAAGGGCTTATAAGTTAGAAAACCAGTATTATAGAGGAAAATAATATATTTTTTTCTTCCTTTGAGCCTCTACTTCAAAAGACTATCAAGATTCATTGTTATTATTTATTTATTTTTATTTAGCTTAATTTGGAAGGGTTGTAAATTTTTCCAGTTAGGGTGGTTTAGAACCCAAGTTAAGTTTATAAAGCGAGATTAATTATAGTACAGTCAGTTGTACCATTACAATCATTTTTCAAATTTTGTGTTAACTATTACAAGTTTTATTTTTATATTTTAAGTACTATTTATTAAGTATTTTAAGTTTTGCGTTTGCATGTTTCAAATTTTTAATTCATGCTTTAAGTACTATTTATTTTTTCATTTTATTTGTTTCAAATTTTTTGTGAAATGTTTTAAAATTTGCTTTATGATTACAAGTTTTGCATTGATAGATATACAGCACAGCGGCTGTACCATAGCCATTTCCTTATAAAGCTATATGATTTCCTGCGTTCTAGTTGCAGTGGCCAGAGAAAACAACATTTCTTGTTGCTTTTGTTTTCCATATAAACTTGTTTTTGACTCTCCAGTGGCCATCTAAGCCACCTTTGTATTTAATTTTTGCTCATTGATATTTCTTTCTGTTTCTTATCAAAAATAAATATTGTTGAACATCTAAATTTGCTTATTGATAAGGGTTTATCTAGATTGTTAAATCCCATTTGTAAGTAAAGGTAAATTTTGTATTATGGCATTATTATTGATGTATTTAGATAGTTAAATCAGATATCCAAGTACAGGTAAGTTTTGTATTGTGACATTAATATCCAAAATCTTGTTTTGTGTTGTTTTTATTGCACGTTAAGTAAAACCATAATACAATGTTGCAACATATTATAAGAACTTGTAGTACTAACGTGGGATAAGCACTCATTAATGCTAAACTAAGGGAATTTTATGTTATTACTTTATAATTAAAGAAAGGATCGAGAAATTACAACACTAAAATCAATTCATTGGTCAATTTATTTACATAGGCCACTAACTTAAACTTAGCTATAGTCATATTTAAAACTCAACTATTATTCCATTCTTGTTCTAAAGGAATATAATGTGTGTTTACAGCCAAGTGAACGAATTAATTATAACACTATAAGCACACTTAAATTCTCAATCACACCATAATTACAACACTGTAACTATATTATCACTGAGCATATTAATTCATAATTTAAAAAATCTGTTATGTCAAAATAGAATTAACTAAATCTGTGAATAACTCAAAAAAATAATGAAAAATAATCAATAAAAATTTATTAAAAATTGAGCAGCAAAATATATCATGACATGATTTTTAATATAGATTAATCAAAATAAATAAAACTCATTAAGTATAAGAGATTATTTACCTATGATGTCAATCAACCATCGTAAATTTGAGTAGCCCTTCAAATAGAAATATGAGAAAGACGGAACTCATAGAGTTCTGTTAATTTAATTCTATTGTCAAGAATGCAATAGCCATGCCAATTGGGAATTGCAAGAGAAAAGAATTCGACTTTAATTGGGAATACACTGGTAACTTCAAACAGAAATTGTGAGAGATGAATCACTGTCTGTGATTTAGGAGTTTTAGTGTTTGAATAAGACAGTACGAATTGCGAGAGTGATGAACCATTGTCTACGATTTAGGACATTTGGTGTCTGCATCAGCCTTGGTCTTTGAGTAGAAATTGTAGGAGGTTTAATTGGGAGTTTATTAGCAAAACGAGAGGGGGAGAGATTAGGGATAATGACAATAAGAATTCAAATTAACCGTTTATTTTATTTTATTGTATGAATGTAATAGTTATTTATTTATAAATAAAATAATTAAAAAATAAGTTAAATTTTTTTTTGCATTCACTATAAATTTTTGTGTACATACAAAAAATGATAATAGATTCCGTCGTTAGATATTAATAAAGTGAATATAAATTCATTAGTGAGAGATGAACCTTATGACAAAGATAATAAAGTAAAAGATAAAAGTATATATGCAGGCGCGCGCGCATACATATATATATATATATATATCTTTTCACAAAATTGTGAATTTTAAATATATTATAGAGACAAGCAAATCTTACTTTTAGAATTTTAGTATCACTGATCCCTTTAATCCAGTCCATATAATGTCTTTTTCAAAAGCTAGAGTTAACGCATCTCAAGTACAACAATTAGTGGGCATGAGAGGATTAATGTCTACTCCCCAAGGACAAATGATTGATTTATCCATTCAAAGCATTTACTGCTGCAGAATAAACTAATTCAAAAATGGGATAACATGCTTAATAAGGCATGAGTTATAGTATCATAAGGGTTTTCTCGTAAGAATGTCTATGAATATGATCAATTACCATTCGGGTTTTGTGAGAAGAACATTATCAAGATATGGGGTGATATATATTATGACATGCGAAAAATGGAATTTTTGCGATAAAAAAATATAAATTTATTTTTATTATGATATGCGAAACAAAACTCTATTTTATAATTGTCTAGCAATAAATTTTGCAAGAATATTAGGGTGTCCATAAGAATTTGCAATTCTTCTAATAACAATATTTAGTTTTCAATTTATACAATTAAGTTCTTTTTGTACATTCATATGCAATTTTTTGATTTGTTGCTGTCTATTTTTTATTAATAATTTTAGAAATCTTATATAGATTATGACTTGAATTAGGTCAATTCTTTTTTGAATGTCTATCTGTACAATTCCCTTAACACCAGAGGATATTTGCATAGTTTTTGGTACGTAATTCGTAATACACCGTATCAATAATGGAGTCGGATCCGGTGTATCATTAGAAATTTGCCTTTTCTAGTGATTCTTACGGATTGGATTAAAAACGATTCTTGAATGAGATATTAAACTCTAGGAATGAATCCAAAAAAAAAAAAAAATCTTTGTTGGTTTTACCTCCTATCTTTTACGAAGAGAATGAATC
Source organism: Khaya senegalensis (assembly GCA_032402905.1). Taxonomy (NCBI): domain Eukaryota; kingdom Viridiplantae; phylum Streptophyta; class Magnoliopsida; order Sapindales; family Meliaceae; genus Khaya; species Khaya senegalensis. Next base: position 5,739,065 of record CP135552.1, on the reverse strand, counting down.
TTTTTGTCAAAGGATTGGAAATAAAATGGGTCCAGGTTGTATTAATTAAAAATCTTGTGAAATAGCCCTTCACTTCAATTGGTATTTTTTCATGAAAAGCAAACATGAGATAACTAATCCAGTCTTTCATTGAGATTTTGAATAAATGTCCTAAATTCAAGTTAATTATATTTCACCCCTTACTCGGAGAAAGTTGATTAAACAATTTCCAATCATGGTCCTTGTGGATCTGATCATCCATATGATATGCAAAAGAAACTCCACATATTTCATATATTTCTCTTAGGAATGAGATCTTAATTTCAGTGATGATTTTATTCAATATTTACAACTAGTCAAATAAAATGGTTTTATTTCTCAATCTTTCTGACTTGCTCCTACAGAATTAAGGTCGACAAGATTGAAAAAAAATTAGAAATTCACAACAAAATGACTAGTTTTTATAGTTTAAAAACTTTTGTATTGCCACTTCATACTACCATATTTATACTAATACATTTCTAATGATACATAATCAAGGTATTTCTTATAAAATCAAAAAGAATCTAGATCATAGTGATTTGTAATCAATCGTTTATCTTATTGCTTGGGGAGGAATAATAATATTTTATTGTTATAGATATGTATTATTGACGAGGAATAAGAAGTATATTTAGGAACTTCATGTCAACTCTATAATATTATATTATTTATTTAACATGAATAAATAGTTGAAGGGAATTCTCCAAAGAGAAATGGATCATGGGAGTGTGTAACTTGAACTATTGATTAGGTCGTACATAAATATGCTTTTATTGCTAGATTAGATTTCACAATTAAATGAATTGGGCACAACTAAAAATAATTCGATAATATGTAATTAGATAATTCACGAATCATCTATTTAAATTTCATATGTGAATTGGACAAACAAATTTTTCATTAACAAAACAAAAACTAAAAGATTTGTCCAATAGAATAAGTATAATCAGAAATTAAATAGATAAAATTACAAAAGAAAACAAAAGAGGATCGCAAACTCAAGAAATAAATATTAGTTCGAACAAAACAAATTATTGTACTAAAATATTAAAATCATCAAAAAAAAAAAAATGGAAGATATTAAAGGAAAAGATGTAGCCAATTAATTCACAAATCTTATTTTTTCTAAAATTTTTCACTCAAAATATATACATAAATATTTTTCTATCTATTTATCAAAGGATGTCATTCATGTGGCTAATGCATTATCAAGAAGTTGATAATTTTAGGTCAAATCCTTTTGAGGAGAAAGAGAATAATGAGAATTAACAACAACAAGTGCATAAGGATTCTTTGCATGTGTCAATTGGACCAATTACAAAAGTAAGAATAAATTGTAACATGTTTGGGATATGTATTTGTGATGTTTTGTTACATTTTTTTTTATTATTTTCTTTTGTTATTGTGTTTAGGAATGTCATATAGATATATATATTTTAATCAATTACTATTCTTATTTATTTTAAAACAATTAATCCTAGTTGTTTTATGGTTTAATTGTAAGTTTTATATAAAAAGGCTTAAACAATATTATAAAGAGAAATTAGAGATTATATTTTTTTTAATTAAAATTATGAGAATTGTCTTTTTTTTTTTTAATTATTCTAAGAGAATTTCGCGAACTTGTCAAGAAAATTTTTTGTGGCATTCAAACCTCTTTTTTTTTTTTTAATATATTTTTGATTTATGATTAATGAATTATTAGATCAAAAATTTAATGTTAGTTCTTAATTCTTTTAATTATTGAGTTGATATTTTTTAATATAAATTTTAACTTTTTTAAAATTTTAATTTTAATTTAAGTTGTTAAATTTCAATATTCATTTTTAGAATCTCAAGATTAATTCTTAGAATTTCAAGCATCATAATTTTTTAAGAAACTAGTAATAAGAATAAGGTTAAAAACTTTCTTAAATAATGATACAAATACTTCTTAAAAAAGAGTCATATTTCTTAATAGTGTGCTCCTATCAAAAATTAAGTTGCTTTTAGGACTCATACGCTGCAAGTGCTAAATTGGTGCATTACAAAGGGCACAACAAATAATAATAATAATAATAAGAAAAAAGGTGTCATGTGTGTGCAAGCATGAAATTATAAATAAAAGTTGAGAGAGAAGAAAATATTAAGAAAGCAAATTTAGTAGGATAAATTTAAAAATATTTTATAAAATACAAGATTAAATGCTCATTTTTAAAAATTAAAAAGTTTAAATATTAAAATTAAAATTAGAAAGTTAAATATTTTTTAAAAAAATTATAGATTTCTTGAGATTAAATGTTCGCATTTCAAAATTGTATGGATTAAAATATATATAAATAAAAGGTTTAATAAAAAATATGAATATTTTATATTTAAATTTGAAATGGACTCACTATAGAAAACAATGTCATCGAGATATTTTATGGAACCTAGAAAGCCAAGCTAAGCCAAGCTAGACCATGTTGCTCCTCCCTCACTTACTTAGATAGAGATACCCTAACCTCATTATAATATAAATATTTTATCTCTCCTACTTTCAGAGAAAACTTTGCCAACCTTTATTTACTTATTTTCTAATGGTATGATTTTATCTTATTTTTTTCAAATAAAATATTCGTTATCTTATTGACTCACTTAGCTATTGTTGAATCCATGTTAAATCCTCGAAGCTCTTTTAAATGTATTTTATATATGTTTAAAATACGTTATAATATTTTATGCATATAAAATTATTATACTTAATATATGCATATTTAGTTAACTTGGAATTGAGATATAAAATACGTAATATTTTTTTATGTACACTTTAGTACGAATTTCATGATTTTAAGTTATATTTTATATTGTATAAGTGTTAAATCTTAGAAATGTAATAATATAATTTTATAAAGATATTTTTGTAAATTAGTGAATAAATTAGTCATTATAGATAAAAATGAAAATGTAATTTTTGCAAAGATTGTTTTTTTATTTTTCACCCTTGCTAAAAGATGATTTCTATACTGGGTTAGATTTATTTTGGTCCTCTTAGTTTAGTTTAGGCCCAAGCTCTTTTTTTTTTTTTTTAACATTTTTTCTACAATATTCTCCACTTTTCTACTACTTTCTTCTCCTTCTCTCTAGCTTGAACGAATTTTTACTCTTGAAGAACCATTTTGTAGCTTAAAAGGTTGTAGGAAGTTTCTTAGGCAATAAAAATTGAAGAAAAGCAAGCAAAATACTAAAGGATTACCTTGATTCAACCTAAACTCCATTAAAGGGAGAAATTCAAGGTGAAAATTCTAAGGAATGATACTTTTGTTTAGGAAAATCTTGGTAAGGTTTTTGAACTCCATTTTAAGCTTAGAATTATGTTAGAATTATGTAAGAAACATGATTTAAATGTAAAAATTAAGAAACCCTAGGTAGCCGAAATTGGGATATATGTGCATGTTTGTATATTGTTTTCATATATGATAAAATTAATGATTTTATCTTAATATTTAATTAATATTAAGAGTATATAGTTGAATATATATTTTTAGTAAATGAGAATTTATTAATGAAATATAGTGAATATGATAAAATGAAGGTAGTAATGTAGGTGAATTGTTGTAGAATCTTTGACATGATTAAATTTTTGGAGAAAAATCAGAATAGATTTTGATGTAAGAGATATTAATTTTATAGGTTTATTTAGTTTATTTAATAGTGATATTTTTATTAGGTTAAATATTATATATTTAATAACAGTTAGAGAAAAATTAAAGTATTATGTCAGTATAAATTAGCATATAAGAATTTCATTATTTTTAGGTAAAATTTTAGTGCTATGTTGAAGTATATTTTAAGTATAAAAATTTGTGTTAAAATTGATATGATAACGAATATGAAGTAATTTATTTATGTGAGAATTGATATTTATTAGTTTTGTAGAAATTGTATGAATTTTAGTTAGATATATTCTATGAATTGGCATAAAGATGCTAAGCATATTGTGATATGAATGTAATATAATTTCGACGTATTAAATAAAATTTTGATTGGATGCTTCGATAAATGTCAACTAGGAGCATATACTTTGTATGTATTTCATTAAGATCATATACTTAGAATAAATATATTATATTAATAATTCGTGTGTAAATAAATTTTTATTTAGGCAGGGATACAACAACGAAAAGTCCTACAAGTGAAGGAATTAGATTTAAGAATGCTGACCCTCCCATGAACAATGAGTAGGTGGATGAATTTTTAATATTTTCAATAATAAGATTTAAATTTTTTATGAATATAAATTTATATCAATTCTTCTTAATAAAATGAATTTAAATATTTGATTGTTTTATGAATTTGAATTTTTGAACTGTTTAATGAATATAGATTTAAAAATGTTGGAGTAAGAGTGAATTTGAAAGACCATATGATTTGAAAATTTTGCACATTATTTATGGATGGATGAATTGTGATGAGATAATTTTTTTATGATTTGATGTAGAGATATGATTATAATTTTATGATTTAAAACTTAGTGTAAGTGCTTAATAGTGAGTGTGTCTGTATATAGATATTGAGATATATTTGTTTTGATATATATGCATTTTTACCCTCACCAAAAAAAAGGATAAGAGAGAGGTTATCCATTTCTACCGTTATCTTTTGATATGAGATAAATGAAAGGTTGCTACTGCATATAGTTGGTGTCTGAAATTACACCTCTTATCTAGGCCAATGCTAATGAATGGGTTCAATAACTTAATTTTATATGAGTATGTAAAATAATTTATTAATGGGTTTTGATATGTTAACTAAAGGGCTACTAGTAGATATTTCGAAGGATAATTTTCAGGTGAATTAAAATTTTTTTACTAGATCTTCTACAGATATTATATAAAAATATTTTTTGATAATTTGTTTGAATATGAATAAATGACTAAAATCTTATGAATTGTTATCTTTTAAAAATATCATACTCTTACTTTTATATTAAAATTTTACTTCACTATCGTCCAACTATTCACTGAGTGTACTACTCACGTTTTTTTTTTTTTAAAATATTTTCAAATTTAATTCGCTTCTAAGAATCATCAATCCATTCCCTTGATAAAGAGTTTGTAGCTTGCATTTGTTATTGGAAATTTTTCTAGGTATATAGCATTTTCCATTTATATATAGATATTTTATAAAAGGATTTCGAAAGAATTTTGTGGAATATTCAGTTTGTTGAATACTATATTCATAGATATTATTACTTTATATTTTTAGTATGTATATATTATATGGGTTGACTATATGAAATATTAAAAACCTTGCACATTTGTGTAGGATACCAATAATAGGTGTATCTCACAAGTGTATGGCAATTATTACGTATTCAGATTGGTAAATCAAGGAATGACAATTGTAATAGTATTAAAGCTAAGATTTTGAAGAGAATAAGTGAGTCTTACGAATCCCTTAGGATAAGTTATAAATAGTTGATAAAGATTTAAATTGTCTACATATTATGAGACATACAAAAGTCGTCACAAAGGGAATGTTGATGATTTTGTATTATTCCTATGAATCTTGAGGCATGTTCATTTCTAATAGACTTAGGGTTATATAAATTTTTTGTTAGCAATTCATTTGCATAACATGTCAATAGACACTTTTTTTTTTTTATAACATAAATTGATAATTATCACCCTTTTTAAGAAAGCACTTAATCTAGAATTCGGTAAATAAGAATTGTGAGGTGAAATTTGAAAATAACTTCTTGAAGGTTAATTTAATTCCATCACAAATAATAGGTTTTGATATAATTATGGAAATGGATTGGTTGTCTATATATTATCTCATTTATTGTCCTATAAATTAATTGTCATTTTTTATTAATCTTGTAGTATAGTTAGAATTAAGTACAACCGATGGACGTGTGTCAATCAAAGTTAATAGTATATGTTAGATCGAGTTTTTGTAAAAAAATTTTAAGAAAATTACATGCAAATAAGGTGAAAGCAAAATTAGCAAGAACTCTTGTGCACTATACCAATACTAATCCAAGTTTAAGGCTAATTAAAGAAAGAGTAAAAGAGACACTAATGGGTTTAAGAGTTTATGGAAAAGGGTTTAATCAAAATAAGTTGGTAATAAGATACTTATTTTTTATAAGAAGATTTCTTAATACTTATTGAACTAAGAAAGATTGGTTAAGAAAATTAATGAATGATATTACAGGTGAAGCAAGCTTAATAGGTGAGACTAGTGAGAAAAGACCAATGACAGTAGATCTCTTTCCTGTAAAACAAATCGAAGTTGTAATATATTATCATTAGTCAAATGCTAACAAAGCATCACATTTACAATACAAATAATTATTGGAGATACAAATATTTTTATACAAATTTATGTGTTAAGATTTTGTGGTTATCACATGTCATCTATAATTTAATTTTCTTTTACTTTCATGGATTTTCATTCATTTGTGTGAAAATATAGGACATGTGATCATGATATTATATTACCACATCAATTTTTATAAATGAGTTTGTATAAGAGTTTATATATATATAACACTATTGTTAAAATATGCTTTATTTTATAAGACAAATATATATTTTTTATTTTATGGATTGTTGAATAAAAGCATAACACATATATATCTATTATAAATTGGTCAAGTATTGTGTATGACATGAAACAAAACAAAAGAAATTTATGTCATGTAAAATCATACAATCAACTAAGGATTCTACAATTAAAAATAAAAATAAAAATAAAATAATATTGTTGTCTCCAAATATCAATGTTAAACTCTTACATTAAAATCTAAAATTTTGAATTAAACAAATTTCTTTAGTAGAATATTAGAATTAAGATTCCATATTTAACTAAATAATCGTGCAATGTGACTTTAAAATTAAATATTTACATGAAAAAATGTTAGGACAGACTCAAAAAATTTTGGAAAATCTACAATCTAACCAACCCTAGTTTCTAATATTTTTATTTAGTCGGCGCAAGAATAAGGTTGCCTCTTCAGTTTATCGATTCAATTAAAACAAATATTTTATTTTCTTTCTGATAATGACGTGCATATAAACCATATACAGTAGTTAAAATATCTACCAGTAGAAAGAAGGATAAGAGGAAATTGACTCGTGTACATTTCATCAGTATTTATTACCTAAAAATACTAAAATAAAATAAAACAAATCCAAGAGTCCACTTACTTCTCAATCAAATGAACCTAACTACAAAAGTTATCGACAAAACCCGCCGCCTATTCTCAAGGTCTAGGTCCCAAAGACACGGAAATGCCAGTCGGAGTTTTCATATTTTCGAACCATTTTTGTGACGCCAAATACAGCTTGGATATCTTCCGCGACACGCGTGCCAAGTCGGGCCGTTTATCTGGATCCACATCAACGCATTCCAGTGCCACACGTGTCACTTCTTCTGCCACTTCCACCGGATATGAATCTCTCAGTCTCCTGTCCATCCAACTTCTCAATCTATCCCCTCCACCCTCCAGCGCCATCCTGGCGGTATCTATCACCGACGTCCTCCTAAACTCGCCACGTGTCTTTTCATACTTGTATTTGAGTGGCTCTTCGCCTGATAACAGCTCCAATATCACCACACCTAAAGCGTACACGTCGGATTGCTGCGTCGGTACTCCGGTTGCCCGAAATTCTGGTGACATATATCCTCTCACGCCTTCAAATTGCTTTTTTCTACTACTGGATCTCGTCAGCGATGGTTCTATCTCAACTATTTCAGAAATTTCGCTTTCTTTTTTGGAATCTGCCATGTTTCTTCTTTCAGAATGATCAGTTTCTCCGCATAACTGAGCGGTGCCGAAGTGACAAATCTTGGCGTTAAACGATGGCTCAGTTACTACAATACTACTGCTCTTAATATGATTATGCACGAGGTTTAAGTTCAAGCCAATGTTATTGTGAACATAATCAAGGCCATGGGCGAGATCTGTAGCGATCTGCATTCTCGACATCCACGTCGACAGCACGGTAAATTCCGGACTTTTCGAGTTTCTCAAACAATCTGATAAATTTGCACCGTTGATGTATTCATACACGAGGTATATATAATCATCAGAAATGGAAGCACCAAGGAGCTTGATTATACTGTTGTGGTGGCTCCGACAAATCACCGATAATCTTTCTCGTAAATTTCGCGTTTCAAGTTTTCGCCGGAACTTTCGCTGGAAGATGATGACATCTTTGCCCCGCAAGTTGCAGCGCCAACAGTTTGTAGAAGAAGAGGAGTACTTTTTGAGCAGGAAGTTGTTGGTAGCAGACCGAATTTCGGAGAAGCTGTAGATGTGGGGGTCTTCGGAGATGGATTCTCGGAGACTGGATAAAGAGGTCCGGCTGAAAATGGATGCATTTGAAGAGAATGGTTTGGTATGAGATGAGCTCGAAGTTGCTGCGGTGTAGTAGGTGCCGATTGAAGTGGAAGGATAAGAGAATGTTGTGGGGTTGCGAGGGGAGTGAGTGGACCGAGGTCGACGGGTTTGAGGGGAGTGAGTTGGGCGAGTTGGGACGGGATCGGAGGCGCTGGATGCCATTTTCGATTTGCACATATGGTATGGGGTTTTGAATTGGGGGATTATATGGTGGATCGGATATGTTTCGTGGAGTTGGGGTTAGGGTTCGTAGTTGGTAATTAATGAGCCAATTGGAGGAGAGCTTCATGGAATTAATAAGGCTGAGAAGTAAGGTGGTCTGTGAGGAGCCGAGTCGTGCTAATGTGTACACGCAGAGGCGGCGCATGATAGCGCGAGTCTTCGATGGGAGAAAAACAAAGAAAAGAAGTGGACAAGAAACAGTTGGCTGTCTGCCTGGCGCGCTCGCAGAAGTGAAGGTCGATTTGCCGAAACGTATCCCCGGAGGTTCATTCCGGTATTTTCTGGTGAAATATTAATTTTATTTGATAATTAATATATTTAATTATTGTTGATATGATGGGTCGGTCAGTTCCCCCTAAAACTCTGTCGTTGTTTTTGATATCATTAATTTAATATAATAAATTAGAGTTGGTTGATGAGTATTAGTAAAATAATTTGATGTAATACAAGATTTTTGCTTTCTTAAATTTTTGCTGCTTGGATAAAATCTGTTTAAAAGTAATTTTTCTATTTTACAAAATAAAAAAAAGGGTAGTTTGAATGTTGTAATGATAAGACATTTTTTCATAGAAAGAGCACATATTTTCTCCCAGAGATACGATAACCTAGAATATTGAATAGGGTCGCCATTTGATTATCCAGTCCAGCACACGATACAGCTAAGTTTAGGCACTAATTTATGAATACGATGTCGTTGAGTGCATATTGGAGTGAGACAGGTGCTAGTTTAGTAACAGTAAAATTTACTTATCACAGCAACGCTAATTAATTGAGTGCTTTGTAGAGCAGCTATTTCTCTCTCTTCTTTTTTATCTTATTTTTAACGAATTGGCTTGTAGATGAAGTCTTCGTCTAAGCTTTCAATGTATAAAAAAGGTTACATCAATTTTATTTATTTCCTTCCAATCGTTTCAAGTTGTTTGTATGTTCATCGCAGCTGCTTGCTTAGTGGGTTATGACCCATAAGTCTAGTCGAAGAATTCTTTACCCACTGGGAGGGGATAGACTTGTTTTTTGTTCGTGCTTCATCCCACGACCCAGTTGACCAACACAATTGGAATATTTGAGCCCCCGTTTCATTGTAATTTTCAATGCTGACATTTCTCTAGATTGGACTACATCGTCAATATTGTCAAATTGATTTGGAATGGACCACCACAATATGAGAATCAAAATAATTGAAAAAAAAAAATGGCAAACAAACCAAAACAGCAATTATTTGCCAACAGCCATTATGCAGACGAGTTGGGCTTTGATTTCGAGCCAAGTTGTATGTAGGATAAAATTGACGGCAACGACGAGGAGGAAGATAACAACTGAAATTCAAAGCAAATTGAAGAAAGGCTGTTTTGAATTGTCAAAATAATAGTCAAAGCTATCGGTGGATGTAGGTGTAAGTAAAAGTGCGGTCAAACAGAATGAACATTGAATTGCTTTTGCCCACTTACAACTATTGCAAAGAATGCTTCGACCACTTGTATTTTCTATTTAACATTTACCACATCTTAGCTTTAATCAACCGTATCTTAGATATGATTCAGTTTTGAATTATTGAATAATATATACCTTAAAATACAAGGCAGAATGTGCACTTTCTCAATCCCATCATTATCGTTCATCAAGGATGCTTATACCTGCAACTTAAGAAAATTTGATGCAAAGAAAAATGATAGCTAATCAAAACCAACACCAACCAATATACATTTATATTTCTTTTGTCGCTGCACCATGCCAAAATCTCGTATAAAATCATTATATAATTGATCTCTCATGGTTTCTTATGGCCACTCCACTCCCCTTAGTATGCATAACGGATAAACTGAAAGCTCTGGTTGATTTCTTCTGGGAAAGAATATCCATCTAAATGGAAAACCTGCAAATTGTTGCTCAGAAAGCTTCATTCTCCAAGCAGTGTGGTAGTTTCATTTTCTTTTCATTCTCTTTTGGACCAAATAGTTAAAACAAGCGAAAGAAAATTCATCTCTATATTGCCAACAAATACTGAAACTCAAAATCATATGGGATCTTCTCAACAGTGGTAGAAACTTTGCCACTGCTATGTCCCTGCCTGAAACAATCCACCATTGATTTTCTGAGTGTCCCAGATGTAGGCAACTGGTGGCAAACCCACTCAACCAGTGAGTCTATGTCCATTGCAAAATCAAGCATGTTTCGAAGCAGAAGCTCGGGGAGTACTATCTTTCTTGTGCTAGTCACTGCAATTGAAGCTTGAAGATATTCTAGCTTTGATTTCTCCAGCTCCGTTACCACACCATCAGCTGTGTATATTTTTACCTGCAAATTGGATACTGTTCGACTCATTCATGACCATGCATATTCATATGTAACTGCATCTATGCAAGCCCTTATGGCTTTGAAAACTAATTAAGAACGACCTATTTGATTTGCAATATATATAATATCAATATAAATTATTTCTATATGACATTAGGATATTGATTAATGTTACCGCTGGGGAAGAACGGGTTCCATAACACAGAGCAAATGTGACATTAGGATCGGTGGACTCAAGTCCATATAGTTTACGAACAATGGCTTCTTTATCATCCTTTTCGACCTTTTGGTCAACCTGTATATGTAAATCTATTACTTTCAAATCATAAATCAATCGTGCAAGTTAAATAAAATACGCGTATCAGTAGCAGATATTGAATCGGTATGGGTACCTCTTTCAGTGAGGAAGATGCTGGTCCCCTTAAAATATAGTGTTCGATTGCTTGAGCATTTATCGTGTTGCCTCCTATGCTGAGGGTTGCCTAAATTCAAGCACATAATTTGTTCTCAATACTGAGATTAAAGAAAGGTATATTGATATATAATATACACACAAAAAAAAAAAAAAAGAAAAAAAAAATCAATGCCATTAGTTTCTATTTCAGAAATAAGAAAAACATTTCCGAATGCTGTTAAAGATATATAATTGAGATTCCCCTCTTATCCACTATGAATTGTACGTACCTTGTTCATCAATGCAATCAATTTCTCTGGAGAATTGGGCACTCCATATTGGAGAAATCCCTGAAACAATAATGCAAGCAAGCTGATCAAACATGAGGGTTTTAAATTAAACACAAGATATTAACGGGATGCGTTTGTTAGTTCAAGATGAATTTGGATAATCTTCTTATATGAATTCCATTTGACCGATATAGATTAAATTATAGCATGAGGCCCCATCTTTTAATTGTTTAGCCATGATTCAGATATAAGATAATGAATGCATCAGGCTAGATCTCTCCCCATGAAATAATATATATATATATATATATATATATACATGAAGGAAGAAATGACTTAGTCCAATCTATATACATGCATGATACAAGCGTTGAACATGTTGATCCAGAATGCTAATTTCTGCTGATATGTCAAGACTTTCAAGTCCGCAGTCTGAAGATTATTCATTAAAACCCTGTAGTCCACAAATGTAAGAGAAAGCTGAAATTAGAGAAGTCTCACCAAATGTAAAAATTCATATGTTCCCATATACATGTATATATGTCTGCATGCATGTTATATGATAAGTTTTCGAGTTTGGCCACTTACTTTAACTTTCTCAGTAGAGGAATAGAACTCGAACTAGAAATGCATTTGGGATCCATGGACGTTGCTGAGAAGATAACCAGGTTCTTGTAAGGGCCAATATCTCTCGGAATAGACTCCTCCATGTCAAAAATACCATAAGGGTCTTGTTGCCTTGAATCTTTTTGTAACGCATTAATGCTTGACTTAGAGTTCAAGCTGGTCTCAGCCCTGAAGCTTCTTGAACTTAGAGAAGAGTTCATAGACCTGGAAATGGGGCCCGATTTCTCTAACTCGATTGCTCTTGATGTTCTGAGTAGCCTAATGTATATGAAGTTCAAACATTTCATGATGCTCTCAGACAGCTTGTTCGGTTGCCAATTCTGGATGCTCTCTTCTAATAGTATAGAATTGGATAAAGATTTTGGTGGGAGGTCTAAGGAGTTTTCTGGATAGTTATTACGTTCTCTCGGCTGAAGCAAAGTAAATTCAGAACTCATAATTAGTAATTATCAAACTCACTAATTATTGATAAAAAAAAATAAAATAAAATGACGGTCTTCAATTAGTGCACTCGATGTTTTGGAGGCCACACTGGAAGACAATCTTGTTGTGAGAAATAAAATAATTGTCTTATTATCTATAAAGAATATGTATCCTCTTACAATATATAAGATCTTTAATATAAGTAAATTTCAAGTTTGTGATTGATAAATAGTTAAAAAAATAAATAAATATTAGATTAATAGATCATAATGGAACAAATTTAACATAAACTATTTATCATAATATAACATATTCTCAAATCTTCGTGAAAATGGGTTGAAGATGTTGGGACTTACCCTTGGGGATGGATGTCTAGGATCTCTCAACGGCGAAGGAGGTTTGATCATCCCACTTTTTTTCGGAAACTTATCTTGAAACTTAACCTCCTGGTGGAAATTATTTTCTTTCTGATCAACAAATGCAACTGTTGGGTTTCCCATTTTCGGATCATTCACACTGAAATCACAAAGAGTATAATCACCTTTTATGGCTTTACTTATAAAATGTAAAGCCTTGGTTTCAAATGCCACATTTTCATTACAAACTTTGTTTATCAAGGGGCTTGAATTGGGTATATTTGTTGAATGCCCTTGAAGGTAGCTTAGTCTTCCGAGTTGCCATTGTTTTGATTTTGTTTCCTGGGTGATTTCCTGTTCCTGTTTCAAACCCAGTTTAAGTTTGCCAATTTCGCCTTCTAGTCGAGCTATCTCGCCCTCAACCATGGCTAGCTCAGCTAAGAGCTCCTTCACCTGCAAAATTTACACGCGTCTTGATTAAGGAGATATAGAGAGAAGATCTAGAGAATGTACGTTAATTAATGATCTAAAGACGTTACCTTAGGAGGAAGAAAGTTGGGGATAGAAACTGCAGAACCCTGGTGACCATGATGGATGCGTTCCAATATTTCATGCATCTTTTCTTCCTGTTTCAGCATTTTTTGAAGCATGGAAACCTGCAGAAACAATAATGAATATTATATATATGGTCAAATAGCCATCAACACAATCTTCACTCAATATCTCTTTTGTATTCAAGCAAAAGCGAAACCAAATAAATGCACGGAATTACTGCAGGATCACCATACCTCCCTTTCAAGTTCCTCTTTCTTTTGCTGCCGACTAATCTTCTTTCTTCTCTGGATTACAAGTGACCCTAATTGTATCACAACAACAGAAAACAGAAGCTTGAAAGAAGAAAAATTCAAGGGAAAACTGAATTTGGCACTAATCTTACTATATCCAATGGCATGTTAAAAGATATTCGAGGTTGCTGAGTGGCCATGAACGAAAGATGATGATCACCTGCACAGAGCGACTTGAACCGGGCATCCCAACGACTGGGCCAACTGAAGAAAACATTTAAACAAGTTGTGGAGAGGTTCAATTAATTTGATGAAACAACTGTTTGTTAGAGGAATAAGACAGAGACTTAGAGATAAAGGAAGAGGTGCAGCGGCTGGTAGGAATAGGAACAGGAATGGGATGATAAAAAGGAGCTTTCAGGTTGCTGGTTCATGGCATGGCTAACCGTCTCAGCTGTTGCGGGTGGGACATCCTGCGCAGCTTGCCTTTTGTTTGGCTTGGCGTAGCTTGCAATTGTGGCATTTTCAAGGTTACTTGGACGGTAATAAGGTTGCTTAAAGTTGTTATTAGTGGTTTGTACGAGAAGACAACTATTTTTCTTCTCTTTGAAATGGCACTTTTCATTTATTTAAATAAATAAATAATTATAAGTTTTTTACTTCATGATTCATGAAAATTATCCTTTATATGTATATATAAAATTTTGGTAGTTTGTTTTTTACTAAGGTTTGAGACACCTGTACTTTTTCTTTTCTGACCCACCTCTTTTTCTTAATTTTTTTTAATTTTTTTTTTCCTATAGTATTAAAACTGTATTACATTGGTCAAGGAAGAAGGTTCACCAAGTCTCATTGACCAGCATCTACTAGTCAAATTTCTCTCTCAACTGTCAAGGCTTTAAAAAAGTCATTTAATCAAATTAGCAAGAACTGCTTCTGTCTGTCCCCACCATGCACGCACACACGCACATATGTATATATAAACACAATTTGATTCTTTAAAGATACTGAAACGAAAGATTTTGTACGGTAAAATTATATGAAGTGAGAATTTACTATAAAAATATTTTTAAAAAATTTTTTACTTTTCCATATTGTTGAGTGATTTCATAATATATGCATGTTTGCTTCTTTAATTTGATAAATTAGTAATGGGTATTAGATATATTGCATTATAATTAGATATTTTATCACAAGGGACATTTCTCATAAATATTTGATGGTATATTTAAATACTTACCGTATATTTTAATATTTAATTTAAGTATTTAAATTATAAATCTAAATATTTATTTATATATTTTAAAATTTAATCTAAATATTTAAATATTTATTCATACATTTAAATATTTGATCTTCTTTTATTTTTAATACTTTTATAAAAAAAATATAAAATATTTAGATCATATTTAGATATGTTTCAAATATTAAAAATAAATTATAATAAAATAAT
>CP135552.1:5704985-5723597 GCA_032402905.1 Khaya senegalensis | reverse complement strand
ATAATTAATAAATATATTTTTTGACGTCCACCTTAATCTCTCTCTCCCATCCTCTTCGCAATTTTTCTACACCAAACAAAACATAAAATGGTTTCTCGCTATTTAACCTCATTTTCACCTCCATCCGGGAACTTCTTTGTTTAACCTCATTTTCGCTTCTCTCTGTTAACAGTTTGTGTGAAAAAAAGACCTCCACCGTGTTTTTCTCTGCTTGCTAAACCCCAGAACTACTCTTCCCTTTGTAGACTAACCAGAAACTTAATTTCTGTTTCTGCTCCACTACATAATAAAACCTTCACAGCCCCATTTCAAGGTAACCATTTTTTTATTTTAAATTTCTTTCTTATTTTCAATTGGTTATTCATTGTTTTCTGTTGAGTCGGCTTTTTCTTATTTAATAAATAATCTACTTGTCTAGTTAGCTGCATAAATTTTATTTAATAATTTTGTTCTAACGTTGTTTTGTGAATGTAGAAATTTGTGTAGGAAAGGTAATTTTATTATGAATTAAGGAACGGGTTGAAAAAAAAAAGTTCTTCTACTGAAAAAGTGATTCAGAGTATAAAGAGAGTAATGGATGATTTGGGAAAAAAAAAATGGTGTAGCATTGAACATATAAGAACAATGATGTAAAATTGCTCTTGTTGCTGGATGAGGAATACATGGAAGTGATTTCAAGTTCAGAGAAGCAGCAAAACAGTTTTAACCTGCGTACATATGTTTGACATTAACACATGCCAATATCAAAGTAAGAAACTTAATAAAAATTTCTTCCGGAAAACTGTGAATGTTATCATGTTTAGCTGTATTAAGGTCTCCACTTTCTGAAATCGATACTCTACTTCCTCTTTTGGATGCTACTAAGCATGAAAGATGAACATGGCTGCTATTTGATAACTCAACCCAAAAGTAGAAGTGTCAATCGGATCTCAAAATGAGATATTTGGGAACATTTACCAAAGATCATATAGATAAACATTGCAAAATTTTGAAGGCTGCAAGTGTTATTGAATGTTTAATAAGGTTCAGCTAAACCATCTAAACAGCTTGTAATGATATTGGATGCCAATCCTCTTGTAGTGAGAACAATGGCAACTCCCGCAGAAACTGTAGCATGGTTTGGTGAAATGGTGAATGGGACCCAGTGCAAATATTACATCCTAGGTGGGAAAGGAGGTGTTGGCAAAACAAGCTGTGCTGCTTCACTTGCTGTGAAATTTGCCAACAATGGGCACCCTGCCATTGTGGTCTCAACTGACCCTGCCCACTCTTTAAGTTATTCTTTTGCCCACGTATCAAATTATAGTATCGCGTTTTCCTCTGAACGGAGACTGCATTACTTGTTTTATATGTTTGTTTACTTACCAGGCATTAATTTTGGAAGCACTTTGTTATGTGTGCATTTTGTTTCATTGACCCCAGGATAACTAGAGGGATTGTTGTTCCTGTTGAAGGAGTTGATTGTCCACTGTATGCTCTTGAGGTATTTTGGTCAAAAAACACCAAAATATTGGTACTCCATTATAGAACTGTTGCTTACATCTCCACATCATGCATATATTTAGTTTTAGCATTATGACAGATAAACCCTGAGAAAGCTAGAGAAGAATTCCGTACTGCAAGTCAAAGAAGTGGTGGCAGTGACATGAAAGATATTGTAGATAGCATGGGCCTTGGAATGCTTGCTGATCAGGTGAATAATTACCCAAGGCCACTGTTAATTTTGTGGAAATTCTCTTGATATGTTTATTTGGATTTTGTTGTTTTAATTGTCTGGCTAGTGAACAAAGTCATGGTAATTCTGTTGGCATGATGGAGGTGGACCTTCACATTGAATTCTTTTTTTAACTTGCTTTTAGAAACACGGATTTCTGTTGTGTGGCAAAGGTTTAAAACTTGGAAACTTTTATGCCTCTATATTTGCAGCAGCATAACTCACCTTGTATCTAAAGAAATCTATGTTGTTGAATTAAATTATATTCTGTTATACCTTAGCTTTTACTTTTTTCTTTTAAATTTGTTGCAGTTGGGGGAACTAAAACTAGGAGATTTGTTGGACTCTCCTCCATCTGGTCTGGATGAAGCTATTGCTATTTCAAAGGCATGTATAATTTCAAAGGCATGTCATTTTTTTGAGATTTTTTCCCCTTTGCATTTCTGTAACATCAAAGCTGCTCGACAGGTTATGCAATTTGTAGAGTCACAAGAATATAGTATGTTTACTTGGGTAGAATTTGATATGCACCCATGGTCAGTTAATATTCATGTTCTTTAGGAGATTTTTTATTATAGGAATATCAAGTTTATTTACAAAATGACTTACAAGGTCATACACTTTGGCTTCTGTCCCTACCTGACTTCCTGGATGCGTCCATAGGGAAAATAATGAAGGTATGAATGTGCAACCTGGATTTGATTCATTTGATATGAAATGGTTGATTGTAATGGTGCACTAAGGAGAAATGTAAAGGTAAAAGCATTGAGAATGTTGATTATTATTGTGTGGCTGAATGTTTATTATTCCAATGTATACCTTGGGGCTAGAGGCTCCATCTTATTTCTCAAATTGGATTGATCTGTGATATGTGGATTACTGCAGTAGAAAATCCAGTGGTTGAGCTGTTTTACTTTCTGTGCTGGTGTAGGAACTGTTCTCTTTTTCTATCACTGTTATACCTGCTGAGCATTTTTCTTCTCATATGATTAATGTAATACAGCTGAAGAATAAGATAGCTTCAGCAACATTGGCCTTCAAGTCTGTTTTTGGGAAAGAAGAAGCACAGCTGGATGCTGTAAGCATGCAATTACTTTTTGAGATCTGCTTATGCAATTTCTTTTGGAGACCTATTTAAATTCTAAGCTTTCTTTGTTTAAATTTGCAGTTTGACAAGCTTGAGCTTCTAAGAGAGAGGATGGCAAAAGTGCAAGACCTTTTTGGTGTCTCAAATACTGCTAAGTTTGTTATAGTGACAATTCCTACTGTAATACAAAAGTTTACTGAGTTTATGTTATTTTATATTTTATGTATTATTTACGTAATACACAAGCACCCTTCAGCTTGACACTAGTTGTCAAACAACATTGGTCACTGAATATTTGCTATATATTGTAGTCTGCTGCTGATAGAAAACTCCATTTTCTCTTTACTGATATTTTTTTAGCATGAATTTCTTTTTGGAACTTCGTTGCACTTTTACACTATAAGCCTTTTGCCCTTTACAACCACTAATTACTTTGTGTTCACATACAATGGGCTTATATTTGATTGGGTTCTTATATCGGGAGGATTTATCAATGTATTCATCTTTTCTCTTGCATAATGTCCAATAATTCCTTATTTGCCATTAATTGTGAACTTTTATATTTGTCATAACATTAAGGGTGTGGGTATCACTAATGCAATATGTTAGGGATGGAATTCCAAAAATAAAGTAGAAAATTGGTGGAGTTGGACTTGAGCCTGAGGAGATAGCATAGACAAGTTTTGTTATGCCAACTCAAGTATTTAGGAGATCTCTAATTCAGTAGGTATATGAAAGAAGAAAAAAGGGGACATGTAGAGGTAAAATGGGTAACTAACATGGGGAGGTGATATGAAAAGTTTGTTAAATAGATCATTGTGTAAGAAAAAAGAAATCTGTACGGGAGAAAAAATATATATGGAGGGATATTTGGGTGTTGTGGGAGGAGGATATTGTATAGAGTAGGAAAAGAGAGCGTGTAAGAGAAAATCTCAGTCGTTGCTGGTGATGTATGTTGCTTGAGTCATTTTTTTATGTTTCTAAACTTTGTTATTTAGATATCTAGTAGCAAATTAACTTTGAAACTTTCATTGCTTTCCATTTTTTTGTCTGTTTATTATTATTATTATTATTATTTTGTTCTTGTTGTTGATTATGGGAAAAGAGCATGATATATCAATTGGTCCGACTTGTTGGATTTGTATAGGGGAAATGACTACAACGAGAATGGAAATAAGAATTGATAATCTTGAAAAAAATGCAGGAAAGGTAGAAGGAGAGATCAAAGGTTTAAGAAGAGATATTGAATATCTAACTTATAAATTACAATCTATAAGGGGTGATATAGATGTGATAAAAAATCAATTTTAGATGGTTGAAAATTTAAACTAGAAGCTAGAGGCCATGGATAAATTCTAAAGCTATATGATGCAATGGATGAAGGGAAAAAACCTAGTAGAGGAGAAAGTGCCTTCTGTAACTCAAAGGCCATGTATTACTCCATAACAAATGAAGAATCGACTTGTAAATTCAACAATGAGTGGATGCAAGAAGTTTACCATAACGGATGATAAAGCAGGTGAAGATAAAAATGAGAAGAGGATGATGTTGAAAAGAATGGAACTTCCTTTCTTTGATAGGGTAGATCTTGTTAGGTGAGTAATAAGAGTAGAATAATTTTTTGAGATACACAAAACAAGAATAAAGATGAAAGTTTCGTTGGTGATGATCAGTATGAAGAGCTCAGTGATACATTAGTTTCGTTGGTTAAGAAAAAAAGTTTTTGGGTTGACTTGGGAGATCTTTACTAACAAGATGTTCAAAAGGTTTTATGATAGAAGTAGTGCAAATTCATTTGAGTTCTTGACAGCTTTAAATCAAGAAAGGTTAGTGGATGAATATGTAGAATAGTTTGAACGATTGGCCTCTCATATTAGTGATTTATTAGAAGAACAATATTTGACATATTTTCTAAATGGATTGAAGGAGAATATTCGTAAAAAAATAAGAGTATTTAAACCTAGAGACGTGTGCGGGCAATCCATCTGGCAATGATGCTAGAAGAAAAAATAATAGAGGAAGTGAGAACCCATATATTATATTAAACAAAAGAGATGATGACACCCGGTTGGGGATGAGTTGGACAGGTGTTAACTCAAAACTTTGGAGTTCTAACAAGACTTATTGAATTAGGAATTGAGTCAAAATTTGGTGAGCCAAAAACTAGAGCAGATTTTGGCAAGTTGGGTTAGCTTTAGCCCATACAACATTTAAATTCTTATAAAATAGGTCGGGGATGTTTTGTTTTAAGTTTAACAAGTTCAACGAATTCAAAGATAAAAGTACTAATAGTCGAGGAAATACTAATACTAACCTGTGTAAGGGATCAAATTTAATATTTCAAGAATATGTGGAAAAACGAGAGAAGGGATTATGCTTTAGGTGTGACTAACCATATATCCTTATGCACAAATGTGCAGTAAAAATCATGAGTCACCATTTTGGCAGATGACGAGTTGGAGGAGATGGAAAAAGATAAAGCTACTGAGATGTCAGTAGAGGATGAACCCATAATGGTTGCAGAGCCACAAAATCAAGAGATGGAATTGCCCATTTATTCGATTGGAGTGATTTCTCATCCTCGTACCATGAAATTAATTGAAAAAATTTGAAGGATGCCAGTTGTAGTAATAATTGACAGTGTTGCTAGTCATAATTTTATTTCTATTGCATTGATAGAGAATTTAGGGTTTCCAATAATAAAAACACCTTAATTTGGAATGTGTTTAGATGATGGTCACAAGTCTATATCTTGGGGTATATGTGAAAGGTTAGAGTTAGATTTGGGAGTAATTTTTATAAGGGTCGATGGGAATTTATTTGGTTTAGGAGGTGTAGATATGATTTTGAAGGTTTCGTGATTGGGAAGGCTTGGAGAAGTTAAAGTCGATTAGGCTAAAATGACTATGAAATTCCAGTAGGGAGATGAGGAAGTGAATATTATAAAAGACCATTCTTTATGTAGATCACTTGTATCTCTTAAGTCTTTATTGAAGTTAACAGATGTAGAATTTTTTGAGGTATTATTTGAGAATTTGTTAGGGCAGCAAGTAGAAAGTAAAGAGGAAGGCCCCACTTGTGAAGAGAAAAAAGAGCTTGTAGTATTATTGAAAGAATTTACAAGGGTTTTCCAAAAGCCCAAATCATTACCTTTAAGAAGAGAAATAGATTACGCCATAGTAATGAAAAAATGGGAAGAATCCATGAGGGTTAAACTATATAGGTACACTTATTGTTAAAAAAAATGAGATGGAGAGGCTAGTTAGAGAGATGTTTTTGGTGAAAATAATACAAATCTGGTTATTTTAGTCAAGAAGAAGGATGGAAGCTAGAAATTTTGTGTAAATTACAAAGCATTGAATGACATTACAGTGCTTGACAAATATCCAATATCAATGATTGAAAAGCTACTTCATGAGATATATAGAGCAAAATTCCTTTTAAAAATTGATTTTTGGTCAGGTTATCACTAGATCAGAGTAAATAAGGAAGACATATTGAAGATAGCTTTTTGAACTCACGATGGTCACTACGAGTTTGTGGTCATGTCCTTTGGTTTAATGAATGCTCCAGCCATTTTTCAAACTATAATGAATAATACGTTTCGACCTTATTTGCAAAAGTTTGTGTTGATTTTCTTTGATGATATATTGATCTACAGCCATTGTTGAAAACAACATAAGGAACATTTGAGGTTAATAGTGGGGACACTTGCTAGCAATTATTTTCTAGCTAATGAAAAAAATGAGTCAATTTGGCAAAGAGAAAATACATTACTTGAGACATATTGTTGGTAAAGAAAGTATTGTAGTAGACACTGAGAAGGTTAAGAATATAGTTAATTAGCCATCATTACAATCAATAAAAGCCGTTCGGGAATTTTTGGATTTAACAAGATACTATAGAAAGTTTGTCAAAAACTGTGAAAAAATAGCAACATTTTTAATAGAATTGTTGAAAAATGATCAATTCAAGTGGAATGAAGAGACAAAAATGGCTTTTAAAAAACTTAAATGCAAGTTGACTACTACATTAGTGCTGGGAACTTCTAATTTTTTCATAAAATTTGAGATTAAATGTGATGCTTCAGAAAGGGAGATTGGAGTTGTATTGATGCATAATAAGAGACCTTTGGACTTTTTTAATAAGGTATTGAAAAACAAAGCATTGGCGAGTTTAACTTATGAAAAAGAACTAATAGTTTTAGTTTTGGCTATACAACATTAATGACCATACTTACTCGGTAAAAGGTTTAAGATATATATAGATCAAAGAAACTTAAAATATTTATTTCAATAGAAGGTGTTCTTTTTTTAGTAGTAAAATTGGATAGCCAAATTAATAAAATATGATTTTAAAGTTGTCTATAAACTGAGAAGAGAAAATGGGGTAGTTGATTTGCCATTCAGGATTCAAGAAGTAAAAATTCTAACCGTTGTTTCTATTCCTTTTTGGGGTTAAAAGGGATGAGCTAGAAAGGGTAATTTAAGAAGACTTTAAGTTAGCTTAAATTGTTAAAGCCATTAAAGATAATCTAGTGGCACATTCAAGTTTTACTTTAAGAGAATCACGATTATTTTACAAGCAACGCTTGGTGATACTAGCAGATTCTAAATAGGTCATAAGGCTTATGTAGGAATTTTATGCTACCTCAGTATGAGGTCATTTGGAAGCCTTTAGGATTTATAGGCGAATAACAAAAAATGTTTACTAAATAGGCATAAAAAAAGGCATTTATCATTTTGTGACTGAATATAGTGTTTGTCAACAACATAAGTATTAGGCAATGTTACCTACTAGTTTGTTACAACCTTTGCCCATGTTTGAAATGATTTGGAAAGATATAGCCATGAATTTGATAACAGGGTTACCTAAATCCAGAGAATTTGATGTGATCAAGGTAGTTGTAGACATGCTATCTAAGTAGAGTCACTTCTTATTGCTTAAACATTTATACACAGCTAAGAAAGTAATTAAGTTATTCATGAAAGAGATTATTAAGCTACATGGGGTTTTGAAGTCAATCGTAAGTGATAGGGATTCTCTTTTTATGAGTCATTTATGGGTTAAATTCTTTTTTTATAGGGAACAAAACTGAAAATGAGTTCAGCTTATCATCCGAAAATAAATGGGCAAATGAAGGTTCGTAATAGATGTATAGAAACCAAAACATTAAGTTAACTGGCGTTATTAGGCAAAGTATTGGTACAATATTAATTGCCAAGTATCTACTGAGAAAACACCATTTGAGGCAGTTTATGGTAGACCACCACTTATACTAAGTAAGTTCATTAAGGGAGAAATTTTAGTTGAGGTTGTTGCACAAGATTTGATAGATAGAGATGAAGCTCTTTAACAGCTAAAATATAATTTGCAACGGTCTCAAAATCGAATGCAGAAGAGCACCAAATACTCATAGAAAAGATGTATCATTTTTTAAAGAAAAATAGGTTTATCTCAAGTTACGCACTCATAAACAATAATTGGTATCATAACGAATTAACGTCAAGTTAGCAGTAAGGTTTTATAGGCCCTTTAAAATTTTATAGAAAGTTAGAGTAATGGCATATAAATTACAACTTCCATTAGGGTTCAAAATACACCCCATTTTTTATGTGTCTCAACTTAAGAAAACAATTATATCATAACATATGCATACTAAGTTAACAATTGATATAGAGGTGGAAAGCACTGCATTAGTGGAACTTAAAGCAATTCTTGCTCAAAGGATAGTCTAAGAAAAGCCATCAAGTTAATTAATAGTTGATTCTATAAAAGAACAAGCATTTGAAAGAAGCAATATGGGAGATCAAAAGGCTATTTATCTTCAATTTCTAGAATTTGGACTCGGCGACAAGTCCTTTACTGTAGAAGGAGGCAATGTTAGGGATGGAATTCTAAAAATAGAGTAGAAAATTGGTGGAGTTAGACTTAGGCTTGAAGAGACAGTATAGACAAGCCTTGTTATGCCAACCTAAGTATTGAAAAGATATCTAGTTTAGTAGGTATATGAAAAAAGAAGGAAGAGGACACATGGAGGTAAAATGGATAACTGATGTAGGGAGGTGATAGGAAAAGTCTGTTAAAGAGAATATTGTGTGGGGAAAAAAAATCTGTATGAGAGGAAAAATGTATATGAGGGGATATTTGGTTGTGTTGAGGGAAAGATATTGTATAAAAGGGGAAAAGAGAGCGTGCAAGAGAAAATCCTAGTTGTTGCTAGTGATGTATGTTGCCTGAGTCATTTTTTTCTGTTTCCAAATTTTGTTATTTAGATATCTAATAGTAAATTAACTTTGAAACTTTTATTGCCTTCCATTTTTATGTCTGTTTCTTTATTTTGTTATTGTTGTTAATTGTAGGAAAAAAGTATGATGTATCACAATATTACAATGCTAAATTAATTTTTAACTGAGGGAACCTAAATTGTTTTCTCACTTAAAAGGAGCCCTAGAAAAAAAAAAGAGAACCTCAATTGTTTTCTAATAATTGTTTCACTTGTTAGTTTTTGACTTTCAACTTTTAATTTTACTATTTTAAGGTTATAACAGTGAGTGTGTCATCTAAGTTGCATGCATCTTTGAAGAAAGAATGTGTTATTGTTCAAAGGCTTATTGTTAATGAGGTTCTACCATTATCTACATCAGATTATAAGTTTTATGCAATGTTGAAGAAGGTACGTCTGTACTTCCATCTATAGAGTAAGGATTAAAGGTTTTACTTGGTTGGATATGGAGCCATGACGTAAGCCTTTTTTTTTTCAAAAGAAATAAAGTTGCTTAACATATTGTTGGTTGCATGCTATTCTTATGTTATTTAAAATATTGCAGGATCAGATGTGTGCCCTTGACATGATAAAGACTAACCCAGAACTTTGTAGTTTGAGATTGATCCAAGCACCGTTAATTGATGATGAGATAAAGGGTGTTTTAGCTCCGAAATTTACGAGGAATCTGGTTTGAAGATGAACTATTTACTTCAGGATTTCACGAGGGTGAGCCATCTTAACGTAGAACCATTTCTTCACTTTTAGCAATTCAATTATGCTGTGTTAATATAGTTGCCAAGTAAATAATATATGAGGACTGCTGTCACCGATGCTTAGACATGATCATTTCTTCATGTGTAAATCTATTTGAAGTGTACAAAAATGCAAATGCACGGGATAATTTTGGCTTTTAAATTGAAATGACTTATTTGAGTTGGTTACATGGAAATAAAATATGTAACTTGGTAATGGAAATACACAAAAGTTTAATAAATTAAAGGCATGGCAGATAAAAGTTCTCTTATCATTTATATGAGATATAAAACTAAGGGGTGTTTTAATGAGCATCAAACTATGAGTTGTATTTTAATTTTTCAACTCTGAACATCTTTTAGATCAAAATTTATTTAGTTGTTATTGAGATATGAGATTAAAATATTTTCTCATCATTACTAATGGTAGGTGCCTTTATACTTCTTTAATAAATCAAGATTGCTGCTCCAATAACTTGCTTTTCGCTTTTTTTCTTCTTCTCTAGGACGATAATAATAATAATAATAATGATGATGATGATGATTTCCATTATTAGAAGCAAAATTGCACAATTAATTAATTATATAACAATTAAGAAAAATAAAATAAATTGTTATTTACTTTATAGGTATTGTAAAATGAATAGAGAATGCAATAGATGATGGGTTATGAACAACAATCAAGATTGTAATGTCTTTTTGAATTTGAGAGTCAATTTTTTTACTATGTTTGAGATAGATACAAAACCAAGGGTGCTGGATGGCTAGGGGGAATTATAATTCTTAACTGTGTAAATTTAGTTGCCTTATGTTCCTGAACATCACAACTTATTCAATAGTATTTTGTTATGAACACATTGTATTTTTCTCACAAAACAGACCTGACCCGATCCTTAGGGAAACATGTATGATTTAAAAAGCAGGCATCAATTTACGCTACACATACATATACATGTTGCAATACAAGTACAAATACATATTGCAAATGATAAACTTCTCAAATGTATTTCAAAATTCTATGGTTTCTTAAAGGTACCTGACAACTTGAAGAATGATCTTTTTTTGATTTGTTTTGTTTTTATACAAAAAGAAAGAAAGCAACAATTGAGAAAAACTAAAAATGGCTAAATCTGTTTCTTTTAGAGAGTAATTATACATAAGTATGCAATGGTTTGGCCAAGCATACTAATAAGGATAAGGAGTAGTAAATTAGGATCGTAATGCTTGATGTCATACCCTTGTGCACATAGTGAACCACATCTTGTTATTATTCAAACCCTAAAATATCTGAAAAGGAAAGTAAAGGGTAACTCAACATAAATAGCAAATGGCCACTTTCATAAAAACCATTGAGAAGAATAAACTAATTTCAATTCACACCTTTTGGCATTTGATACCATAAATGTAATAATTCAGATCCAATAATTACCGAGTAGATATTGTCCGCTTTGAGCATATAACTCGTCATTGGTTTATTTTTAAGTTTTACAACTCAAAATACGTCTACTTAGTTAAAAGAATGCAAGTTATATATCATGTAATCCAGATTCACCAGCTAGCGATGTAGAATGTGATATTCTCTCATTCTTTTGAACCTCGCATCTTTGTGAAGGGTCATACATAATATTCACATATCAGAAAACATATTATAGATCATAACAGAATATTCACACATTGAGTCATGAATTTACTTTAATACTGATTAAACTCCCAAATTTTAAAGAGTTGAACAATACTAAAACATTCACAAAATTTATATGATTATAAAAAAAAAAATTGATGTAACTTAAAAAAAACTCGCAAATAAATTAATTAGTCAAATATTTTTAATCATGAATAAATTCGAGTCTTTAAGCATTAGGATTTTTGAAAATTGAATCAAGTGACAGCAGAAATTTAGCCAAATCCATTCTCTAAGAACATAATTCTTTAATTATCTGAAATACAATAAATTATAATAAGTTTTAAACTCAGTACGTATACTAGTTTTTAATAAAATACATACATACCTATATACAATGTACTTATATACAATACATGCACATGATATAGTATGGGATAAAATCATATTCATTTCAAAAATTTCATAACATTTAAATATTACATAAGATTCTTTTAAAATTTTTTAGAAATATCTCCCTTCAATTATTTTTTAGTAAGATTTTTCATATCACTTATCACTAAATAAATTAATATTATTCGTCGATGACATATCGTATATGGGATAAGTACAAGTGAGACATATAATTTGTTAAAAAAAATAATAAATACTCAAATTCAAAGGTAAGGGCCACACCCTCACCTTGATTATCGATTAGTCTTTCCACATGTATAAATATTTATTCATACGAATGTGAAGACCACTATATCCAAGGATACTTCTAAGGTCTTTACCATATCATACGGAATAATAAACAATAGCAATAATACCAAATTTAAAAAAATAGCCACACTAAATAATAAAAACTCTATATAACTTATAATTGCCTACTAAAAAAGTAATAAAATTTTATATATTAACATACAAAACTTAACTTTCATAAATACTTTTATTACAATAATACTTTCTTATTACTTTAAACACAATGTACACTTTCATGTCTAAATGTCAATGTAAGTTATATAAAAGTAATCACAATAATATGATTATAAACAATTACAATCACAATAATACATGTTTATAAACAATTACATAATATATAAAAATGTCAAAACAATACTTTTATAAGAATTTATAACTGAAAAATATTTTTAAAAATATATTCAAATATATGCATACATTTATTGTGATTCTATTTTAAAAAATTTAGTATACTTATCTTTTAATGATCATAATAAAAGTTAATTTAAAATTTTCAACCAATAATAAAAAATTAGCATTCATAAGACTCTTATATACTACCACAAAGTACATATAATCTCATTATACCTTAAATTCCTCATAAAACTAAGTTTTTTCATTATTTAAATTTAATCACTTATCTTGACAGTATCATAGTATATGTTGAGCAACCCCCAATTATTAATTTTTAGAAAATATAATACATTCCTAAATATCATAAAATTTTACAAAAATAATAAAAACATATAGACAGTAAGTTATAAAATTTTTGAGTCTAAATTCTTGTTCTAACTATTTGAAATAAATTTTATTTTCAAAACATTAAATTCTACCAAAGAAAAATTGATAGTGAGTTATTTTCATTCAAAATTTGGTAACAAATTATAAATATAAAATTTTATTATAAAATTTAGTATAATAAACTAGACATAATGAAAAATCAATAAATAAAATTTTATAATATTTCAAGATATTTTGGTTAACTAAAATAATTTTGTTATTCAGTTTTTCTACAAAAACAATCAATTTTTTGCATCCTAGAGTTAAATTTAAAAAATTATTAAAAATTAAAAATATAATAATTTTTTATCAAACAAAATTTATAATAACCTTAAATATGTTTAATTTATTCACTTAAAATAGTTTTTACAAATTCAAAATGCATAATTTTATAAAGTTCATGAATTGAACTACTGTCATAATATTATCTCTGCAGAAATCTTATTTTTTCCTAACTATCTTTTTATAAATAAAAATTTCTTAATTTCTTAATCATAAGATTTTAACCTTAACATCACAATTTGATTATAAGTTTAATCATCATATTATATAAAATTTAATAACAAAATTGCTTATTACTAATAACAAATCATTAATTCAAAAATCGATATAAAATAAAAAAAATTATTATTTCTCCTTTACCTTTTTCATATTTCTTGTCTCTTACTCTTACCCTATTTCTTTCTCCCAAATATGTTAAAATCTTAAATATAAATAAACTCTTCTATTTATACTAGAATAATTTATCAATTCAATTCCTAACATGACTTTTTTTTATCTATTTAACCCCAAATTTATAATTTATTTTTAAAATATTCAATTATATCCTATATAATATATATTCCCAAAAAAATAACTTGTTATATATATATATATATGTATATATGTATGTATATATGTATGTATATATGTATATATATATATATGTATATATGTATGTATATATGTATATATGTATGTATATATGTGTATATATATATATACATAACGTATATAAAAGAAAATAGGATGTTAGAACTAAATGTTACATCTCACAACACTAACGGGTGAGTTTGAACTATATAATATATAGTTTAAGTTCTTGTAATTAAATAGATACGTTTTAAGTTATAAAATTTTAGAACAAATCCATAATGGGTTGTGTGTGCAAAACAAACAATATTTATTCAGTAATTGTTAGGTCTGGGCTATTATATAGGGTATCAAAGCTAGCTTGTGATTCGATATGTAGATATTCTATTACGATCTATGATATATTTTTTGATATATGAATGTTCTGTCTAACTCTCTCACAAAGATGCGGGGTTCAAAAGGGAGAAAAATATCACATCCCACATCACTTACGGGTGAGTTTGGGTTATATAATATATAATTTGGGTTTACTTAACTAAATAAACGCGTTTTAGGTTATAAAGTCCAAGAACAAACCTGTGATAAGCTATGTGCGCAAAGCGAACAATATCTACTTAATAGTTATTAGGTTTGAGCTATTATATATGGTATCAGTGTTAGCCCGCAATCTAATGTATAGATATTTTGTTATAATTTATGATATATCTTCTGATATATGAATGTTCTGTATGGCCCCCTCATGAGGATGCAAGGTTCAAAGATGGGAAGAATGTCATATTCTACATCGCTAATTGGTAAGTCTGGACTATATGATATATAGTTTGGGTTTTCTTAACTAAGTAAATACGTTTTGGGTTGCAAAATTTAAAAATAAATCTATAACAGACTATATGCCCAAAACGAACAATATTTACTTAATTGTTATTAAACTTGAGCTGTTATAACAAACGCTTCCAAAACCCACTAAAGCGAACAATATTTACTCAGTTGTTATTAAACTTGAGCTGATATAACAAATGCTTCCAAAGCCCACTTGGTGTAACAGAAGTTCGATAATTTTACTACAAATTTGTTAATTTGTTAATTTGTTACTATTGTCAGTGTGGGTTGCTTCCAAGAGTCAAAACGAGCGGAAGAAGCACCAACCACTGCATAAATATAAAACCAAAGTCGATTGATTTGGTTAGAAGAAAGCTTGTGTTTATTAATTTTGAATCTATGAAACATTCCCATGTAAAATTGAGTAAATGCTTACCAATTGAGCGGGACTAGTTCAAAACAGATGGCCAAAATGTAAGCTATACCAGCGATGCAGTACACCAGACAAACCAAAACAAGATAATTATCAGTTACAGATGATCTTGGATTGTTGAACAAGTAGAACATGGAAAAATACATGAATGGCTTAATGAGCGTATTGAAATGGTCAAGTGTATCCTTTGCAAGAAAGTGAGCCAGGCCACTCATGCCAGAAGCACTCTCCCTCCAGTAGTGAAGCTTATCCACAGAAAAAGATCTCAAAGCCGCAATCTTGCTTAGGGGGGCTGGATTGCATTAAATTATGCTTACATGACAGTGAAATCATGGAATATCACTTTACTAGGGAGCTCAAACGACTCTTATTTAATTAAGAGAAGACAACTTGGAATTCATAGTTGTAGAATTCTAAACAATGATAGTATAAAAATCATCAAAACATGAGTTTTCTGATATTGAATGAGTTAAGTCCACAGATTGGTGCAAGTTCTCGGGGATAGTTAATTATTGAACTCCAAGAAATTAAAAATTAATAGATTGTTACTCACAAACTGCTATGACAATGTGAGTGTAACCTGTTGCCCCGAAAGTTTCATCACTCACTTTAGCAAGTGTCCCCGAGTAGATTCCAGAAAGTAATAAAATTAGATAATCAACAGCTTGAACCCTAGCTTCTCGTAGTCGCTGCTCACTCACCCTGCCAGGCAAAGAAGCCAGTGGTGGAACAAATTAGGTTTGAGTCTCTATTGAGAATTGAAACTTGATGGAACTGTGCATAGCAGAGCGGAAACAGCAACAAAACTTTCAAATGAGCTTGATAAACTCAATTAACTCAAAATTTTCCCCATAGAAACTCGTTAATTTTCCCAAATATGACTTATTACAGCTGGTTCTCTCACTCTGCCCATTAGACCAATGAACTCACTATATCTACTGGAGTAATCTTGGCATGGATACATTGTCTTCTAATGTGTATAGAAGATTCAATGGACATAAACCAAAGGCCTCAGTTCTTGGCAACAAAAGATATCATGAATTATTGGTCAAGAATTATAGAGAGTTGGCATGTTGGCCATACAAAAATAAAAAAATCAACACAACATGCAGAATGTACCTGCCAAGGAAGTATCTATACTGCTGAAAGATTCCAGGGGTTATCCTTCTAGACAAGTCCCCAAAATTTAAGAAATTACGTTGTATTCTGTCCTTCTTGAGGTCAACACTACATTTTACATCCTGCCAAAAGTCTCCTGCAAAAGACTGGGTTTCGTATCCACCTGCTGCTGTTGGCATTCCTTCCAGACTGCGTAGCATATCTGTGAGAAGTGGGTACCCATTATGAAGCATCCATCTGGCAGAAATTTGTTTGTAATCATCTCCTGAACTTGTTCTCGGTTTTACTATGCCTTCTAAAACGTCAATGAAATAATCTGGAGGATTGACACGGTCGGGAACTGTAATTCCAAGGCTAGCAAAATACTCTTCAACTTTCTTTGCTGGACCCTCCTATACTGTAAGACCTCCCTTCGCTAGAAGTAGCAAGTCATCAAACATCCTGAACAAGGCATAGCCGAATCCAGAGAAAAAAAAAAAAAAGAGCTAATTACTTTTCGCTTGTGAACTGTTTTGCGAACTCAAAAGAATATAAAGGAAGAAAGGACAAACTAAGTTCACCTCAGTACAAGACATATGGAAGGAGTATAAATAAATAAACAAATAAAATCACAAAGGACGGGGGAAAACATCAAGAAAACTAATTCCATAGGATGAGCCTTCTTGTAAATATAAAGTGTAAATTTACCTTATTTGGTGAACAACCATGCAAATGTTTACTTCTTCAAGAGCTTCACGGCGAAGCGCTCTAAGAAGTAACTGGGAAGCTGAGCTATCCGGACCAGAAGTTGGTTCATCCAATATCAGAAGTGAAGGCTCCATGACCATTTCCAGCCCAACATTTACTCGTTTCCTTTGACCTCCAGAGATTCCTCGCCTTTCCACTGTCCCAACCAAAGAATCCCTCACTAGGTGCCTCCCCAAGGACTCAATGACTCTTTCCACGACAAGCAATTTTTCCGGTTTTGGCAGGTCAGCAGAAAGTCCACAGTAATCAGAAATCTAATAGATTGAAAAGAAAAAGGCTTCGTTGCTTGAATCACTGTGTTGGAGAGGAAAGCAAGTGCAAGAAGAAATAGAAAACAAAGGCACCATGGCATAGAACAATACAACAAATATGAAGTGAAACAACGATCAAAACAGCCACCAAAAGTGTCCAAGCATGATGAAAACATGATTGGTTGTGAATTATTACAAGAACATTGTGTTTTACATAAGCAAAAGCATAGGCCATACATATAGTCGTAGAGATGCTTGTTCTCAAAATAAAGATTGCTGAAATGATAGAATTGATTCTCATATATCTGCATCGTGCACTGAACCAGAGATTTTCCTCCACTTTCAAGTTTCCATGCTTGAATAGACTCAACCTTTCCATTTACAAAAACAGTACCACTCATGGTGCACCCAGGTACTTTTCCTCTCAAAGCAGAGAGAAATGTTGCTTTCCCTGCCCCAGAAGGACCCATCACAGCCGAAACTCTGCCAGGGGATAATTTCCCTGTTACACACCTCATGAGATGTTTGTTTTCCCCTTTCGAAGTAATTATCAAATCTTTGAAAGAGACCTCAATGATAGGCCCCTTCCTGATTGCATTGTCCTTAGCCATCGAGATTACACCAGAGAAGGTCATGTTTTTGGTATGCTCCTCCATAGCTTTTTCTTTCTCATTTTGACCATATGCATACCTGAACATTTGGCTCTGAGTATGCAACTGCTTACACTTAGGAGTATGCTTCTTAACATTTTTATCTCCAGTCTCCGGATTGATTCCATCTTCACTCTCAGGATTATTCTCAATTTCATGTAACATCTTGGTGAGATTGCTTTCTTCTTTTTATTTCCTTTTGATGTTAGATGAGATGGAGCACTCAGAGGCAAAGGTGGTAAGGCAGCATCTGTTCCAGGTTTAGGTTGATTTGAACTTTTTAGCGTCTCAGGTTGGTATGTAGATTTTCTTCGAGAAAATGTACGTGATAGCTGCATTTGCAGATCAATCGCATGCTTCTTAGCAGATTTCCATTTTTCACTTGTTTGCGTCGTTTCTCTTACAGTTTGAACTGCCTTTTCTCTGGATTTTGCTATTCTTTTCTCTCGAGTTGCAAGCACTTGATCAGAGCAGCTATCTACAATTACATCCATGACACTTAATCCAACCTACATTGGCAAGTGAGATTAGAAAAAGAAGTGATGGATTTGTCTGCAAGATAATTTATAAAATGCTGAGAGAAGATTAAAGATGAGGCCTATGCAGAAGATTTAAGGTTTCAATGATTCAAAAAATATGCATCAACAACAAATGCTACTAGTGAAAGAGTGTCCAAATTTTCAATGATGAACAACATGTCATTATTTGTTTGGGTGGCAAATGACAACAAGACTAGCTTAATGAAAAGCTTATCTAGTTTTTAGGTGCATGGTTTTATTCACTTTATCAGAGATTTCAA
>CP135552.1:5687573-5704485 GCA_032402905.1 Khaya senegalensis | reverse complement strand
TTGCTTTTTTTTTTTTTTTTTTCAATCGTACGGAAGAGCAAAACAATTATTTGTTTCTAATTCAATCGAATTCATATTTGTATGCGAAGTACCTGGCCGAAAAGGAAGAAGGTAAGAAATTACTTAGGATTTTTATTTTCGGAGAATATGGCGCTGGAACAATTTAACCTAATTGGAAATGAGTGGTGAAATTGCTGTGAATGAGATAGATTCATACAGCCTTTTAACTGTCGTATTTGGCTGTAAAATAGTTGCACTTTCTTTTGGTGTTTGTTGCGAAGAATCTTTCTTTAGGTGTTTGTTGCGAAGAACTGAGAAATGGTTGATGGGTTAAGAAATACCAGGAAAATTTTGCTGTGAATTACAAATTGAATATTCTTCATATTTCGTTTTCAAGTGTTGTGACCTTCAAGCATTTTATGGGTACTTGCCGGTTAAGAATTTCATAAATTAAAATTGAAGGTATACATGTGAAGTGTTCACAATGAGTTAAAAGTCATGGGAAGCTTTGTGATAAGGCCCCTTGTGAATGTTCTTTAAAGAAGTTTAATTAGAAGTTCATTTATAGTTAAGTGTTTTCTACCGCATCATTAATTGTTGAAAAGTATCTGTAGCGTTTTCTACTGATTTACTGGATTTCTGACATATCTCTATGCATTTGTCTTGTTTTCAGAGAATATAAGAAGTTTGTGGTAACTAGTGCAAGAGTTTGAGGAGAGTCTTTTTCTTATGGGTAAAAAACCAACTGAGAAAAAAGGACACGAGAGGGAGAAAAACAAGAATGATGAGCCCAATACCTTGGAAGAGGTGATCAAGAATGGATTGCCAATGCGTGCAGAGTACAGTGTCAAATTGCGCAATGAACGTACGGAGAAGAATGAGAATGGGCATAAGGTTAGTGATGATGATGTTGAGTTTAGAGCTACTCAAAGTGAAGCTGTGAGAGAGGATGATGATGGAAATGAGAAGAAGAAAAGGAGAAAAAAGACTCTCAAGATTAGAGGTGGTGTTGAAGTAAGTGCTTCTGCAAATGAAGTTGTGATTAAGGATGCCGTTGATGAAAATGAGAAGAGGAGAAATAATAAGCTGAGAAATGAGATTTGGGGTAATGATGCTGGACTAAGTGTTAGTCATGTTGACGCTGTGGTTAAGGATAAGAAAAAAAATACAAAGTTGTTGGAGGTTAGTAGTAATGGCACTGAAGTTAGTGTAAATCAAAGTGAGGCTGTAACAGATAGAGACGTACATGCCAACAACAAGAAGAAGAAGAGTAAGAAGAGGCAAGAAGTTAATGGTAATGATTTTAAATCCAATACTAGTCAAAAAGAGGTTATCGTAGAGGGAGATGTGGACACAAACAATGAAAATAAAAAGGATGGGAAGAAGAAGAAGCGAAAATTAGAAATTAACAAGGATGAGAATGAAACTCAGAAGGCTAAGAGAATTAACAGTGAAGATGTGGCCCCTGAAGTTAAAGAGGCGTCAAAGCAAAAGCATTTGGGACTGGGAGAGGATACTAGTAGGCATTCAAGTAGAATTCAGGAAGGGGCTAGAAATTTGAAAGGGCATGCTGTCCCTGAAGAAGATGGCAAGAAAGCCAAGAAGAAGAAGGCCAAGTCTGTCAAAAAAGGTTCAGATCATGATAAAAAAGTTTTGAGAACCAAATCAGATGTTGAGCACACTGATCCATCAGAAAATTCTAGATCTAAGAAAGTCAGCTTTTCTGACCATGTGCAGGTTTTTCCTTCATCTGATGGTTCAAGTGATGACAAAAAGGCAAAAGGTGATGGATTAGTGCGGGGTAAACGGTTCTCTCTTGAAGAAGATGAGATCATTAAAAAAGCTGTTACCAACTACATAGAGGCTCGTAGATTAGGTGAAGAAGGTATAAACATGGTTTTGTATTGTAAATCTTACCCGGAAGTTAAAAACTGTTGGAAGGAAATAGGGGCAGCCTTACCCTGGAGGCCCATTGAGAGTACATATTATCGAGCTCATATTTTATTTGAAAGAGATGAAAAGCGTAAATGGACCCCTGAAGAGTTAGAACTTGTCCGGAAGTTCCATGAAAGACATGGATCTGATTGGAAAATGTTGGCTGATGCACTTGGCAAGCATAGATCTCACGTAAAGGATACATGGCGCAGGATAAGATTGCCCAATCAAAAGAAAGGACAATGGTCCCAAGAAGAGTACCAGAAGTTGTTTGACTTGGTGAATATTGATCTGTGTACGAAGGCTTTTGAAGAAAAGAAATCTAAGCATGGAATGCTGCGAGATAATATCAGTTGGGAGGCAATCAGTGACAAATTGGAAACAAGATCAAATGCTATCTGCTGCATGAAATGGTATGATCAGCTAACTTCACCTATGGTTGCTGAAGGCAAATGGGCTGACACCGATGACTACCACCTGGTGAATGCACTTTCTGGCTTGGATGCTTGCTGCATGGATGATGTAGAATGGGATAATCTTCTCGAGCATAGGTCTGGAACTGTCTGTCGAAAGAGATGGAACCAAATGGCCAAACACTTAGGTCCTGATGCGAACAAGTCATTTCCTGAACAAGTTGAAATTCTTTCAACACGATATTGTCCAGACGTACTTGAAGCAAGAGAGGCCTATAATAACCGATCTGCAGTTAAATGAGTATGGTTGTTACAATCTGGCGTTGTTGTGAAGTCTCTGCATCCAGGGGATTGCTTGGTTTACTTTGGCTATCTGCTACAGTGTTGCATCTGCCTATGCTGCTGCAGTATGTCCTTGATAACGAGAATATTCTAAATATCAATAATCCAGATTTATTTTGATATATTCTTTATATTGCTAGTATTTACAACTGATAAATATTTGAGTTGCTTTTTAGAAAGCACTTTTTAAGCAAGAAGAGCACTATATTTATTCTAGAAATAATTTATGAATAATAATAATAAAAAAGAAACCTTATAGTTGTTAATGCTTTTCAAAATCATTGTCAAACACAACTCCTTGGAAGAATCAGTATCGAGCAATACTCAAAACACGAAATCATATGGAGTTAAAGAAATAAAGTTCCCAATAATGCAGTGCAATAATATATATGATATAATATATATTTACAAGCAATCATTTTCTATCCAGAATAATATAAAAATTCAGTCTAAGCTATCTAAGCTAGCCAACCAAACCAATCTTCTCTCTGCAGACATTGCCATGAACATCTCTCTCCAGTCGACATCTTTAAACATTTTGATTGCCTTTATGTACGTGCTCCCATCCACGCCTTCAATTGATTCTAGACATTTGACACAATTGGTAATGGAGAATGCCTCCGATCTGGGAGATGCTTCAGGTCTGGTCAAGGTTGGGATGGATCTTGTAACTTCAGTCCATTCTCTAGAACCCTCTACAATATCTAGTGCTCTTGCTTCTCTTTTCCCTCCAAGGTGACTTGTAGGAGTGGGAGACAGTTGACGATGTTGAGTATTCTGAGAAGTGTAACCTTTGTCATCACCACTTTCACCGGGGAGAGCAGATGGAGTAGCATTTGTAGATGAGTCTTCTAAATCCAAGTTAT
This sequence comes from Khaya senegalensis, assembly GCA_032402905.1. NCBI lineage: Eukaryota > Viridiplantae > Streptophyta > Magnoliopsida > Sapindales > Meliaceae > Khaya > Khaya senegalensis. The sequence goes on along the minus strand of CP135552.1, from coordinate 5,700,929 downwards.
CTTCCTCAGCCAAGGGATACTGATTTAATGGAAAAACATCTCTGAATTTCATAGTTGAGTTACCAAAAATAACTCCCAATTCATTAAACATTGGACATCCTTTTTTCTGGAATCTCTTTGCCTTTTTGTGTACCTACCTCAAAGAATAAGACAGCTCTGTTATTTTAGTAAATGTTTTGAAAGCACCATTCTTTCAATTTCAATTTTAAAACTAAGAGCTACCTTCAAGTACAACTCCCATACATTCACCGGGGCACTGACTGTATTGAGAATAGGGTCCCAATTAACACCTGGTACTTGCAATAGCTGTCTGAAATCATGATAACGGGTCCTCAATTGGTTAAACTTGTTTCTGAATTGACAATTGTTATACCTCTTGTTAGTTCTTGCACAGAACTCTTGCTCTATGCTTTTCCAACCCTTCCTCGAAAAGGTTGTTGCAGATCTATTTCCTTTATGAACCTCTTTAACCATTAGCTGGATGAAAATTTTCTCCTCCAAAACTGTCCAAGTTGCGGGGTCAGCCTCAGTTTCAACGATTACTCCATCCACTTTGGATGCCATCTAGCCGAAAACATGACAATATATCATATTTTGTTACAATGATATAAAGAAAATATCAATTATCAGTATGGCACTAAGGGACATTAAATTGATTAAGGAAAGCACATCAAGGTGCCTAGTTTAAATGTATGTAAAAGATAGCAGCAGAGGATTGTTGCTCAACCGAGGACAGCCTTATCTCTACAACACTTCTCTTCAAACCAACCATGAGAAAAAAAATTCATAAGAAGTGCACTTATATCCCAAAAACTATATTAGAAGCCAAATGTTTTTCCTGCAAATTTAAGAGGAGCTACAGTATATTAGGAGAGGCACAAAATTGAGTGTAGTTGAGGCTATATTGAACCAAAGTTCTCCATGTTTGGGATTGTGACCAGTCTGTGTGCCAAAATTGCCCAAATGAAGCATTTGTTAATAAACATCTTCATTAGAATAAAACAAGATTGAAACAAAAATTGAAGGCATAAAAGGAAAATTTTCCCTCAAGATTTTCAGAAGCCTTTAAAAAAGCAAGGCACAATGGCCAATAGGTTTAAGTATACAGAGAAACTTCTCGGCCCTGCTGTCAACGCAATTACACATTCTCATGTAATATGTGATAGGAATTCACAGTCAACCATCTCCTGTATTCATCAAGATAAAATTTCACTCAGTTCTAAACATTGTGATGAAATACACAGGAAAAGGGCAGAATCCCTTCATCTTATAGAACATCATGTTGTCTGAGTAATTCCTAAACTAGGTCACAACCCAAAAAGTTACTGCTGCATGTGCCACAACTCTCATTTCACACTCTTTCAACTATTATCTGTCAAGAAAAGTTTAGGTTCAATAACTCTTACTTTCCCACAAGACCTTATCAAACTTAATTTCCAAGGGCCAAAACCAAGCTGGTTAATTGTTCCCCCAAAAAACAATATTAAGTGCAAGGATCACCTACTCAGTAAACTAGTACTTTCTCTTTAATGACTGATAATCTGACAACTGAATGCTAAAGAATCTTGAGCATAAGCACATAAATTTCTTGTTGTGCATTAACGATCTAGAATACTGAGAAACCAAGTTAATGCATTCATTTTTTTTTTTTGTTGAAACCAGTATCAAGTGAAAGCATTTTCACCAAAGCAACCATTTTCCTGGAAAAATAAATATCTAGTGCTTCTCCAAGCGATCACTTCAAGAGGTTTTCTAATCCAAAGATCACTTTTGACAATACTGTTTACAAAATTTTTCTCAAAAAAAAAAAAAAAAAAGAAGTGCTTTTCCGATCTCAAAAACCGGTTTCTACACCAAATGGGTGCATTAACTATTTAACACACAAAACACGTCCTAGCATTTCTTTTGAACTAATCAAATTTAACAAAACAATGCATTTGATTGACTCAAAGTTGGAAGAAAATAATGAAATGCACAGAAACAATTGAAATTAACAAACCTAAAATCAGCTCAATTTAGAGTACCTTCAACTCAGAAGCTGTTGCACACAGAAGATTCATTCCACATTTCTTATATTCATTCCTAACCAAATGCAGGGGTAGCTAGGTTCCACTGATTATAAAAATTAAAAGAAAAAATGAAACCCAAAAGTAATTTCAAAGAGCATTACAGCATTCTTCAAACGACAGCTCGTTCCTTACTCTTGTCATCTCCACTACTTTCTTAATAGCAATTGAATTTCCTAATGGTAGAGAGAGAGATACCTGTTTTTATTATTATTATTTTTTTTCCCCAGGAATTGCGAAGGAAAACTAGAGGACTTTCATCACTGAAGAGAGATGATTGAATTGAAACCAAGACAGATTTTGGAGTGTGTGTGTGGGTTTGTTTCCGTTTTTCAAAAGTGGCTTTTTCGTTTTCTTGGCTGCTTTTTTTAATTTTTTTCAGCTTCTGTTGTCCGGCGTTTTACGAAAAAAGACTGCCGTTCTTGTCTTGTAACTTACAGTATCCTTCAAAACGACATCGGTTTCTCCATTTGTCAAAGCTCACCAACCATCTCCCACAAAATGACAAAGTCAGGTAGCATTGGTTTTTTTTTTTTCAATAAACATATGTCCATTTCGGCGTTCACTTCTTTTTGTATTAATAAAATAAACTTTTCTAGGTTTCCCCCCTCGTAAATCTACAATAACTTTTTCGCAACTTTAACGTTTTCTCTGTGTGTGTATATATAATTATATAAACCAATATTTTAATTTATTTTAGACAAATATTCTTATTTAAGACTTGTTTGCACATTCTAGACTCGGGGATTTTGTTGCTAATACCATGAAATATTTAATTTGATGGCAATTATGATGTATGATGGATAAACTTTTTTCTTTGTTTTAAAGTTGTCAAATTTAAGCTTTTGTACCTAATTTTGTTGTTTTGAATTCAAGGGATTCAATCATCTCTAACTTCTAAATTCCGCTCCATAAATTTCAAAACATAAAATTTATCATTACTAATCAATTTTATTTTTTTTTTCTTTTTTAAAAGTGTCACATAATTTCGATTTAGTCCATGGATTAAACATCCATTTAGATGTTCATTAATTCATCTCAAGCAACTCTCTATAGTTGTACATATTTTGTTTTACTTTTAACTTCGTTCTAAAAAGATGATTTCGTTTAGAATTGAAGCGCTTCCCCCCTTGTTTTGAAAGCAAAACCCATAAAAAAAAATTTTATATATATATATATATATTTAATAGTAGCAATTTTGATTCAATTATTTTTCATTAATAGTTAACATTTAGTTAACATTTTTTTTTATGCTACTAGAATAGTATTAAAATGATTCTATATAAAATAAATAAGTTATTATCATTTTTATTATTTTAGTAAAAGATCATATGGATTAATATTAATACTATTATTAATTAATTAAGATTCAAGAATGTCTAAAACTTTCCAGTTTAGGAATTCAAGAGTGAAGGGAATGCATTAATTAGTGTTCTTTCTTTCCAAAATAAAGTCTTGTGTAATTGAATAACCTACTTTAATCAATATCGGCTATGAGCCATGGAAATTAATTCACATACTTCTACATTTAATGAATTACAATTAGCCAAAAAAAAAATGATTGCAAATTTGGTATAAATTAAGAGATAATCATCCTCTCTTAATTTTTTGTATTCTTGATTTTTAAAAATTTTATAATCAATAAGTATAAAAGATAAAAGATAACGAAGGACAACTAAGCAGTGTTTGTGTTGCAGTTAAGTAAACTCTTAAATGTTTTGTACATTAGAGATTAGTTGCAGCCAAGAAAGGGCCTTCTCAACAAATACAACTCGTTCATTATTGATATCGTAGCCCAATGGAAAAGTGGCAAGCATGAAAATCCTTGAAATATTGGACATTGGATTGTAGCATGATAGCATCAATGCAGAAGACGGTATGCGCTCATCTTTATTACTTCACCATTGCCGTTACAATGAAGCAAAACTGAAGGTTTCATTTCACATTTTTTCACAAGAATCACTCAGAAAATTGTACACACGTTGGACAAATCAAATTTCATTAGTTGAATTCTTCGCTAAAAAACAGTTTTCGAAAGTCACTCAGCTCTCTTTCTCTCTCTAATATCTTCCTCTCTAACTTTTTCTCACTATATAAACCCTAGCTAGTAACGCTGGTTCTCATCAGAAAGAAGATGAATTCAGACAGGGATCTCACTGACTCCTCGTCGCCAAAGAAAGCTAAAAAGCCAAAACCCAATTCTCAAGACACCTCCAGTGGCTCAAAAACCACTAGCAGAGCTCGAAAAGACAGCCATTCGAGGGTGGAAGGCCGCGACTGCCGTATCCTGTTGCCCCCCATGTGTGCCGCCCGGGTCTTTCAGCTCACTCGGGAACTGGGTTTCAAGACAGAGGGCGAGACTATTGCATGGCTGTTATAGCAAGCGGAGCCAGCAATAGTTGCGGCTGCTGGCACGGATGCTTCTTTTGAAGCTTCTGATCAACACCCTGCTCCTAAACCTGACACTGACCCAGATGTTGCTGCTTTGTTTCCTCTTGCCTAGAGACCGCATCTGCTGTTGGATTATACCCCTTCTCTGACTTATTGTAAGGCGAAACTCCTTTCTCAGAATCAAAATATCTTCCAGGATTCTGAGTCTTCAACGGCTGAACAAGCCGCACTGTCATCTTTTGAGTTTGATCTGATTACAAACTTTGATATAGCGTTTAATGTGAATAAGATGGCGATGTTTGAATTACCAGCCCCACCAAATGATGAAAATGAGGATCAAGATGATCAAGAGGAGAGAGCAGAAGATAGACAGCTGCATGCCATATGCACTATATATAATAACCACATAACTAAATGTTGTCTCTCTTTTTATCTCACCTTTAGTGGTTGTGTCGTAGTTTGGATCAGAGTTTTTACTGTGAGACTTGATCTTCTGCAGTTTAGTTTGGGTTGTATGTGCTTTGTTCATTCATAAACTTGTAGTCGTGTTGTGATAAATCAAATCCACATATGTAAGTTTTCCGTTTTTAAGCTAATTCTATATATATATATATATATATATATATATATATATTTTATATATATATATATATTTTTCTTCTTTGGCAAGAGCGAGATTAATTGATAGTTCAAACTCTTCAAATCATCCATACAAGAAATGAATCAATGAAACATGCATAAAATAGACACATAAAAGCAGAAGAAGCCCTCAGCAGCCATGGTGGTTAGTGAAAAACAAACAATTATATAAAGTTCGACGACTTTTTCTTACCATTTATTCGGAGAAATTTATTAATCTTTCACAATTTCCCTTTTGTATAAACTTCTTAATTAATTATAAATGATTATACAGCAAAAAAAAAAAAAAAAAGAAGAAAAGAAAGGAATGACATTCATGATCATGAATCTTGATGTTTATCTTCCTATCATCATCTCTGTCTCTAACCTTTTTCATATCTGATCAGGAAGTTGCAGTTTAGGGCTGTCCATTTTGCATGGATAGCAACTGTTGTCTGTGCTGCATGCTAAACAATATTTGGCCAACTCAATTTGTGTTGTCACAAAGAGTCGGTTTGCACGGACCAGAACAAACAGCATACAGCTTTCCTGTTACCTGCAAAACCAGTTCACTTATAATTATTACTAATAGAGTTATTTTTGTTGTTGTTGTTGTTGTTGTTGTTGTTGTCAGAAGTGTTTCACTTTTTCCTAATTATGAATCTGAGGCATCTTAATTAATTTTTAAGGTAAATTTTCGTGCAATAAACTCTAAAAGCTATTATTAATTATCTGTGAGCGTGGAGCGTAGACGGGTTTATATGTAGTTAAGAATGTATAATGTCTCCATAAATGCTTGTTAAAATCATTTGATTGTGTCGTTAATGCTAGCTTTTAATTCATTTCAAAACGAAATGCACGAATCCAGTGAGGAGGAAAAAGAGATGGAATGAACATCTAAGAACTCTGTTTTCATCAATTATTTACAACACAAACACATGAAGCATTGGTTCAAAAACTGCTGTTTTCATCAACTATTTTAATACACACGTACACACATGAAGCATTAGTTCGAATATGATCAACGAGGACAAAAATAAAGAATTAGGCCGCGAACTGATCAACTATTTACAACACGTGCGCCCACACACACTGTGAAGCATTGGTTCGAATTTGATCAACTAGGACAAAAATAAAGAAATGAATCGAACTCTTCTTTGTGTCAAGGTAAATAGTTTTAAATAGTCATTAGAAATGTGTTTCTATGTATGCATGCATGCATGTACTTTGGCAAGTCCGGTATGAATTTAGATATATAGCAACATTCTTTTTGCAATTTGTAGGTTAAATTAGACAACCTTAATGTATGAAGATTTGAGGTCCGTTCATTTAATATTTTGAGTTAAGCATATATACATTTCTTAATTTTAAGAAGAAATTTCTCTAAATATTAAAAAATATAACCTACTGAAAGATATTAAGTAAGTATGATATCCAAAAATTAGTACAAATAATCATATTTTTACAAATACTACAAATTAACACACATGCAAATTGACAAAAATAAAAGTTTTTAATAAATTTAGAGTCAATAATTATTTATAACACAACAAATTTGATGATGTACAAAATAACATACTGTAACCAACATTAATGAATTCTAACTGAAGATATAATTTTTATAAACATGCACAAAAACATGTACAAAATTGATAAAATTTTAAATTTTAATAAATTTGAAATGAGTAATTATTTCGAACTTGACAAATTTAATAACAAACAAAATGATATACTATGACAAAAATTAACAACCATATAAACCAGGACAAATGATGCAAGGATTGTTTGTACTATAGACAATATATGTTATAATAAAAAGAAGCCTAATACATTTCAACTAGTTAAATTTATTAATTAAAAATATAATGATATATATTTAATCAAAATAAATATAAAATTTTAAAAGTTAAATTAAATTTTAAAAAAATTAGATATAAATTTAATTAAAATATCGAATTAAATCAAACATATAAATTCTTTTTAATTTGAGTTAAATTTTAATTTTTTTTATTAAAATTTTAAAAATCAATTTTTTTTTATCCCATAAAGATTTAGCTCCGACCAAATCAGACTATGCTAAGTCCTAAAAATCAGTATAGCCAATGATGTAATATTTGTCATGCTTATCAGTGCATGCTTGAAATGTAAAATAAATATTCTTAATTTATAACTTATAAGTCAATGTCAACTTACTTATCACATCATTTCAGACATTTTTAAGATGAATTTTGAGATTTCCAACATTATTAATCTTAAGTCAATTATTATATATATTTTTTAAAATAATTAATATACCATAACTTATGAAAGCTAAAATAAAATAAGATTGAAATGTAGTTAGTTTAAGAATTTATTTAAAATTATAGTATTTTTATAAATGTATTTAATTATAATAATTTTTAATATAATCTACTTTTTTTTTTTTTTGATATTTAACATCCAGTACTTTCGTAGTTAAAATGTTAATAAATTTTAATTTTTAACATATATTAATTACTTTTAATTTTACTAATATTTGATATTTAATAATTTCATACACCACCTATATATAATTCTGAAACTACAAATTTTTATCTAAATGTATTCTAAATTTAGCATGTTCATTTTATCAATATTATGGGCCCGAATTGTAAGTTAGATGGACAAAACTTATAATTTATCTCAAAATATATTATCAGGATCCCATTATAATTTATCTTTACATTTAAAAATAACAATTTGTTTAGTTAAAAAGATAAATACAATTTGTTTACTTGGTTTAATTAAATAAAAGTTACGCAGGGGAGATGGTGTTGTAATTAACAGGAACTTGAACAACAGACCGAGTCTTTCATTATTCCATTTCAAGCAAAAGAAGAGTGCTTCGGATGTAGTATATTCAAATCATAAATTTCTAACTCAAAAGGCAAAATGATTTTTTCCCAAGCCGTTAAAAAGGGAGAAATATCTGTATAGCTTCAAACCTTTGCTGCGTAACAATACAGCTTATGCACATAATTGAAATTTAGTTACCAACGCTGTACCGATATCAAATAATATTGGCTTTTGCCTCTTCCAGATTTGCATGCGACCACAAAACTTGCATGTGAATTTCGTAACAATTGAGCAGGAATCTGGAACAAGATGGGAGGGCGAAACCACGAGTAACAAGCCCCTAGTCTGCATTAAAGTTATCTTTTTCAAAAAAATTGTCTTATTAAATATAAAATGCAGACCAGGGTTGTGTCGAAGGACGAGTACAAATGAGGCAAAACTCAATATTGTGATCTATCATTACCATATTCAATCATTGGCACTCATCGAGTGACTAGAATTGCTTGTTTCGAGACAACCGGCATCTCTTCTTCTTCTAGGACTCAGAACGTGGTACATCTGAATAAACAATGGCATAAATGAAGTATTACTGATTGCCAGCACTGCATATTATCCATAAATGGTTCATCTTGGAACGTAAAGATGCTTGGACAATTTTATAGGAGCTGACAAAGCCCAGTAATGAGCACATAACATTGAACCCATGAAACGAACACTAATTATCTCACACATTCATAACCCAGTTGGCCATTGCTGGAAGTTTACATTCAGTAACTTGTTTGACAAGGCTCTAATTTAATGCCGGGCATGCATTTTCCCGGAGTATGACAAATTTGTGATATAAAAATATTCAAAAACAAGTTCTAATTCAGTAACATGTTTGACAAAGCTCTAATTCAATACCGGGTATGAGTTTTTCCAGAGTACGACAAATTTGTAATATAAAAATGTGCAAAAACAAGCTCTAATTCAGTAACCTGTTTGACAACGCACTAATTTCATATTGTTTATGAGTTTTTCGGAGTATGATAAATATGTTACAAATGCTGAATTTTTGTTGGTGGATTTTCATCATTTTCCCTTGTTTTAATTAGTGTCTTATTGCACAATAATGGACAAACACATGTACCATTTTCATTGACCATGTGGGTGGCATAACTTAGTATATATACGGGCTCTTGTATTGTTAAAATTCTCACTTTACTCATTGTGTGTCCTTTCGCTTAACAATATAATATTGGCAAATATCAGTTTTTTTTTTTTTTTTTTTTAATTTCATATTATCTTTTCTCTTAGCTAAAGTGAAAATATCACTTGTGTCCCACTATTTTTTTTATTTGTACTTTAATTTACTATATACAACATGTTATCAACATGATTTAGGTATGTTCAAATATTTAATTTTGTTATATTTTTTAGTAAATGCTTTTACATTATATAATTATCATATTGTTATATAGCTTTTGTCTACTTTTATTTTTTTGTACAATTATCTTTATGAGAACACTCTGTAATTGTCATTAAATTAGATCTTCTAACTTAGAAAATAAGGATAATATTACATATAATTTTTAATAATGATCTTTCTTGGGTTCTTGATGTAAAGATACACTTTCAAGTTATGAGCCTGGAATGCCCAATCAACAAGGAAAATCAACATGGAAAATCAAGCATCCTTGTAGGGTATAATCAAAGGTCATGATTTTCCTTTGCTATCATTTGAATGAGAGCTTAAAATCTTAATATCGAATAGTTGAGGATTTATCAGAGTTGTGAAAAAATTTGAAAGAAAGATAGAACTACTAGAGAGATGTCTTCCTTGTAAAGGCAAGATAAGAATGGATGAATTTGAAATTACAATATTATAAATCTATTACTGAATATAGCTCTATTTTATTCTGAATCACCTCACATCTAAAATTGTGTAATAAAAAAAATTACTAAGCAATATATGATAGAGAAGACATTCTCTATTTTTCATGTATCTAATATAGTTATGAAACAACAGTACCATGAACATAGATTTAGAAAGTACTCAAAACTCATCTCTTGTCTTTTTGTTTCTAAATAGAAAAATAAATGTTTATTGAAGAATCATGAATAACGTTCAACTGGTTCTTCACCATTCCTAGAAGTGATTATCAACATACATAGCAATAACGGATGTAAAAGAGGATACAAAAAAGGATAGGATATCGTCCTTGTGGTTGTTTTAAATCTTTAGGATGGTGAAGTAACAAAATAACCACCAGAAATAGAATGATTATAAAAAACAAGAAAATGGCAATAGTGCTAAAAGTAAGACCTACAACATTTTTTATTGCACTTGTATTTAGTGCAGAGGTAAAATATATTGATCACATACATTCTTTGAATCCATCAAGGCCAAAAGAAAAAACATGAAGTCTATATTTATTGATAATTTAAATCTTGTAGATCTTACTCATTTCGACGTCTTTAATTTCTTTGAAGATAAAGAAAAAATCAAATATTTAATTAGTGATGTAATATTCATGCCAATTAGAGTTTAATCACAGTCATTTTTTTTTTTTCATTTTTGTCTCTTTTTGCACTTTTTGTACCTTTTTGTAGTCACATTGATATACCATGAAATAATTATTGGATGGATTCATATTTTTTTCTTCTCTCTTCTATCGTGAATCACTCTCTCCCTTCTTTTTTAAATTTTTTTATTTTCTTAAAAAAATTAAGCAAAATCTCATAATCCGTAAGATTAAACACGTTACCTCAGAAGAAAAAATTATTTTACGCGTTAAAAATTTTAATTTGATGATAAAAATTCTTGATTTTATTGATTTTTAGTTTATGAATTTGTTGAAAAGTGATTTTGATGGTGGTTTTATAGTTTTAAATAATGGTTTAGGTGGTTTTGTGGTGTTAAGAGATTTACTCAAGCATTTTGCATATTTTGAAGGTAAGAGAATGTAATTTTCTTTTATAAAATTTGTGATTGGTGGCTAATTTGTGTTGGAATAGATTTGGGATGATATTTAGATGAGATTGGGTATGGAAAAATGTGTAAAATGATGAGAATTTAAAATTTTCATGAGTATTAGTAGAGATGTGCATTCGGCCAGTTTTCGTTAAGCATCTAAATATTTAATTTTAATGTGATATGATATGTTTTAATGTGTATATGTGTGTTAGAAAATAAATAAAATTAGTAAGAATTGATTTGGATGTGTAAAATAAAAGAAAATTAGAAACATGACAAAATGGTAAATTTAAATACTATTTATTGTGCCTTAAATGATTTTTTTTTTTATATATAATTATATGTTAATAATTGTATGGTGAAGTAATGAAATTGATAAGAATTAATTTGATTGGTTAAAATAGAAGGAAAATAAAAAAAAGGGTAAACTGAGAATTTTGATTACTATTTCAGTGATTTTAATTATTATTTTTATAGTATATTTATATGTTTAGGAATGTGTTATGAAACATTAAAATTGGTAGCATTTAAGTTGGATGGATAAAACGAGAAAAATTTAAAAAAGGGTAAAATAGTAATTTTGATTACTATTATGGAAAAAATTTCACTGATAGATAATAAGTATGTTTGTAGAGATTTAGAGATGTTTTGATATGCTATGTATATATAATGTCTTATATGGATTGTTAGAATATGTAGATGAATTGTTATTATGATCGTGTGATCAGAGCATAATTAACAAAATTTAAAATAATTTGTAATATTTCTGGCATTGTATGTTGGTTATTATAATAATTATAATAATCATAATTATTATTTAATTTTTTTTTAATAGTGAATGATGCATTGGTGTAGTTATTCATTAATGTTAGATAGTTATTTAATGTGTATCATGATGGTGAAAATTATAATTGTGGTGGATAAATCCAATAAATATGACAGATTGGGTATTTGTGAGTGAATGAGATTATAAAAGTGTTATAAATTTTTTGTTAAATATTACTATTTACAGGTGTATTATGTATTTATTATGTGAACGAATTTTATATATGTATGAAAATCGAGATTTGAACACTACTTATCATTTTAATGTGTATAAGTGTGCATTTGTGGTATTTATTGTATATAATTTGGGTGTATAATAATTTAATGCACGACTTTGGGTCATGTGGAATTAACTGTATGGCTGCATTAGTTATAGATCCGAATATTCAGATACCCTTTACACCTACTAGTTTGATTATAATCAAATTATGTGATCGGTTATATATGTAAAATATACGTTCAACTCAATAGACAAGTAGTGTGAACGGAAGAGAGTTGTGCGGATTTACTTTTTGATGACAATTTATAACTGTGTTAGTATGATCGATCGGATATTTGTTAATAATTTATTAAAAATATCATATAATATTAATTTCAAAATGTATGTAGATTTATTTACATTTCATGCACTAATTATGAGTATTATATGGATAATAATACAAATTATAGGATTAAAGTATTATTTGTATCATCAAATTATATTGAAGGCGATATGGGTTTAATAGCTTTTACGCCGTTAGTATCACATAGCATAGAAGTAGGACACCCTTCATTCCTTAACGTTTGATGGCCCTTTAAGCAAAAATAGCAGTTTTTAGAAGACAAACGTACAAGAACAGCAACCATCTGATCCAATCTTTTCCTGACTTCAACATCAAGAGCACACTCATCTCCTAACTATAGAGTATATGACCAATCTCCTCATTGAATGACTCCTTGGGGCTAGAACATAGAATATAAGTTTATATTTCATCTACCTCTTCTGGATAGTCTGCCGCCCTACAAATTATGAACAACAGAAGCACGGCATGTACAACTTGCCAGCTAGTAATATGCCAAATTATCACTATACCTTTCAGTATTTACAAGAATAATAGTCTTCCACAAAGTGAGTAAGCCAATCTTGTTTGAAAATAGTTCCTTGCAAATTCTTTTCACCATATACATATATTTTTTTGGAACCAGTGTGCATATATGAAAATAGTTCCTCAAGTAAGCAGTAGTCCGATTATCTTTTTTTGGTCCTTCTCCTATAATTATTTTGAACTAGGGTACATGTATTTGCACCATTTGCTTGTTTTTTACAAAAAAATTATTCTATTTATTTATTATAATCTTTTATTTTGCTATTGTAATATCTCTCTTTCTTTATAATTTTTTAATTTCTTGATGTATATGAATAAGTTAAAAATTACAACTAAGGAGTTGAGAATTATAGGTTAGGAATTAGAGATAATCAGGAAAAGTGGGATAAGATGTAACTGTACGTAATTGTTAGATAATTTAAGATATTAATATCTACCTGTTCATTATAAATATACAAGCATATTTATTTTAATATGACATATTTATGAATTATTTTAACATATGAAATGTAAGAAAATGTTAAAAAAATGAATTATCAAAGAAAATTAATTTAAAATACAATTAATTAAAAAATATATAAGAAAAAAAATTTATTTATCT
>CP135552.1:5671850-5687073 GCA_032402905.1 Khaya senegalensis | reverse complement strand
GACATAAGTTTGTCCTCAGCTTCAATCTTTCTAACCTTAACGCATTTCGTAGAGGTCTCCTAACTGCTCTTATGACCAAAACATGATCCGTGGGCCATTTTAATAGCCTGAATATGAAAAAATACTATGTACCAATATAAACTACAAAACTACCTTAATGCTATGTTTTCTTCACAACAACCGTAGCACGTGACTTTTTAATAGTCCACGACCGCCAATTGCAAACCAAGCCACCACCGGAAATGTTAAATAAAGATGTATAACACATGTTATTTCTCTATTTATTTAACAAATTAGTACTATATATAAATTAATTTTTAGATGTAAATGATCATATGTTTCAAAAATATAGACCAACAATGTTATATACATATAATTGTGTTTTTTAATAATTTTGTCCACGAAATTAGAACAATTTTTTATCCTCTAAAAATTGACTTTTCAAAAAATATCAGTCTCTATTTTAAAATTAAATATTTTTTATACGTGATTGTTCGCAGTTGTTTTTAAAATGTAGCATGTAGTTTTACATAAAAAAATAAAAGTTCTTGCTAAAAGATGAAAAAATGAAATGATAAATATATTTTTTTTCAAAACGTTTTCATATAAAAAATTGTTGGTCCACAATTTAAAGAAATAGGACTGTTCACATAAGAAAATCATTATATGTGTATGTATAAACTTACTTTTCGTTGTCCTAACCATTAAAATGTTTGATTAGGTTATATATTTATGACAAAATTCATTGAATTGTTTTGCAGAAGATGCCTTGAAAACCCTTTTAAGTCACCGCACAGAGTCATGTTCTGTATTTTCCCCAAAGTTCAAAGACGAAGTCATTCTTAAAAAACTCAACAGTAATGGCGTGTATTTATGCACAATTTATGCATCCACCTAATGATCCCAAAAGAAACAAATTATAATGAAATAGTTATTGATTTACCACAAGCTTGTCCACTTGAAGAAAATTCAATTAATTGATTACCCTCCCAAACAATCAAGATGGCATCGGACGTTAATACCAGCAAACTTACCATATAATCAAAGACTTTGCAGTGAAGTCCAAGGTACCTTAATTCACTTAATTAAAGTCTTCTGCATTTATTCATAGCCGTAACAAACCCAAATAACAAGTTGCCAAGTTGCTTAATTTTGGTTTAATTTCAATATCCTAGTCCACGTTGCTAAAACTAAACTTAGACATCATCAGAAGCATGCATCAAGCATGAAGAAATTATTTGCTAACTTAAGTCAATCAAGAAAACAGGGGCAGTGGCATCGAGCAAAAAGAAGAAAAAGTTGTTAACAGAAGAAAACGATGTTTGATGCATGCTGACTTGGCAGAGGTTGGTAACGCTCAGAGTTGCTGATTAGGCTTGATCCTATCTGGTGCTAACTGGAATACAGCTGTGCTGGAAACTGTGAAGAATAACAATTTCATGTTGTTGTTAGGTTGCTAGTTAAAGTTGTTATCAGTTCCGTAATTTCGGAAAAATCAGTTTGTAGTATTTATATTTTAGTTATAGAAGTTTCTAGTAATTTTGTAGTTAGTATAAATAGACACGGTAACCTAGAATGAATTCAACAAGAAAATGATACTTTGTCAATACAATGAATTTCACATTTTTTCTTTATTTTCCTATTTTCCAAACACTACTCAAATCTTCATCACCTTTCTGCTTAACTTGAGATTAAAGGTTAAATTTTTTTATTTTATATATTTATAAGAATAGATTTTTTTCACATGGTAGAGTTGATTTCTTCCTAATTTAGAGTATTTTCGAACGAAGCTTCAGTTGGTCTTTATCACAAGCAGCCTCGTCGAACCCTAATTACATGTAATGTCAGATATTTATAAAATTGAAGAGAGAGAGTTTAAGTGTAAAACAAAATTTGAGCTAGCTAAAAATTTTGCTTGAGAGTTTATACTAATTTTTAAATCGAAATAACAATCTCAAGCGTTAATACCAAACTATAATCGAATATAGCCTTGTTTGTCATCCTAAATTACAAATAATGATTTTACATTCCTAGAGAAAGAAACTAATTGACAACAATTTGCCAACCCTAGTTACTGTACCATGTACTTTTTCTCTAGCGACACATTAAGCTCATACAACTTCTCTAGCTTCCTCTACTGGAACACTAACTGAGTCCTACGAAAATCAATTTTACAAACACCTAGTGTGCCAAATTGTAAACCACCAATAACAGTCTTTCAAAATTGGTAGAACCACTTTACAAAATCAAAATAAAACTATAACAACATAAAGTACACCAATATAATGTGAAATTGAAATAAAAATAGAAAACCCAATCATTTTCAGAAATCAGGAGCTGAGTGCTCATTACTTCATCAATGGAGACGTTCAAAGTCTTGATTTCATTCTACACGCAGCTTACACCCAAAAGAATCTCAACTTTCCCCATTTATTCTTTGTTTTCAGCCCGCCCAAAAATATAGTTACAACAAAACTAACTTTGTTCAACCCTCATTTGAACTACTTCTTTTGTACATAAAGACAACTACCATGACTTCCCTTCGTGTACTTAAGAATCCACTTCAAAACTTCCTAACAAGTTTTATTTGGATTCCCCATGAATCTGCTTACCACACTAATTAAGTGTGCCAAGTCAGGTCTTGTACAGAGATCATAGCAAACATAAGACTCCCAACAAGGCTTGCATATGATCTTGTTCATATACTCCTTATTTTATTTTCTGCTTTTAGTGACTGATCATTTCACAATTTAAAATAAGCTATAAATGGATTATTGATAGCCTTAGCTTCCAATATGCCAAACTTTGAAGTCCTTTCTTTAAATATTTGTTCTTGAGACAGTCTAAGCAGCTTCTTATTCTGTTTCTCAAAATTACAATTTCCAAATTCCTTTTCACTGCTCGTAGATCCTTCATTAAAAAAACAGAACTCAACTGCTCCTTAATCCTGAAATCTTCTCCTTATGTTCACTTGCAATTAGCATATTATTCGCATATATTAGCAAATAAATCATCTTGTCTTGAAATTAACCCTTAAAGTATATACACAATTTGTTATAAGAACTTCTTATGTAGCATTTACTCAACGTAAAGTCATCAAACTTAAGACTTCCTTACCTTGGTGATTATTTAAGCCCATACAAAGACTTTTGCAGAAGCACACATACTTTTCTTTTCCATCCTCACAAAATTTGTTAGGATGTGACAGATGTATCTTCTTATCAAGGCTGCCATTCATGAATGCAATTCTTACATCCACTCGTTCTAGTTATAAAATGAAAGAAGAAATTAGAGCAATTAGAAAATAGTTGTGTGTCTAACAACTAGTAAGAAAACTTCACTAAAATCAACACATTTCCTCTTGAGTAAAGCCCTTTGCCACCATCTACCCTTGTCATTTATTGAACTTAAGCTTGTTACATCTTTCTTTTTTTAAAAATCCACTTGCACCTTAAAATCATTCTATTTTCATGTTTAGGAACCTACTCCTGAGGTCATCAATGAGTCAATTTCCTTAAGCATGGCTTGAGGCTATCTCTAAGAGTCAAAACTATTTAAGACTTCTGCCACAATGTTTATTCTACATTGTACCTTGCATTAACCATAAGTAAAGCATAACCTATAAATTTAGCATAGCCATAACTTTCTTATGGTCTTATCTACCTTTTGCACTATCCCTTGCCATATTATAATCTTTAACTTTAGGTTGTTCTTAATCAATTGTAATTCAAGTTGATTTAGGCCTTGGTTTTGTTAGTTCTATATCTTCAAGCTCTATTTGAAACAATCTTTTGAACTTACTCCTTCAAAATTAGAACTATCAACCTCCTTGTTTTTCTTTTTTAGCATTTCATCTTCATGGAAGATTAAATCCCTACTAATGACACATTTAACTTTTTTCCTATTATGAGACCGTAGTTTATAGACTATAACCAATAAATATTCTTTTTATAGCTCTTAAAACTGATTTTTCATGTTTAATATGTGCAAGTGCAATGCAAACAAATACCCTAAGATGAATTAAGCTTGGTGCATTTTCAAACTAAATTTTCCCAAAAGTTTTGAAGTTCAAAGCAGTAGAAGGACATATGTTTAGTACATAAGCATTTGTAATAACTACCTTTGTCCAAAATGGCTTTAACAAGCTAGAATTTAGTAGCATGCCTTTAGCTCTTTCCAACAAGGTTCTCTTAAGCCTTTCAATAATCCATTTTGTTGAGGTTTGACCCACTATTTTATGCCTATCAATTCCATAATGTTTGAAAACATTATCAAAGTTTTCACTACAAAACTCCATTCCATTGTATGTCCTCAACATTTTTATCTTCTTATCATTATAGTTTTCAACTAAATTTTTCCAATTTCTGAAACACTCAAACACTTTATCCTTACTTATAAGCATATATACCAAGTTTTTCTCAAGTAACTCTTAATTATTAAAAGGAAAAACTTTGAATCCCTTAGAGATGGCACTTAAGCTAAACCCCATAAGTTAGAATATACTTATTAACAAAACCTTCTACTATGTCTATTTCAGCACCAAACTTCACCTTGTGATTCTTACCTTGGATGAAATATTCAAAAGATTTGATAAGATTTACAGCATCCACACTTAAAAAACTATGTTTGTCTAATTTTTTAAGTCTTCTCTCTCCTAAATGACCTAATATCAAATGCCACAATATTATTTTATTTATTTTTCTATCTGCTACAATATTCACATATCTTTAGATTGTAGCACATTAAAGAAAATGCAAACAATTCTTCCTAACTTTTTTTATATCACATTTTAGCCCTCAGTTACCTTCACTCCACCTTCAACCTTAATTAAAACTACACCCACCTAAGTTTAAAATGCTTAAGGAAATTAAGTTACATTTTAGGTCAAGAAGAAGCCTAACTTTTAGCAATTCTCTAATAACCTGATCATGCATTTTCATTCTTATGGTTTCTATTCCTTTCATTTCACAAGAAACATCATTTGCCATAAGAACTTTTCCACCATTTAACATGCTCCACATTGAAAATATAAACTTATTATGGCTTATGTGAAAGAACAACAAGAGTCCAAGATCTATTTACCTTTATATGTAATGGTTGAAGCAACAAGCATGAATGTTGATTGAAAACAAAGAAAGTTTTAGGTGAAATGGTTCTCCTACTTCAGTATAGGTGATGTAGTAGGATCATCTAATTAATGAAAGAAGAGAGAGTTATTCATTGGTGATGAAAGAAAAAAGTCAAAAGTGAGTTTCATAAGTTTCTCTCACCATATTAATTAAAAATGAGGCCCACTTTTGATTTTTTTTTCATTCACCACTAATAAATAAAACTTTCTTCCTTCATTAATTGAATAGTCCTACTACATTACCTATACTGACGTGATAAAATTGTTCTACCTAAAACTTTCTCTTAAAATTATTCTTTAATGATTACCATAACATCTCTTTAGTTGTATGAGAACTTCGTTTTCATATCTTTCTTTCTTAACAGTCTCTCTGAAAATGTCATTCCTTATGACAATGGAAGCATTTTAGATTCTTATCTTTGGGGTTGATCTAGCATCTTTCTTCTTGCTTGTGAAATCTTTCTTTTCTTGTCTTCTTTTACATATAAGCCTTATGTTGTCCTTGAATTTCTTAGCTTAATTTTACTAAATTCTTCATAATTCAATAAAGACTGGACATAATGCATTGATGCAAAATCTCTACCATATAATAAGGTTGTCTACTAAATGTTCATATGTTTTAAGAAAAAAAGTAAGCACTATGATTTCTTGGTCTTGCTCATAAATTATAATGTCTATGGTTTCAAAATTAATAATAATCTTATTGAACTCATAAAGATGTTCATTCATTGGTCCTTCTTTATCAAGCTTAAATACATAATTTCTTTTTCAAATATTACTTATGATTTAAAGCTTTTTCTATGTGGCCAAACTCTAGCTTATTCCAAATTCTTAATGTTGTATGCTACTTAAAAACCTCTCTCTAAACACCATCTTATAGTGAAAAAAAAAATCAAAATATTATGTGCCATTGTAAGAAAAAAAATATCTTTCTTGTTAGTATCACTCTTTTAAAACACATCTTTCCTACTTTTATAAGAGCTTCTTTCAGCCTTTCATAAATACTAAGAGAGCATTCATCTTCATGTTTTAGAGATTAAACCTTTTTTTCAAGTACTCTTCTCAATTAAGAACTTACGTGACATCATTTTTACTTGATTTTTAAACTTTAATACTATTTATTGGTAAGCTGTCAAGATTAATAGAAGCACTCAATAGAAACAAAAAAAAAAAAAAAAAAAGCTAGAACAACACAGAGAATAACAAAATGATATAAAACTAAAGTAAAAATAGAAAATCAAATCAATTTCAAAAATCATGAACAAAAATGCTCATTACTTTATCAATGGTGATTTACAGAAACTTAATTTCATTCTCCACATAACTTATACCCAAAAGAATGACAAATATTCACTTTTATTCTCTGTTTTTAGTGTAGAAATATAGTTACAACAAAACTAACTACTAAAAGAAATAAAGACAGCTCAACACAATATACTTCTTACCACTTCGACTTCATTTATATAGCTAGCATTTCACTTAAAACAAACAATGCTAATGTAAAGGTATAAGAATTTTATTTCGTTTTCTACATCCTCTCATAAGCCTTCAAACATTAAAATTAATTCTCTTAACATAACAAACACAATAATCTACATTACTTTTTTTTAATTATTTTCAATGGATCATTATTTTTTTCCCTTTTTTTCAAATATCATCTCTTTGTGTAATAGCTATTGTTGAACAATTAAATGACCGCTCCGATGTGTTCATTTGCATAAACATAAAATGCAATGATGATAAGATGTTAGAACACACACACTTATGGTTTAAAGGACGTAATGGTTCTAATACTCCTTTAAGCAACAATTGTTAGTTATTTGGCACTCTCACATGCTAAGGGAAATTTTACCCTATAGGTAAGTGTTCCTCAGCCATTACATCCTTGAACAAAAGTTAAACATACAATGATTTTAGCAAGGTAAGGATGGAAAAGGTCCATTAAAGTGTGGTGGAAAGTGCTATAACCATTTAAAACCCGCAGTGGCATTGTCCATAAGATAGTATAATGGAGGATCAAAGTAAGGAAAGAGGATAAAGAAACCAAGAAGCAATGGGAGGACTGTGATGGCAAAAGTGGCAGATGAATGTGATTCAATGCGAGGTTTTGATAAAAAAAAAAAAAAAAAAACATACATATCAACCCCCTTACAAGAATAAAATTGTTGATAGTTTTGATGCTATTTGGACTACTTTAGGGCTTGGACTACTTTAGGGCTTAATAAGGACTTGGGTCTTGTAGATGTTACTTAATTTATCGCTTGAGTTTGAAGATAATTAATTAAAAGTAGAATGAGAGTTAAAGGCTTAATTATACTTTGCATATATACATATGGTCCATAAAAATAAGTTTTTGTATAAAATTGAGGCTGCCATTATTTTGTTAATCTCTAGTTCCAAAACTACCTAGCTAGATTGTTATAGACTTCATTCGAAAAATTGTTCAACAACTTCAATTAAAAATGATCCTAAATGCGTCAATTAATAAAGTTGATTATTTGATGGAGTATTCTAATATAAATGTTGCCCCGCTTTTAGGTTTCCTTCATCAACTTTTGTAATTATATATTATGGATGATAAAAGGAAAGAAATGAAAAATTATACATCATAATGTGTTAAACTATGATCCTAGTTTTAAATAAAACTTTTTACCGTGTATAATATAATCAAAATAAGCATCTTTTTTTATAGTTTTATTTATTAATTAACAATCACACGCGAGTATTTATTCAAATAAAAACTCATGTCATCAGAGAATTTTTTATCTAATATATTACCCATATACACAATACACATAATAATTGTTGAATTTAGTGATAAGTGTATTTATACTAATATCTTATTAGATACTAATACAATAATTTGGTGTGCCAAACATTGAGAAATTCACAAATGGAGATAATATTGTATTTTAGCTTTTTATTTGTAATATTTTAAAACATCATCATTTATAGGGAAAATATAACTGAAAAGTAATCATTTTATAATTTTGTGGATATATTTTTACATAAAAATTTGTCTAATTATGAAAATCTTAATTATAATTCCTATTGTATCTTTATATGACAATTCAATCAAAGTAATAAATAAATTTGAGAAGATATTTAATTACATTAAAAATCTTGACTCTAATTCTCTTAATAAGGCACCACTTAAACTTTCTTTAATATAATAATAAGAAAAGATATCATGCATAATATTTTCTTTTTTTGGTTGTTAACATAATATTACTCTTCTATGATTAATTGATCTTTGATATACATAACATATTATTTTCATAGAATAAAATTTTGTCACTCATTTCCATTAACATGCACCAGTACATTGAGATGGCAAAGTAAGAATCAAATGAAATTTAGCCTAAGCCCAAGCCCAAGGTCAAGCAAAACCTAAAACAACAACCTCACACAATAATGTATTGTGTCTATTTCACTATTTTTATTTTTTAAATAATATAATCTAAATTATAATATGATAGTTCATTAAATTGAATAATTCTAACATGAATGAAAACAGTAAGCTTTTTCAAAATTGGCACGTTGGCAAATTTAACAAACATATATATATATATATATAATAAAGTCCCCTTATGAATTATAATACATGTGACCATGGTTCTTTTCTTTATTTTTTTTTCTCATCAATAATCATTCATACTTGACATAACTGCATTCAATAATAACCAAAATTTTATTTTATAGCATAGAGAGCCCCTGAAAATCAATCTTTCTAGTCTAATTATTAGAGTAACTACAAGAACCAAGTCGCAGGCAAAAGAAGAGAAACTGAAAATCATAGACCATGTAGCACCAAAAATTACATATTAACAGTGAAAGAGTTACGCAGACCCTGGAAACGTTGTAATTTGTTAGTAAAATTTTTTTATTTTAAATTTTGAATTATAACGATAAATTAACAATTAGTTACCAACAATATATTATAAAAGTTTTACAATATACTCACTTGATGCAATAAGAAAGAAATATATTTTTATTTGTGTATAAGTTTTAAACTTTACACTGATTAATACCTACAATGTTGGCCCATTATAGTCATGTAATTTTTTATCAAAAATAGTCATACATGCACAAAAACCCTAATAATTTTATCCCTT
Organism: Khaya senegalensis; assembly: GCA_032402905.1. Taxonomy (NCBI): domain Eukaryota; kingdom Viridiplantae; phylum Streptophyta; class Magnoliopsida; order Sapindales; family Meliaceae; genus Khaya; species Khaya senegalensis. The sequence goes on along the minus strand of CP135552.1, from coordinate 5,677,830 downwards.
CCAAGGAAGGACCAAAGTGAGCACAAAACACACACCTCTATAGATATGAAAGCATGCATAAAATTACTTGATATAACAAGTTGAGTTATCCTACATCATCGATAACAATCAAATTCAAGGCACTACCTTAACATTTTTCAAAGGTAGACATAATTTCATTTCATATTCACAATTCAATAAAGGATTTTGTTGATTTGATACACTGTAGTAGCTAACAACTATCGATCAAGCTCAATTTGATTGCTATCGATTTGGTGATTGAATCTCTGAATTTTCCAACCATTCCTCTTTTACATTCAAAGTGACTATTATATATGTATAAGAATACAGTGAATTTCTATAAGAAAAATCATGAAAATAAAACAGTAATTAGTTCTCTACACTTTATGAAACGACAATATTTGTATTTCATGAAGAGGCAGTTCAGTAAATTGATCACAACAAAGTAAAAGGATAATGTTATATAAGTAATTTGATCAAAAATCTAAGTGGCAGTGTAGTAGAAACAATGAGCAAATTAGAAGAAATGACGTCCAGTTGAAACATAAAAATGATGACATGGCAACTAGCTTAACATGAAAGATGACACAAAAGCCAACTAGCAAAGAGTAAAGATATTTAACTAACAAGGTACACTTAACCTCCTTATCCTAACCTTTTATCATAAAACAAACAACCAGTATAAAAATAAAAAAAAATAAAAAATGAGCAAAAAGATTGCATTACATTCAGTACAAGACACAGTTATAATATATTTGTATCCACAATTCTTGTATTCTTCTGTAACTATATTTTCCTATGGTTTACAAAAATAGCCATCACCACTTTTTTATAAATAGTAATGTCATAGTCTTCTTAATGAATGAACAAAAAATTGCAAAAGAGCTCTCTATCGCTTGCATTGGTTATTCTCTGTTTTTCAACTCCTTTTTTTTCACAGTTAACTTGGTATCAGAGCCACTTTATATGGCAAATTTTGCTGAAAACTCCATGATCTCTAACCCAAATACTATTTCTATTCAACAAAATCAACAAACACACACTAGTTTGTCCTTCAATGCACCAATTAAACTAGATAGGCATAATTATTTGGTATTGAAGACACAAGTTCTTCCCACAGTGAGAGGCAACAATTTAGAAGGCTTCATAGATGGCATCAAGAAGATTCCAAAGAAATACATCTTAAGGGAAGATGAAAGCCACAACAAAATCACCATTGAAAACCCTGCATTCCTGCAATGGAAGAAATAAGATCAACTTTTGTTAAGTTGGTTGCTATCAACAATAAGTGAGAATGCTTTTATGTGTTTCTCTAATTGTGTGACATCAAAGGAATTTTGGGATGCTATTTCCAAGCTATATATTTCTCAATCTCATGCAAGAATAATGCAGCTCAAACACTAACTACAAAACTTAAAGAAATGAAGCATGAATATGAATAATTACTTCTTTAAAATGAGAAATCTCGCTGATGCACTTGCTATAACTAGAAAAAGCTTAAGTAAAGAGGACCTAGTTGAGCACATTCTCAATGGCCTTAAATCAGAGTATGATGTCGTTGTAGGTAAATATATCATCAAGGATAAAGATGGTGACCTTAAAAGATGCCTATTTTGAATTATTGATCCTTGAAAATGAGCTAAAACACAATAATACAACTAACAGCATCAAAGTTGAAGCAAATCCCACATTCATCAACTCTACCAACAACTAGAATTAACAAAAAAGAAACAATATTGTAAGAAGGAACCAAAGAGCATAAACTAGAAGAGGTGGAGCCAACGGAGGTAGAAGAAGAAGAAGAAAATACAAGGCAAGAATTAGTCAAAATCAACCTGCTAGATATGCAACAAACAAGGTCACACAGCAAGAATATGCTAGTATAGGTTTAACCAAGCTTTTGAAGTCAAAACAACCAACAACCAAGCGCAATCATCAACATACATTACTATTTATGACTTAACAATAGATGAAGGATGGTTTGTAAATAATGGAGCCACCAATTATATGACAAACAATCTCAGCAATCTCTCCACAAAGAGTGAATACAAAGATAAAACTAAACTTATTGTTAAAAATGGAGAATAACTTAAGATTTTTCATGTAAGAAATAATTATCTGCATGTTAAAAAACCAGAAACCAATTAAACTCATAACATTCTTTATATCCCACATATTGAAAAAAAACTTGCTTAACATTTCAAAACTCATCTCTGATAATTATTTTTCTATTGAATTTAACAAAATTGGCTATATTGTGAAGGACAAGAATTAGTTGGTGTTGTTGTAAGAAGTGGTTAGAGATGGGCTTTATGCGCTCAACAATGGAAGTCAAGTAAAAGACACACACAGAGTCAATAAATTAGAGTCAAAGTTGTCTACAACTTTGCTATATGCATCCACTAATGTTAAAAGTCTAGGCAAGTCAAAGTCAGTTTCAAATCTACAAGTTAAAAGTGTCAATTCCATGTCTGTAAATCCTTTAGAAGCTTTGCACAAAAAACTTGGACATCTAAGTCACCAAATCCTGTTAAAAAATCATATTTTCTTACAAGGATTTCAAGCATATAAATAAAAATCAAATTTCTTACTTTTGTGAGGCATGCCAACTTGGGAAAAGACATAAGCAATATTTAAAATTCAATCAAATTGAAATCAAGAGGCCACTAGAAATTATTTATATTAACATGTGGGGACCTACACTAATTAGTTCAAGTAACAATTTCAAATATTACATGTGCATGATTATTATTTTAGTAGGTACACAGAGGTCATTCCATTGAAAACCAAAATTAAAACCACACAAACATTCATTAAATTTAAAAGTCAAATTAAAAGATAATTAAACCAAAGAATTCTTGTCTTATAAACTAACATGGGTAGCGAGTTTAAATCTCTTGAACAACACTCAAACATCATGAAATCATTCTTAGACACTCTTGCCATACACTTCAATTCAAAATGGTGTAGTAAAAAGAAAACATAGACATATAATCAAAACTAGCCTAACCTTTCTAACACAAGCAAAACTTCCATTAAAATTCTGGTGGGATGCCTTTGAAACATCCATATATTTGATAAATTGGATCCCCACTTCAACACTTGGGATGAAATTACCATTAAAGAAACTCTTTCACAAAAAATCATATTATAATTTTTTGAAAACCTTTGGTTGTGCTTGTTATCTCTACCTCAAACCATACGACCATCATAAACTCTAAGTATAAAAGATACAAATGCCTAGACAAGTTAGGAAGAACTTACATTGCTAAACCTGTGACTTTTAATGAACATGATTTTCCTTACGAAACAGAGTCACAAAATAAGATGCTAAGTGAGTCTAGTTTTAACATAAATATATATCAATATAGTCAATTACTCATTGTCCCTCAATCTACCAACTTAATAAGAGAAGAAGATCTAACACCACTTCAAGCCACTTCAGTAGCATCACCATCAAATACTGTTCCAGAACTATAGTTAAAAAGCATTCTTCATGATATAGCTGAACCAAATGATAACTTAGAAACCACTAATATAGTTTCTGGCCATAACATAATTCAACCCTTACAAACATAAGAAAACCAAGAAAATCAGTCTAGAAACACACACCCTATAACAACTAGATCCAAACATGGCATATACAAACCCAAACTTTATCATATCGAAAGAAAATTAGTACAGAAAAAGTCAGTACTCGAAAGTGCAGAAAAAGTTTTAAAGAATCTAATATGGAAGAAAGCTACGGTTAAAGAATATGAGGCCTTAATAAAAAATAAAACATAGAATATGGTTTTTGCAAAGTCAGAAATGAAGATCATAAGAAACAAATGTAACTTTAAACTGAAATATAATCTCAGTGGAACTATAGCAAGACACAAAGCAAGATTGGTGGCTAAGGGATACCACCAAACTACTGGAATAGACTACATAGAGATGTTTAGTCCTGTAGTAAGATCATCAATAGTGAGGATAATCATATGCTTAGCAGTGCATTCCAATTAGGATATAAAACAAATATATGTGAACAATGCATTCTTGAATGGCAACTTAGGTGAAGAAGTTTACATGCAATATCTTGAAGAGTTTATAGACAAAAAAAAAATCACAACACATATACAAATTAAACAAAACACTTTGTGGTCTGAAGCAAGCTATAAGAGCCTGGTATGAGAGGCTAAAAACAGCATTTACAAGCTGAGGTTTTACAAATCTAAAGACAAACACATCACTTTTCTTCTTATCTCGAAAAAATAGGATAATAAATGAGTTAATCTACATACTTATAGTAGGTGATGTAGAACAAGAGATAGAGAATACTATCAAAAACTTAAATGACTACTTCTCACTAAAAATTCTTGGGTCTTTGAGCTATTTTAGGGGATTGAAGTCAAAATAGATACTAAAAGGATTCATTTCAACCAAAAAAGATACATATAAGAGTTGCTAAGGAAGACAAAGATGATAAAATGTAAATAGTGCCTACACCATTAAGTACAAGTGAAAAATTTTCAAAACATATAGGAAAAGAATTCAAGGACAAAACATTGTATAGAAGTGTTATGGGTGCATTGCAATATGCCACTCTAACTAGACCCGAGATCTCTTATAGTATGAACAATCTCAGTCAACAACAGGAAAACCCCATACTACAGCATTGAATAGTTACAAAAGGGTCCTTAGATATCTGAAGGGTACACAGAACCATGGTCTTAACTACATAAGAAATAAAAGACTCAAACTTAAAGCCTTTGCAGATGTTGACTGAACAGAAGACTCTAATGATAAGAAATCAACTGGAGGATTTGCAATTTACCTAAGAGGAAACATAATCAGCTAGAGCTCAAGGAAACAAAAATTAGTTTTAAGATCAAGCAAAGAGTTTAGATATAGGTCCCTTACACAAATAGTTACGGAGATTGCTTGGACTAAATCTCTTCTCTCAGACTTAAATATAAAGGTTTAACAGAAAACTGTCATTTGGTGTGACAATCTCAATGCTATATCCTTGCCTGAAAATTATGTGTTTCATAAACTATCAAAGCACATCAAAATCTATGTTCATTACATTAGAGAAAGATTAAGCAAAGGTGAAGTAGAGATTAGACACATACCTACCAAGGAATAGATATCTGACATATTTACCAAACCACTGTCATAGGAAAGAATCCAGAACTTGAAGCACAAACTTAGTATCTTACTAGATAGCTAAGTTTTAAGGGAAGAGTTGAAATATAAAGATGATTACATGACAACTAGCTTAACAAGGAAGATGACACGGAAGCCTACCCAAACAAAGAATAAGGATATTCAACCAGCAAGGTACACTCAACCTCCTTATCCCAATCTTTTACAATAAAATAAATAACTAGTATAAAAATAAAAAAGGAGCAAAAGGATTGTATTAATTTTTTAAAAAATAAACTAACCTTAAATAATTCTTCGAAATCTTCGCTTTACATTTTTGTCCTTGTTTACTTAAAAATTAAAAAAAAAATAGAGTTTGAGCACATATGTGTGTGCCAAATATTACATATGCAAATTTTGTTAGCTTGGCCTACGAGATACTATATTAGGTATAATTTACCTGCAAAGGTATTATATTTGTTTTTATTATGTAAATTGCATTATATTTAATTTAGCTTAGTCCGCATTATGGAGATTGTGGGCTATCTTTAATACTTAAAGTAAAGGTGGCAAATTTTGACACAATTTATTAAATTGATCCGAATTTACAAATTGAATTGATACAAAATAATACGATTATTAAATAAGTAAACACGATATGACACAATTAATAACTATATTGGGTTAAAATTTAAAGTTCTTAACACATAATTTTATTTATGACAAGATTAATTATTTAAATAATTATAATATATTATCATTTTTTATAATTTAATAACTTTATTTTAGATTTTTATATTTTTTAAATAATTTAATTATATTTAATATATTTTAAAAAGTATTTGATTATATT
>CP135552.1:5643352-5671350 GCA_032402905.1 Khaya senegalensis | reverse complement strand
ATACAAATTATATGTTTATCTATGTTTTTCTACAATAGATTTATATATATTTATCAAATAAAATAATTTATAATTCTACACAAGAAAGTAATTTATTATTTTATTTTATCAAAATTATCACTTAATTTATATATATTTATCAAATTAAATTAACTTTTATGTTAAAATCTAAAAAATGACTTTTAAGAATACTTTTAATAGTTTTTTAAACTTTATAGAAATATGTGAAAAATACTTCTAATATATAAATTTTGAAGTGAGTTGTAGTGATTTTATTTTATGATAAATTTTGTGAAAATGTACACTTACTTCTCTAATAACTCTAAATTGACTAATTAAAAGACAAATATATTTCTTTATAAGTAAAACTATATACTTAGTTTTATTTAATATTTAGAGCTTATTAGATATATTTTATAAAATAAAAATATATATTTTAGTTACATGTATATACATATTAATTTTTTAATAAATCAATTTAAAATTACTTACTCTTTCATATAACATTTATAATCTGTATACATAAAATAATTTTATTATATAAGTTTTCAAATGGTGTTAATTAAAAATTATAAAATATTTAAAATTTTATTTTATAGAGCATTTTTATACTAAAATAATTGTATTGTAAAATTTTAAAAGTTTAATATAAATTATTTTTTAAATAATATGATAATATATTATATATTTATTTTAAATTAATTAAAATTTTAAAATACAAACTAGTACATAATAAAATAAATTAAAGAGCGAAAAAAATTAAATAAAAGATGAGCAAATTATAATTTTAATTATAAAAAATAAATAAATTAATGATATATTTGTCTTTTAATTAGTTAATTTAGGATTAAAATAAAAGATAAATATGTTTTGCTTTTAAATTTTAAACTACATGTTCCCAAGTTAAGTCTTCGTACAATTTACTTGTGAATCATATGTATTTATTGCTTGTGCATACATAGATGTAGAGATGATATTGAATATGAGTACATTGAATGCATAAAATAACGTATGAGTTATCTATTATGAGTGCAAAGTTAATGATCAGTATTAAAGATTTGTTTTAAGTTTGTTATAATATTTTATTATTATTGAAAAAAATTCATGCCAAGTTAGTAGCTTGACATTTGACTAGCACTTAACTACCACTCAAACAACCTCAAGTGTTTTAGAGCAGTTGGCAAAAGACCAACACTCGAACAACACTTAGTTACTACTCAAGCAGTCTCATTGGTTTTTGAAAAACCCTAACTTATCTCATTTTTCTTCCATATTGTTATTATTTCTCACTTCATTTTAGCATCTCTATCTTGTCTTTTTTTAGTAGATTAAGGTACAATTTTATGCATTTTATTTAGTTTTATGATGATTAATTTCATTTTTTTTGTTTTTTTACTATTCATTAAATTATTAGATTTCTAAATTTCATTTGTGTAATTTAGGGCATAGATCTCACATGTTTGGGACTATTTGTGGTTAAACAATGCTTTAGGATTGTTGCTTTTCTTAGTTGTGACCATATTGCATCATTCAAATGATGATTACATATTTCTTAAATTTAACAATTTTTCCTAAAATTCCTAGCACTCAATGAGTGCTTAATGGCTCACATGAGCGATATGGAATTATTCTTTGTTAACTCCATTTTAGATAATTTTCCTAGCAAACATCTTTTTAAAGCTAATTTTGTAAAAAGTTATTATACATGTTAATTTTGCAATAAATTTTTTTGTAGGCAAATTATCTTCTTTAATGATATTTTTATAATTTATTTGTACATAGATTATTTTTGAAAAATAATCTCATAAAGCCCATTCTTGCATTTTTTTTGTTTGAGTCAATTTTGCATATTTATTTTATTTTTTTTATATGTACACATCATTTATTATGCTCTACATATTGTTTTGCATGCATTTTTGGTGTCATCTAGCATTGGATTTCTTAAATAACCTAGTGACATGTTTAGTTGGCATATAATTTTTAAACTACTAATTTTTTTGCAAATGCTTAAAAAATCAGTTCATCAATATAAACATTCTCGTCAATTTGATGACACCTTTAGGTTTCTTGATGCATGTGTTGCGGACCTCTATCGCACATGTTTCTCTTCTGTATCATCCTGCTTAAGTGATAGGTAGAAGGGTTCTTACAACCCTTCAAGTAAATAATACGTGAATTTTACTACAACATTCACGATGTAGAGTTGGACAAGATTGCATTTTCAATCTATCTTTACGAAACTCTGTATCATATTACTCTGAATGTTGTAACTACTCAACTCGATATTCTTAAGGTGTCTTGCCTTTAATATTCCTTCAATGTCCTTTTCAAGGAATTGATCAGCTAGCTTTACTCAATATAGCTATGGCTTTATTTGGTTGACCATATCATTATGATGGTCATACTCTAAGTACCGTTAGGTTTTCATGGCACATAGTGATACTTAGTAGGATCACGTATACCAACTTGTGTCTAGTAACCTGTATCATACTAGACATCAGTCAAGCCTACTTTTGGCTTAAGTTGGGTTTTTGTATGCCTTTCTTGAGGGATTTTCAATTGACCTTCCTCACCATATATGTAATATTATTATTCAAACTTTTCATGAGTCTAATAAGTTCTTAATATTGCCGTTCGCAAATACTATTACTCGTATTTTTTGGAGGTTTCCAACTTTTTCTTCTTCTTCATATCTTATGACTTTAACATGTTTTATTTCAGCTTGTACTCTTTCATTAAGTTGAGATCATTGCCTTGCACTTCTTTTTACTTCTATTTTTGTAGGTCTATCTCTATTTACTTCTTCTCCCTTATTTATTCTTCCTTCTTTATATGCACCTTTTGCTTCATCCTCTCTTGCTTTTTATTCTTCCTCTACTATGCTAAAGTTGTTAGAATCTATTGTTACCTCTTTATCTATTGAGATTCATCATTTTAATCCATTTTTATCGACAATAATGATTGAACTTCATTATGTTGTGACTGCTTAGCAGTAGATTATTGCTCATCAAATGTCATTGAAGGCTTCTATTAGGTTTGTTCAAAATTATACCAGTGAGATGCATACCATTCTCACTGAGATATGCTGGCGAGATAAGGATGTTCTTGATGCCGAAGTGATAGATAAAGGTGATAATACTAAGTTCATCATTTATGAGCCTCAGAACCATATTTTATTGCTCTTACTTCTTCTACAGACCTTGATCCATATGAGATTACTTCTGAAGAGATTGAAAAGCTTGTTATTCCATCTAGAAAGACAGAGGAGATCAATTTGGATTCTTATACTTAATCTTCCTTTATCATTCCTTAACATAAATGGGAAGTAGTTTAAGAGTAGGCTATTAGATATTTTACATTCTAGGATATTTTATGTGTTAATGATATTGACATTATTTAATGATATATATTTATATGTGTGTGTGTGTGTGTATTGTCCAATTCATATTTAGTTGTGGTTATTTTTATTTAGTTATTTGTTTGGTTTCTTTTATTATTTATTTATTTCTTTTGTTTTCTCATGCATTTTTTATTTGGTTTGAAAAGGTGTTTCTTTTATGTATTTTAGGTTGAAGTATCTCTGAAAATTTTGTATTTGAAAAGTTTAGGAATTATATTGTAAACAAAGTTTTACTTTAGGTGATTATTAAAACTTTAAATTTTTGGTAGTATCACGAAATGACCAAAGAGAGAGTTTGTTAGAATCTTTAGGTCAATTCATTCATGAATAAAATTTAGTGTTTAAGTATTTTCTAAAATTGTATAAATATAAATATTTAATAGTATCGAGGTAAAATCATTGGAAGGGTTTTAGAAGTCTAGTGCTTGACCATGGCTTAATAAGTGCTCAAGTAGCCCTGAAAAATTGAAGTTAAAAAGTTGTCATTCGATCCAAATTTGACTGGCGCTTAACTAATGCTTGTTTAGCACTCAAGTGATCACTAACACTTGACCTATGCTTGACTAACAGTCGAGCGACAACTACATAAAAGTTTAGCCCTTAACCTCCGCTCAAGTAACCAACTTACCTAGGCAGACCATTTCACTTTTGCTTAACCTTCGCTTGAGTTGCCTTGCGAAAAATATAAAATCTTAAGTTTCAGACTTAAGGTTTTGGATGGCTAATCTTATGTTTTCCTTTCATTCTTGAATGGAGATCATCCTTTAAGAATTTTTTACTCTTCCTAACCTAATTAGCTTCATAGAATCATAAATCTTGTCTTTATTATTGTGATTTATGATTATATATTCTTAGAAGCTATAATTACCAAAGCTTTCTTTCTCTAAAAATTGTAAATCTTCAAAGTTCTATAACATATTAGTAGCTAAAGTTCCAATCTTTGAACGTATTGTTTGTGATTCATAGAAGTAAGAAGCAATTAGAGTTCTTATTACTAAAATTGTAAGAGTTCTTCTAAGTAAAATTATTGGTTTTAAGTCTTATTTTTTTAGTAAATTTTTAGGTGGTTTCTAAATAACTCAAAAAATTTTTATCTTATGAAGAGTTCTTTATAAATTTTTCCTTCATTAACAAATTTTTGTGTTCAAATTTTATTTATTGTCTTATTAATTATCTTGATTGAATACATTATTAGAATTTATTTATGGTAAAATTAAGGTATTAGTTTAGAGATTTATTCATTTTTTGTTTATCTAGGGCATAATAAATTTTAACATATTTTTAATTTGCTAATTTAAATTTTTAATTTTCGTTTCAAACACCTTTTACCCTCCTCAAGTGTTTTAAAGTTTAAATTTAGGCGTCTTCTTAAGTTAACTAAATATTAACAAGTAATTAATCGTATTATTATTAATTGATTGCTTAATATAATAATAAAATATATTAAATATTAAATATTTATTAATTAATTATTAACTATTAATTTATTACATAATCAATTGAATGTTAATGGGAAAGTATGCAATTAATTTTCAATTAATTATTACTTTATTAATTGCATTTAATTAATATTAATTTAATATGAAAAATAAAGTTACAATAGCTATTAATGCTATGCTTTATTACCTAAAATAAATATAAATATATGAATATATATATATGCATAATGAATAAATAAATCAATTAAATCATTATTGTTAATTAATTATTAAGTGTAATTAAATGTTATCAAATTTATCTATCTAATTATCAACTAGGAAATTTTGTTAATTACATAAATTTTAAAATATATAATCAATATTTTATGTAATTTATTACTAATATTTAATTATTAATATTTAATTAATATTTAATAAGTAGTATTTATTACTAATTATGGCTACAATCTTAGTTGGGTGATGGGACTAGGGAAAATAAATGGGCGTGATCATGGGAAAAATAAAGGCTACGATCGTGGCTACATATTATATGCAATCATGTCAAAACTTTACTGTGATCATGGAAAATAATGCGATCATGGCAACACTTAGGTTATGATCACAAGAAAATCATGAGATCATGGGAAAGTAATGCGATGATAATGTCAACACTTTGGCTATGATTATGAAAAAATCATGCAATAATGGGACAAATGGGTGTGATCTTAGGGGTGAAAAGGTTGCAATTTTGAGGTGTTGCTATGATAATAGTTTTCACAACCAACCAAGGAAAGCAAGTAATTTAGGTGTGTTGATACAATAATGGTTTTCACAACTAACCAAGGAAAGCAAGGAACATTCTTGCTGTGGATTTTTTGGCAAAAAACTTCTCCCTAAAGCATGCAATACCCTAAACCTTAGATTTACATTAGCCAATTAACTAACTTATCACATTGTCTACCAAAACTAAAATCAAAATTCACTTGGTTTCGCTAACTTATCTAAAAAAAATTTCAACTTTCTTTTCACTTATATAACTCAAAAATAACATATGTAATACTTTATTAACAAATAAAACTAAGTTTTGTAACCATTGGTAAATAAATACTCATCTTTTTCTTAGGGTTACCTTTAATTTGAAGGATGAAAAAGTTGAGAGTTTTTAGAGTTGATTTTGAAAGAAAGTGAGTGAGTGTAAAAGTGTTAAAGGATGGAGAAAGAAAAAGAAATTAATTTTGTTTCTTTCTTGGCTAAGAAAGCAATATTGGTCAAATTATTAGGGTTAGCTAAATTTGTAAACCTTCTTAAAAATAAAACTATTTTGAGAATTTTGCTCTTGTTATTAGAGTCATTCACTAGTTTGGGACTCATTTACTCCCATATTTTTTATGGGTTTAGAAATGAATTTAGTTACTTTAAGAAACATTGGGAAGAAGTCATTGAGCATTGCCATTATTGGAATTTGCATTCCACTTATTGCAAGCCAGTTTATATTTTTGATATTTATAAATAATTAGAATATTTAATATAGGATATGTTTTGCAAATAAAAGGAAAGAAAAATTATTGAGGAAATAGAGTTTTATTTAAAAAAAGATTTTTTCCTATTTAGGAAGATACATTCTTTTTGTTTTAAGACATAAAATCACAGATAATAAAGGTTAGGTTTTATTTAGGAGAGTGTGTGCTATGAGTTTTGTCTCTCCCTTCTATGTTTTTATGGTTTATTTTGTGGTTTAGAGTAAAAAATAACTAGATGAAAATTATGTGTACGTAATTTTTAGTTTCATAAACTTAAAGTGATCTCTTAAATATTATTAAGACATTTTCATATTGATCACTGAAGAAGATTTGTGCTTGTTGAAAGGATTTCAGTGCAAACTAGTAATGGAATCTTAGTAAAGTGATGGTATCTTATTGAACAAATCTATCTAAAAAGATTCAAAACTGCAACGATAAATATAAGAAAGAGTTTACATTTTGTATAAGTTCATTAGTTGTTATAGATTTTCTTAGTGAATTATTATTATTTTTTTGGGTGTAATCTCATAAACGTAGGAGCAACATTAAAATTTAGTAATCTTTTTTATTTGCTTTGCATTATGCTTAATTAATTTTATTAATGGATTAAAATTAATTAAAGTTGGTAATCTTAGATAAGACAAATCATTTCCTTTCAAAAGATAAAGCGGTTGTGACGATTTTAATCTCATTTCACAAGCAACCAACCACAATGCAACAACTGTTGGTTTAAGTAAGTGAACAAGAACTTGATGGTTAAAGCACTTTGTTCTATTGGCATACTCGTTGATCATGGACTAAAATCGTAAAATATACCCACTTGATGATCAACCACAGCTCTACATTGTAATACTTTTCATTGCTAGCCTAATGACAATGAAGCATTAAGTTAGGAATGGAAAATGGTAGGTACACCAAACATTACATTAATTGTTGTGTAGTTTATTCCCTATAAAGATATATAACAAAATATCTTGCAAAAAGTTGAAAATAACAAAGATGGGAATTTGACAATTGCAACTAAGATTCAGAGTGCAAAGGAATTCAATGATGAGTTAATCAACAAGCTCTGGTTCAAGACAATATGCATCAATTGATAATTTATCATGATAAGCTAGTAAACAATTGTGATGAAGTAGTGGAATCGCTTACAACTAAGTCTAAACTTTTTGATCTTTATATTTTTGAACACTAGGGAGGAATATAATCATTAATAACAATGGCATTATCAAAGTGTAGTGACAATCCATAACTAGAAGCAATTAGAGAAACATTGGTATAGTTGAAAAGGATCAAGAATAGCAAGCATTTGTAATTTTTTTTTTTTTTTGTATTTCACAGACATTTCACAAATGAGTTTGCTATAGTACATTTGTCATATAACTTGTAAAATACATTTTATTTTTATATAATGAAGATAATGTCCTTGTAAAGGTTTGGACCTTTACCATTGTTGCCATAAAAATGTCTGTCATTATTGTCTTCTTTTAAATCCTTTTTTTTTTATTTGTAACGCTAACTTAGGTGCAAATGGGTTTCCTTTACATAAAGCTTAGGCCAATTTTATTTATGGTTCGGGTCCATTACTTCCAATAGTCTTTCTCAAACTTAAAATTCTCAAAACTTTGAAATTATCTCTAAAGTGGAAAAATTTTTCATATGGTGGAGCTTTTGTGAAGAAATTTACAATTTATTCCTCACCTAACACAAATAAAATCTCAATTTCACCTGCTTCCATCTTGTCTCTCACAAAATGCAAGTTAATTTCTATATGCTTTGTTTGTGTGTGAAACATAAGATTTTTTGCCATAGTTGTTGCATTTTTGCTATCATTGAAGATATGGGGTGTTACTCTTCTATTCAAATTCAACTCATTTAGGAAAAATACAGTCCAAGTCAATTCAAAACTTATATGTTCTATGACTTTATTCTTTGATTCTACACTAAAACATGCCACCACATGTTGTTTATTTGAGGTATAACTAGCTAAATTATTTGCTAAGTACATATAGTAACCAATTATTAATTTTTGATCATTTCTATCGTATCCCTAATCTGTATCACAATAGGCTATTAAGTTGAGGTTGTTATTAGGATGAAACTCAATGTCATAATCCAATATCTCTTTCAAATATCTTAGGATTCTTTCACATCAATCCAATGAGGGATCAAAGGATTAGCCATAAATTGACTTAGTTTATTGATTGCAAAAGTTAGATTAGGTCTAATCAGAGCGGCATACTAAAATGCAATATTACACTTTTATAAAGAGTCCTATCTTTAAATTGGTCACCTTCTTCCTTAGTTAGCTTGTTGGTTGCATTGAATGGTGTCTTAATTCCCTTGCAATTTCATATCCTTACTTTATTCAATAGATTTCAGATATACTTCGTTTGTGACAGGGTTAACCTATATTTTGTTCTATTAACTTTAATTCCAAAAAAGTAATAAAGTTGTCCAAGATCCATTAAGACAAAGTTTTCTTCCAATCTTGTGTATTGTATCCTTAATTTGAAAATTATTGCTTCCAATAACAATTATGTCATCTACATAAATAAGGACAATCACAAGTTTAGCTTCTTTAACTCTAAAAAGTAATGATATGTCTAACTTGGAGCCATTGAACCTCTACATCTTCAAGGCTTTTTTAATTTCTCAAACTAGCCTCTAGGTGCCTGTTTCAAGCCATATAATATTTTTATAAGGTTGCATACATGCTTGGGCTTTAATGAATCAATAAATCCTTCTAGTTACACCATGTGTACATTTTATGTTAAGTCTCCATTTAAGAAGACATGATTGATATCTATTTGTCTTTATTGCGATTAATTTATCATGGCCACATTTAGTATTATTCTGATGATTGAAACCTTTACAACAGGACTATAATCTAATTTTGTTTGATGAACCCCTTAGCTAAAGACTAGGCCTCAAGATTTTGCTTCACCTTGTAGACCCATTTATATTCAACCAATTTTATCTCAGTTGTCAAGGGTACAAAGGACTAGGTATTGTTCTCAACTAAGGCTTATAGTTCCTTTTGCATGGTTTTATTGTATTTTGGGTCTTATAAACTGTTTTGACATTTGTCGGTATTTCTGTTATTACAGGTCTTCTAGTAGTAAAGGTATATGACTTTGGCTTGAAAATTCCTACTCTACTTCTAGTTATCATGGGATAAGTGGATAGTAAGCTTTAAGTTCGATATTGAGGTTGTATTTTAAGTCAAATGATTTTGTTGATTTTGTTGTACTTTTGTATTACAAATGATTTTCAAGTCAATTTATAATTTTGATTAGTCAACTAGCGGTCAAAATTGATGAATATTGTTTTCCATTAGCTTTCATCAAATATACATATACATGTAATTTTCTCAAACCTCGGAGAAAAATAAAAATACCTTGTAAGGTTATTTTAGTAATAAAATATAATAATTTTATTACTATAAATACTTTCTATTCATTTTTCTAACATATGTATTTATGTGCAATTTTTCTAAATTTCAAAAGAAGCACATGAAAACATCTTATTTCTTAATAACAGAATTGCACATTAGTTGTTTATGCAAGTTAGATTGTTGTTTTATTGAATTAATTCAATATAATGGTTATTTTTCACACATCCCAATGCATATTAGCATTTATTTTAGTTATTATTTTTTCTGTGATTGATATTACATATTTTATATTTAATTAGTTGTATTTGTTATAGTTGATCATTTCTTCTTTTTTATTATTGTAAAGAATAATTAATACAAAGGATTAGTTATTGCACATCAAAGCACTGTTGCATCTCAAAAAAACTTTAGTTATGAAATTTAAAACGATTTTTTTAAATGAAACAAAGAAAAAAATATTAAAATATATATAATAAAAGATAAATAGTATTTCAATACACAATAAAAAACTTAAAATGCATAAAATAAAATTTTAAAATATATAATAAATAGTATTTAAAATATGAATGAAAAATTTAAAATCAATAATATAAAAATTTTAAAAAAAATAGATGTAATGGTATCTTGATGTACCATAGACAAAAGCTCAATACAAAATATGATATGATTTAGTTTGAACCAATATAATAGCATCTATTTCACATCGGCCCAAACCATTTTATTCTTAGATTTTCAAATTCACATTGTAACAATATTTTTTTTTTAATGATTTCTTAGTCAAGTATGCTACATCACTAGTGTAATATGCTAGCCTAAGATAAAATACAACATCAACCCTAGTTTACTTATAATAAACCTCTTATAATTATTTTGGAGACAATTTCTCACTCTTTCATAACTACTTATGAAAAAGGATATTCGTAGCAATAATAAAGAGCATCTCATTTATTTTCCATGACTTTCGCTCATTTTCTTAGCACCTTTTTTGAAAATCAAACTCACCAAACCTAAAACAAATCACAACAAAAATATTGTAAGATTTTCATGTCTTACACACGCAATGAAATTTTACTTGAATTCCTATTCCTATTATAAAAAACTAGATTCTTGATTATCATATATATCAACTCAATCATTAATTGATTAACAATGTACTAATTTTCAAGTTGACTTTTTAATATCATTTACTTTATTTAACTTTCTACATCATTAAAATATGAGATACATTTATATAGCCCTTAAAAGTTAGATTAATTTTAACTAGACATGGCATATGACACAGACTACTCTATGCTTAGCACAACATGATCTGTGTATTCTAACAATTTGACATAGTATGGCCTAATGACTGTTGAGCTAGGCCTTGACTCCAAACATGTAATGGGCTAAGCTTGGCATGAGCCTGCCTCAACATGGGCTAACCATAACCCAATTTAAATAATATTAAAAATAAAAGATACTAAAAAAAATAGAAAGAGATAGTCATGTCTCTTATCATGCAGTTCTTTGTTTTTAAACATAAATATTAAAAATAAATAAAAAAAAAGTGAAAGAAACAAAGAAAAAATGTATTTTATTTTAGAATAAAAAGTATTGTTATATATTTTTAATGCATAACTATTATCATCTATATTCAAAATATACAAAAAGAAAAAGACTCCATATCCTAATAAATTATAATTTTATTAAAAATATTGAAAGATCCTAAATAAACTCATGAGATAATATTATTTTAGAGTTTATAACAATTCATCAAAAAAAAAAGTTATTTATATTTTATTTGGATTAATTTTAGAAGTTTTAAAATAATATGATTTCACAAATCTATTTAATTTTTAATTATTAAAGAAAAATGATAATATTTTACTTTAACTAATGATTGCAAGTTATAAAATTATTTTATTTAACAAGTCTATTTACAAGTAACAAAGTAATCTTATTTTATGAATCTATTTAGTTTTCTTAAATTTTTAAACAATCCATTTTTTTATGTGTCAAATAAATATGTGAATAGTATAATAAATAATTTATATTTTTTTTAATTTTTTATGAGAATTAAATTGTAAGAAATTTGAATAAAATTGAATAATTTAAAAATGTTAATAGTTCAAATATATTTATAGAAAGAAATGGGATTATTCTGAAAAATTTTGAAAGATTGTCTATGTATACCCAATAATTTTAATATTTATAAAAGTAACTATTTACTCTTCACTCTCTCTTTTTTAAGACGTATTCTTTTGAACTTTGACGATGAGGCACTTTAATGATTTTTAGACCATACGACTTACTCACTATTATTATTCCACCACCGCTAACCTCACTTCAATCTAATCTCTAAAATTCTATCAAATTTTGTTTAAAGTTTTAGAATTACTTAAATTCAAATTTTTAGCCATCTCTTACACTCTTAAGAGAAACCAAGCACACTGGTAGAACATACTTGCCAAGTATAATAAATTTATTTTAAGAATCCAACCCAAAAGTCATTGAAATTTTTTTGTCAATGTCATCAGAGTTGTAACTTTCTAACTAGAATTTCACTCAAAATTACGAGAAAAGTTAAGACCTATTATCCGAATCACTAAAATTTTGTCCACTGTCACCATTGATCACAGCTAACAAATAGAGTTGATATGTCAATCCTCAATTTAAGGCATTTTAGATATCATTTTGTTCTCGAAGATATCCATTGGATTCATTTCGACAATAAGAATTCAATTACAACTTAAATTAATGAAACAACTTTCTAAACCTAAAGAGTACGTAAATCAAGACAAATTAGGTAAAGATTCAATTATTTATTTTAGTTGTGCATTTTTAAAATAAGTTGAATATATGCATAGATACTTATGATTATTATGATTATATTATGAAAATGAAATTATTTTAAGTAATTAACATGTTTTATAATAAAAATGTGTGGGTGACACTACACATCATATAATTATGGCGTGCCGAATAACTTTTTGCGTTAAATAAATTAATTGTTTTGTTTTAATGAGTAGTTTGTATCGTGTTTTATTAACTTTATGTCGATACATAAAATGATAATCCATAAAATGTGTAGAAAATAAATTACTTGTTAGAGATTTAAGATCTTTGATGATATAAACTAAGTTAAAACTAACAAAATAATATTACATTTCACTACATTTAAATAGTAGCATTTATATAAATACTATGAATATGTAATATTATAACACTTTTAAAATGCAACAAATCAATGCAAATTTAGTAACAATAAAAGAAAGCTGTAAAATGGGACCAAAAAAATCAAGTGGAAGAAATTTATCTACCACCAAAACCAAAAAGTTTTTAAAAAATTTTTTATTTTTTATTTTATGCAAATTTTCATTTTGACACAACCCAAAATCCTTAATTTCCTTGCTTCTTTTCCTCTTTATATCAGTTGACCTCAAGATCGCTCAATCTCCCATCAATCCTTAACTACTTTTGTCCCCAAAAAAAGACTTGAGAATAGAACATAGAGATTCTATGCCTATACTTTGCCTCTAGCTTTGCCCCTTTATCTATTATGGGTGAATATTTTTAATATGGAATTTTACTATCTCTAAGAAAAAGGTTTTGCCGCTGCAAGCTCTGCCGCCGGGCCAACTTAAACTATTGTGGTAAGTCCCTCTCCATCTGTGTTCTCAACCTTTAACGAAGCTTCTGCGGGTTATAGAGATGGAACTATTGAAGTTGGTACCTCTACTTTTAGAACTATAAAGGATTTTGGGGCAACCACTTTTTAGATCATAGCTTGTAATTTTGGAGCCTTTCTCTTAACAACCAAGCTTGCCTAAGGACGGCTTAGAAGAAAAAAAGTCAAGGATTGAGTCTGAGTAGGAATTTATCCCACGTTAGTGGCTACGTTTTATGGTGGTTACTTGTTAATTGGAAAGGAAGGAACGCTTTTCCATATTACCATAGCAAAGGTAAACAACGTTGGGAAGTTAACGAGGCTACCGACTCATTCAATCACAAGTCAAAGGCCTTAAATCAGCTTACACAAGGAGTAGGAGAGCATCACTTGGTGGGTGGTTTATATTCACACACTTTGAATAATAATAATAATAATAATAATAATAATAATAATATCTTGATAGCCTCCCTGCCTATTTCATTTTAGATTTGGATCATCTCTTGAATTTTTTTTTTTTTTACTTTTTAATCAAATAATAACACATTGCATATTTAATAATAAATAATTCAGATTATATCTCAATAAAATTTATAAATTACCTTTACATTTTAGGATATAAATTAAAAATTTACGATATAATTTAAATCATTTATTACTAAATGTATCATGCATCATTATTTTATTAAGTTAAAAGAGGAAAAGTCTAAAAGGGGACCAAATCCTTTCTTTTTTCCCCATTTGATTTGATCCTTTTAACAAATTAAGCATAGTTGAAGGTTAAATTTTTTATCTTGAATTGTTATTGATTATCAAATTGATAGGAGGATCAGGGATTGCCGGAGCCACTAGTAAGTTCGATTCTTTATTTGATTTATGTTATTGAAGCTTTAATTTGATTGTTGCATTCTCAGTGATTGACATTATTGTTGCTTCTAAAATTCATGTTATTAGTTTGATCTAGATTTGAGTTATTTTATATGGAGATTTTTACCCTTTTTAATATTTTTAGTGCTGGAATTCAGACGAACATTGAGGGTTGTGATTGTATTCTTACAAATTTAGGTCTTTTATTTGTTATCGGACAGAATTCATTGCATATATGAAGTGTGAGAGTTGTGTTAATTCTGTGAAGACTAAGTTATAGATTGTAACTGGTAGGTAAATTGCAATAGTTCAAAAACTCCAATTGTTTCATGTACTTTAATGTAATGTTTTATAAGTTTATGTTTGTTATAAATAGCATGTGTTTTTAACATTAATTTAGACACAAAGAACATTCAGATCTTTATTCTTCATCTTTGTTTTCAGTGACTCTGGATTCACAGTGCTTTTGGCTGACAAATCCAATGCATATGTAAAAATGTTGTCAATATTTACCTACTCTTAGCCAATTTATTTATCTTTTTATCCTTTACATTTTTCTAAAATTAAGTACTTTTATCAAATAAGATAACATACTATATCTTAGTTTATTTATATACCACATTCCTTTAACTTCTTTTTCTTACAATGTATTTTTAAATTTGTAGTTAGAGTTAAGAGTAAAATTTTGATAAATTTGTAATTTTTATTCTTTAATTCTTTAATTGGTATTTCATTATAAAATCTTTCAATTGTGTAAACATCGTTTCTTAAAAGCGTTTTTAGTTATTAGAAAGCTTAATTCATTATTAACAAAAAGTACATTAAATGCTCTTATATTACTACATCTCAAGAGATAAGTAAATTATAGTTTTTTACAAATTAATTTGTAGGTTTAACCTCCTAAAAAGGCATTTTCATATACTTAATGTTTTATCTTTTAATTAAAAAAAAAGATTAAAAATAATTTTTATAAAATGCTCCTAAGCATATATTAAAGCCCCAACATTTATTGATATTAAATTTTTATTTTAACAACCAACACATCAACATACTTGGACAATTAAACTTGTAATAAATTATATATCGTTAATTCCCTATGAATCAAAACTCAAACTCTCGAATTCTTTATTACTTGGAACAACTTATATTTGGATATGCAAACTTTGAATTATAGCATTTTGCATTCATATTAGATTCCTTTTGCATTTATTTAACCTTTTTTTATGGAATTAACCTTGTGGGAATACTTATCAATATTACAATTGAATTGTATACTTGTGAATTTTATTTTAAATTTTGAAATGCTTAAATTAAAGTAACTAAAATTTAACAATAGGTACTAGACCTTATTATATGCAATTTAAGTATACTCCTATATCAAATAAGACAATTATTTCAAGTTTGAAATTGTTGTTTATGAGTAATGTAATATTAACATGCCATTTTTGGTATGAGATTTGAGAGAGCGTCATTATAAAGTTATTAGTCATATTTTTAGGAATTTCAACTTGATTTTATCCTTAATTTCTTCTTCGATTATTTATTTGTTTTTGTGTAACTTATCATTTATAATCGTAATCTTTTTGTGTGTAGCCTATCACATATACTCACAAACATTTTGGTAATTTAATTCTGTTTAATTTTAAATTGTCTGATTTCATCTTTAATTTGGTGTGTTTCTATTTAGAGGTCTTGCATTGATACATCTTTTAAGGGTTTTTCGAAAAATCTTTCAAATTATAAATAATGGGTTTTTTGTACTATTTTTTATGGTATTTTATTTTGTAAACAACATTCAATAAGAATTAGGAAAATTATCCAAAATAGCTATTTTTTTATTTCTAATTTATCAAATTAGCTTCTTTCATAATTCTTTAACCAAAAAACCCAAAAAAATGTAAATGGACAAAAATACCCCGTAGTCAAAAACTAAACATTTCTTTCTTTTCTCTCTCTCATTCATTCTCTTCTCTTCTCTTCTTCTATTTTCTTGCAAATTTTGCGATATTTTTTTGTTTAAGCATTTTGTTTGTTTAGGTTTGATTTATTAGAATTTTTGTTTGAAATTTACTTTTTTGTTAGAAATTTGTTAGAGAATGATGAAAATTTAGATTTTATGCAAGTTGTGAGTTTTGGCCATCACGTATAAAGGGAATGTTTGAAATATTTTAAAAAAATTTATAATTTATAAAAATATTTAGGGACCTATTTGTCATAATTTAAAACTTTTTACTATTTTTTTAATTAATAAAATTTAGGAGTTTAGTTAGCAAATACAAGAGACAACTAAGAAAGTAAGATTATATCACTATCAAATAGATACTCAAGTATTTGAAAGGAACATTACACTATGGATGGATCTATGTAGAATCAAAACAAGTTATGAGCAAGTTATGTGGTTACTTAAATTCAAATGTTATGGGGTATTTGGATAAAAGAAGATCAAAAATTAGTTATTTGTTCACTTTAAATCGATGTATTGTTAGCTAGAAATCATGTCTATAATCCATTGTTACTTTGTCCTCAATTGAAGTTGAATTCATAGTATTAATTGAGGCCATTACGGAGTTTTTATGGATAAAAGGGCTTGTTAAAGAGATATGGAATAAGCATGAACCAGTAACACTTTTTTATGATATTCAAAGTGCCATGTTTCTCTCCAAAAATCATGTCTACCATAAGAGATCAAAGCATATAAATGTTAGGGATTTTTTTGATTTGGCATGAACTTGAAAAAGGTTCTATTTTGCTTAGGAAAATTCACACAAATGTGAATCCTACTGACATGTTGACAATTGTGCTCTTAATTGTTAAACTTGATTTATGTTTAAATTTAGCAAATATTGGTAATTCTAGTTAGATTGGGGATGGAAGAGCAAGTAAAGTTTGAACTCCTTATAAACAAGATAGAGATTTGTAAGAAATGTCTTTAAAAATTAATTGAGGTGTACTTAGTAATTGCTAATGTAGATTAAATTTCCATTACAATTATTCTAGTAAGTTGAAAATATAATATGGCTAGTTTTTAGTGGAACTTCTGAGGCCATATCTCTTTATATATATGGCCATGTTGGCATATAATATTCGTTAAAAAGCTTATTGAATCCTTTCTACATCTGTAGTGTTCATTCTTGGAAATAAAGCTCATGTTTTGTTTTTACTCTCATGAATGTAGGCATATTATTGAACCACGTAAATTCTTTTTTATTCAACTATTTGTTTAGTTTTGTATTTTGATTCAATTTGGTTTGTGTTTGCTTGAGATTAACTTTATTTTTTATCAAATTTAAAGCCAAAAATCTAACAGTCACTTTTAGAGAGATTAAAAAAAAAAATTTTAATTATATTAGAATTGATAACTTGAATAGTGATCGTTAAAACAATAATAGTTGTCCCTAAAGAACTTCAATTATACAAGGTTTTTATTATTGAAAACTATATATCCAAAGCTTTTTATTAATATCTTAATCACTGTCAAATTCAAAGTAATCTGGTTGCAGTAACTAAAATAATGTAGGTTCCGTATTTTGACAAGTTGAGAAAAGATCAAATTATAATCAAAAAAGGATTTATGTGAATTCTACTTTGTTTAAAATTAAAAGAATCATGTCATGACTACTTATATGTAAGGAGATCACATCCATAACTTTAAGACATAAGAGAGAAAGTAAGATACAAATAAAGGAAAGCAAGAAAGAATTCCAAGAAAACCAAGAACAAGAAGTATGTTTTCTTCTTCTACCTTTATGGTTCCTTTTTATATTTTATTTATTTTTACTATATTCTTTAGTAGCTAAACTTTCATTGTTAGAGTTAAGTATGAAATCCTAATTACATCTTTCATAATTTTATGTTAATTTAAGATCTTTCATGATTTCATTTATATTATGCTTGAATGTTATTCTTTCATATTTAAATTATTTGGGAATGCACCTTTATGATGCAAAAACGTCATATATTAATGTAAGACTTTGAAAACCACACCGGTCTCTTATCTTGAATGCTTTAAATATATATCAATTGTGATAATATGATAATCATACCAATTTAATTGTTATTACATGATCTTATTATTTTTATAGTACTTAATACATTCTAGAAATAATAATAATAGTCCACACTAAGTATTATGACTTACTTTAAAATTAGTGATACTAATAGCCCATGCTAATAATTTATTTTTAAAAAATTTTCTACACTTGATTTTAGTGATTTTTATTCATATTATATTTAAAGATTATTATTACATATTTAGATAATTTGGGACTATAACTTTTATGATTTGTGCATATAATATATTAACGCAAGAATTTGATGACCACACCAATAACTTATCTTGGATGCTTTTAGTATGAATAAATTGTAATAACATAATAACTACACCAATTTGATTACTATTCCATGAACTACTTATTTTCATATTCCTTAATATATTTCACGCATGATAATAATAGGTCACTAAGGGTTAGTATTTACTTTAATATAGGTTAGTTTAAATCTGACACCCAAAATTAAATTCATAATCAATAACAGATTAATACATGTAATTAAATTGTATCTTAAAAGAATTGTTACAATATTAAGTTGCTGAAATCTTTTAATTACACAAATTTACCATGAAAGTGACAATTAATGGTTGATTGTTGAAACCCTAATACCTTTATCTTGATTGATTTTCTTTTTCTTAATTTATTGTCTTGGAAAAATTTTATTGATTTTATTTGCTATATTTATTTTATTTTAATTTAACCATAATAATATTTGTTTATTTTGCATTCATATTAGGTTTCTTTTACATTAATTTAACCTATTCTTTTGTGGAATTAACCTTATGAGAGTGCTTATCAATATTATAATTGAATCGTATAATTATGAGTTTTATTTTAAATTCAAAACTCTTAAATTAAAGTAACTAAAATTTAACAACAAGTACTAAGCTTTATTAAGATAATTATTTCTAGTTTAAAATTGTTGTTTATAAGTAAAGTAATCTTTAAGTGCCATTTTTAGTATTTGATTTGAGAGCACGTTATTATAAAGTTATTGGTTATATTTTTAAAATTTTCATTATGATATTTTTCTTTAATTTCTTCTTCGACTATTTATTTATTTATTTAATGTATATTATCATTTATAATTGTAATCATTTTGTGTGCCTATCATATATTCACAATTATTTTGATGATTTAATTATGTTCGGTTTTAAGTTGTTTGATTTCATCTTTAATTTAGTGTATTTTTGTTTGTAGGTCTTACATTGATACATCTTTTAAGGGTTTTTTTGACAAATCTTTCAAATTATAAAGTATTTGTTGAGATTTTTTTTTATTCCAATTGAAAGGTTTGTTTTAATTTTTTATGGTATTTTTTTCTCAATTTATAATCTCCTATTTTGTAAACAACAATCAATAAAAATTAGAGAAATAATTCACAAGTCATTTTTTATTTATGAATTATCAAACTAACCTCTTTCATAATTCTTTAATTAAATAAGTTAAAAACTATATAAATGGACAAAAATACTCCTGTAACTAAAAACTAAACATTTATTTCATTTCTTTCTCTCATTCATACTCTTCTATTTACCTGCAAATTGTAAGCTATTATTTTTGTTTAAGCATTTCTTTGTTTGGGTTTGATTTGTTAGAATTTTTATTTAAGATATTTTTTTTTACTGAAAATTTGTTAGAGAAAAATGAAATTTGAATTTTGGGGTGGGAGAACATTATGGGTTTTCGCCACCATATATGGGGAGTGTGTTTGTAATATTTTGAGAAGTTTTGTAATTTGTAAAAATATTTAAGGACCTATTTGTTATAATTTAAAACTTTTTTGCTATTTTTTAATTAATAATATTTTAAAAGTTATGAATAAGAAAAGCCAACTCTTTCAAGGAGGCATTGGTACTATTTTGAAAAGTTTTATAATTTATAAAAGTATTTGAGGACCTATTTGTCATATTTTAAAATATTTTACTAATTTTTATAATTAATAAAATTGTAGGCATTACAAATGAGAAAAGCCAATTTCTTGACTTTATTTGGAAATTTATGCTACCCCAAATTTTTTATAATATTTTTTTATCAATACTTTAAATTTTAGAAATTTATACATCCAAATTTCTAGCCCACCAGCTTTATTAAATTATTTTTTTTCAATTTTTGGTGACTTTCAACAAGTTTTCAACAAAAATTTCTAACAACATTCTCAAACACAATAAAATTAAATGAGAGAGACCAAAGAAAAAAGGAAAAAAAGGAAAAAAAAATTATGATTTGGTTATAAATGCATTTTTGTCCACAAATATTATATTTAGCTTATTTGAATAATAAAATATGAAAGAGACTATTTTGATAAATTAATTTTCAAAAATGACTAATTTTAAAAATTTCCCTAGCATTTATTGATCTTAAGACATTTGACTCTTTATCACTATTAGTTATGGTTGTTAATTCATCTATTCGAATTTTTTTCAATACTATCATATTGTTGATATCATAATCAAAAGTTTCTATTAAAATAAGTTATCATGTTGTTACGATATTTTGATTGTTTCATTGTCTAATTTTAACTTATTCACTCATTTTTAGTCGACAATATTCTTTTAATTTATAATATATATATATATATATATTGTAATTTTAAATTATTGTCTAATTTTTTATGTGTACACTCACATGTAATGAGAATGTTGGACTTAACTTGACATTAACATATAAGGTAAGATAATTTATTTGAATCTATCAATTTGAGTTTTATAGGGTGTTTCGAAGTATTTTGAGGGATGCTTAATCGTATGATTGGGCAACACATTTGGCAAAAGTTGTTTCTTGTTAATTTTGTGTAAATTGGTTATAACTCTAAAATAGAGCATAAAATATTGATAAATCACCATTTTTTTGGACATTTCATTGATACTCTCTTCTATAGTAAAGACTTGCTATTTATGGAAGATGAAAGGGTTGCTTTAAATTAAAAAGAATTGCATAAAAACGACGAAGAAAAACCTAGTACTGGAAATGGATTGATAGCAAGACAAAGAATTGAAAAAAAAGATGAAAGTAAGATCAATTTCGATAAATCAAAATCAAAGACAAAGGAACAAAGATGTTATCACTGCACAAAAAGGTTACTTTAGAAGAGATCATCCCACAAGGAAGGACATGCCAAATAAGAACTAAAATGAACCTTACAATACAATAATAGGCTCAAAGGAAGGTTTAAAGGGTGTTTATCTTCTTATTGTCTCAGATAACAATATTGAATGTAAGTGGGTTCTTGATTGTTCATCCACAAAAATGCTTATTTGATTCTTCAAATTCTTCTAGTAAAGGAAAAGTGTTAATAAACAATATTGGTAGTAGTCGCACTAAAAGGATTAAGATACATGATGATATGGTGAGAACTTTACATAATGTAGCTATGTCCATAATTTGAAAACAAATATAATTTCTTTAGGTATGCTTAATAATTCTCCATTTAGTTTTAAAGCTAAAAAGGACAGTATAAATGTCTTTAAGAGGTCTATGGTGATTATGAAACAAGAAAGAAGATAAAATGATTCATATATGCTGTTAGGTTCACTTATCAATAGAGAAATTATTGTATTAGCAAAGTCTAATATTATAAGACAAAGTTTAACACTTAAGACTTAATCATATAATTGAGAAAGGTTTGAGAGAACTTAACATGTAAAGGTTATTAAAAATCAAATACTTAAAGTTGCGTGAAAATACTTAAAGTTGCGCGAAAATTGCATATTTGAAAGAGACTTTTAAAGTTAAGTTCATTAAAGACTAAAGTCATACATAGAACTAAAGGCATAATATATTATATACACTCTTGGCTAAGGCATGTATTTTCTTTCCATCATTAATGATTTCTCTATAAAAGTTTTGGGTATATATCTTGAAGACTTAAAATTAAACTTTTAAAAAGTTTAGAGAATGAAAGACTTTGGTGAAATTATAACTGGAAAGAAACTAAAGAGATCGAGGACTAATAATGGGCAAGGATTTTTATAAAAATGCATTGGATAAATCATGTAAAATGAATGGCATAACAAGACACAAAATTGTAATAAACACACCTCTATAGAATAGGTTAGTTAAGAGAATGAATATAACCTCTATACAATAATCATGTTTCTAAATATAAGAGAGAATTATGGAGATTTTGATTTGCTGCTCTTGTATTTCAATCCCCCCTCAAGTAAATGAGGTAATTTTTGTGGATTTTGAACTTGTTTTGACATGTTTATAAATTTTTAATTTCAAATGTCATTCAGCAAACATGAAGTAATTCTTTTGAATCTTTTTCCAATAAAATCTCTTTATCTTGTTTCCATGTACATCTTTTTGTATGGTATTTTTGGAAGTGTTATTTATCAAATAACCAGTCATTCCTTTATATCTTATCTAGAAAATTTTCTATCTTGTTTCCTTTTTTAAATGTGTTCTTCTTTCAATTAAGCAGGTAAAACATATCTCCATTTCTTCATAATCTCTCTACTTAATTATTTCTTATTAAGACTAAAATTCAGATTAAAAAACCTTTAAAATTCAGTACTAAAAAAGAAAGTTAAAAATTATAATTTGACACTCTTTTTAAGGATAACTAATAATATAGTTTGACAATCTCCAAAATATCTTTCCCGGCATTCTATTGCTGTTCAAACTCTGCAAACTATTTATTACGATAACACATAATAGACATGAACAACAATTTTTTTTCAAATATTAAACTCTTAAAATTGTAATACCATAAAGAAATAAAGAAGATAGTAACGAATATATGCATGGTTATTGTTCAATTATACAAAGAGTACAATTTATCAAGATCCACATTATTGAAAAAAAAAAACTAAAATTTTACAGTGAATTCATAGTTTCCTATATTAAGAAATACAATAATCCCATTTCTAAAATTAAGAGAGAATTGTGAAGGTTTTAACTTGCCAACTTTTGCCTCATGTGTCATCCATGGAGCTTGTTATGTGGCATAGTCAAATTCGTCGCTTGTTCGAGGAGGATTTAGTTAGAGCGATTCACCATAAATTCCCTATTTAAGTTAGTTCAATCATATCTTAATTTAAGCTTGGTCAATCCAATTCAAGTAGATTCTAGCATGATTCTTTTGGACATAATTATACAAGGACAATGTCGTGAAGCAAGGAACAAGTCAATTTGTGTTGCATTAGCATGTCTAACTTTTAATTTATTTTTTGATAGGTTAAATATTTTCAAAAATTAAAATTATAAATAAAATTTTAAACACTTCCAAAAAATTTTATATGCAACTACTTCACATCAACTTCAATATACAATATTTGATGATCTATTATCCATCCAGTAACTTAATACTATGTATATTTTTCTCATATTTATATAGATATAAAATTGGACAAAAAAATCCTCCGATTAGAAAACAACTAGCCTGTTTCAACAATCATGTCCTCTACCTCACTCAGAATCTAAAAAATGAGAGTGAAATAATGTCCAATATATATGTATGTATGTATGTATGTAACAAAAATTTTAAAAATTAAAGATAAATAATAAATAATTTCTTTTTTAAATCTAAATAATATCATAATAAATAATATTTAAAATATTTCAAAGTAAAATTTGATATAGAATATCAAAATGTCAAAACACATTTTATTTAGTTACTTTATAAATATACTTTATGATATTATTTTTAAAAACTAACTCCCAATAACCAATGTACTTTAAAAGTACTATTTTCAAAAACTGTCATTATTGTTTTTCAATGATTAACATATTTTAAAGGTATTATTCATGGAGATCATCGCCCCACGTAATTTCGTATTTAGGGACATTTCTTCTTAGAAGACTTTTATTGCAGGATATAAATCATCTCCATGTTGCATGATTTTCTATTTTCATACTTTTACAGCATGACAAAAATTATGTCCATGTCAAACTATTCACAACCATATTTTAAATTCACATATAATAAATTGTTTAATTAATAAAAATAATAATATTTAAAAATTTTCAACAAAATTATAAAAAATTAATCTAATTGATTTTAAATAAACACTTGAAATAATTTTTGCTTAAACATAGCACCAGCAATCAAAATTCTATTATTGAATTTATATGAATATGACTCTTACAAATATATATATATATATATATATAAATTTAGTTTAATAAATAATCAATTGAACCAACACATATATATTCATAAAATTTATGTGCATGTATTTAAATTTTAAAAAAATAAATACCCTACTTTTTAATTTTACAAAATTAAAATTGTCCCAATTACGTATAAATATCTATTTTAATACATAATTATTATTAATCAAACTTTCTTTAATTTAGTTGCTATTAGAGAATTACTTCCTAACATCAAAATAACAATATAGATACTAATTCAAATACTATCCAAAACTAAACCATTAAAGCAATAACCTAAAATTATATCTATAAATGAAATTTTTAATATTGAAATTACTATAATAATTAATATTTATCTTGTATTTAAAATTAATTATTAAACTTAATAGAAATAAAATTAAATAAAGATACTACCAATGTATTTCCGATTCTCCTCTTTTTTTTCTTATGCTTCGTCCTCTTCCCACCACCACCACCTCCCCCCCCCGGTCTCGTTGTTTTTTGTCTCTCCTCTCTTAATTCATTTTAGTTTATAAAAATCAAGCAAAGCAACCATCACCGCCTATATTTGATTACACCTCCTAACCGACAAAGGAAATGAAGGAGGTAGCTTCTCCCTTGTCTCAAATTTGTACGTGGTACAATTTGATTGGGAGTAAGGTGGTATAAATGAATTAAGATTCCCTTATTTTTTCATACTTTTAATTATAAAATATTAAAAAATAATAAAATTAATAATAAATAATTTAAATTATAATTTTATAAATTTTATTATATAAATTAAAAAATTTAATATATAATTTAAATTATTTATTATTAATTATATTATGTGTCAATATCTAATTAAATTAAAGATTTAAAAAAATATTAAAAAAATTCTAATCTAACATCAACCCTATTTCAAGATCAACAACTAAAATAAATCATTATATGAACCAAATATAATGTGTATCCTTAATTTAAAGGTGAAAATATGAGATTGTGTTAATTAATTGGAGTGGAGGCTTTGGAGCTGAGGATTCACTCTAAACTTCATCCCTGATGTCATCTTAAAAATTCCAATTATAGTGTTTCCTTATACTACTAAAAGATTGTAAAAAAAAATAGTATAATTTAAAATATGAATATATTTAAATATTAAAAAAATTATTTTCTAAATTTTATTGATTGATTGAAAACTAAAAGATATTTTGAGCGGGTCTTTTCAAAACAAAACTATTCTTACCTTTTTTTAAAAAAATAAAAATCTATAAGTACTAATATTAGATGCATCTTTCAATGTTTTAATTCTCAATTCAGGTCTTAAAAATAGAAAACTAAGATATTGAAATTTTTTAAACCAGATTTTCAAAATAATTTAATTAGAATTTCGTCAAATAATTGACTTTAAAATATAAAGGATGACAGAATGAATTCTAGAGTTGAGAGAATATTTGGGTAATTTAACGGAGACAGAATCCGTAATCCCCGTCTCCATCCTTAATAATGGACTGTCTGTCTATAAAGTTGGAAAAGGGCTGAAGTTGTGATTGTGGACTCTGGGTCCAATGAGAAATCAAATTGATGGGTATGACAACTGATTGGGAACGTGAGATTGCTTCCTTCTTTGCTTCCTAATTAATAAAGCCAAGCAGTAGAATCTGCCCTTTTTCATTTTTATACGAATGATGCCTCATATTCGAGTAAGTTTTTGACCACCCGACTAATAAACTAAAGTGGGTTATAGATATTATGTTAATTTGAATCTCAATTCTTAGTTCGCATCTTTGATAGTCCCTATTTTTTCAACATTCGATTTGTTTAGTTATTAATACGAGTTTGGTTAGCCACAAACCTTGAATTGAACAAGTAGAACAACGACCGATGGTGACCCCTTATTTCATTATCCTTTCCAAAACATAAAAGGCTGTGTTTGGTTAAAAATATTCTATCCATATTTCTTTTTCGTTTTGTCTAATACGAAAAATTCCTTTTGTCGAAAAAAAAAAACATTAAACAATTTTAAGTTCGCACAATTCGTGCTTCGAATACAATTCCTTCGTTGAAAAACATTAAACAATTTCAAGTTCGTACTATTCGTGCTTTCCAATCCAATTCATTGCAATTGTTGCACCAACAGGGACCCCTTGGATTGGATGCGATCGATGCCCTGAGAAAAGGTAACCAAATTTAAGTTGACACATGTATTAAAGTGATATAATACTATTAAGAGATAAAAGGTCCAACTATTATTATTAAGTTTTAACAACCCATATGTGCAAGACTCCTACCAAATGAATTTAAGTGGATCAAGTCAAATAAAAATAAAATAAAACAAAAAAAAAAAGTTCAAACAAAATCAAAATAAACCAATATATATATATATATCTATAAAAATGTACAATACATGGGAGAACTTGAATATCAATACTAAACAAGTTTAACTTAAACACAAGATTACTATCAAATAAATTTTTCTATAAACCAAGCTTAATAAATACAAAAAAAAAAAAAATTCAAATAAATTTTAAAAGAATAGAGAAACACAAATACACAATGAGTGAAAAAATCAGAACATATAATCACATGGTCAACCTACTTTGATAGTATATTAAATTCCCACTCAACCCAAAAATTTAAGGTAAAAACAATAAATAATAGCATTAAACCTCAACAAATATCTTGATACCTAATATAATTTGGTAAGAATTTATTCCAAAGTCAAAGATGAATATTGACTTGACATACTGTCCAAATGAATGGTTTTATGAAAATGAAAAAGCAAATGAAAAAAATAAAAAATAAAAAAAAAATTGTTGAATGTGGGCCTAAATCAATTGCTTTTCTATGTGACATTGGTAATGACAAGAGAACATATTCTAAACAACCGTGTGTCTTTCTTTGTCATATTTCGCAACTTTTTTAAAAAAACAAAAAATAAAAATGAACATTTGACAATTACATTGTATTCACATTGTCAAAATTCAATCTTTTACTCGTTCTCTCGTTATCTAGTCAAAATTTTGACTATTTTATTTATTTTTAAATATAATATTATTTTTTTTTTGTTTTTAAAAAGAATATTTAACTTTAGTTGCTATTAGTTATTAAATAATTTTCTTGCTCACGCAATGTGAAAATTGGAGTTGAATATTTACTTTTCTTCCTTTCCTGCCGACTTATATTGCGTGCCAAAACTTTAAAATCCCATCCCAGTGTCCTAAAGCGTTCGTTCACACTTTCTGGTCGAAATTTTGACCAAAAAGCAAGCCAATAGATGAATGATAATATGTCCCACAATCCGCGCCATCGTTATGGCAACGTGTACATCTTTAGGGGTATTATCGAATACCCCTCTTTTCTTAAAATAGCAGGTAGATATACAGACACGGTTATATAAAATATATATATATATATATATATATTTTAATATAATAAAATATGTTAAAAAAACACACAATTACTTTTAATTTATTAAAATATTAGCATAATATTTTTACTTTGTCCTTTTATTTTTATTTTTTTAGTATAAACTTAATTTATTAAAAACTTAAATGAACAAATATTATCAATAAAAATATTTATATTAATAAAAATTTTTAAAATATAAATTTTATTTTTAA
>CP135552.1:5545749-5638628 GCA_032402905.1 Khaya senegalensis | reverse complement strand
CATATTCATATATAATTGATTATCAAATATATTTTTTTAAAAATTTATAATATATTATAATTTTACTTCGCCGTAAATTTGAAACATAGTTATCTTATTATGTTGATCATAAATAAATTATAAAAAAATAAATATATTTTTTTATTTATTTTTATATTATATTTGTAGAGTTTGGTGGTTATGATTTTTTATAATAAATAAAATAATATTTTATTCAAAATATTTATTTTAAATTAATAATATTTTATATTATTAAAAATATAAATTAATAAATAAAAATTAAGATTTTTTTATAAATATATTTATAATGAAATAAAATTATTACAAATGTATATCCTATGAAAACCGATGCGCATCCGATAAAAATAAATTGGCGAACGCGAAACGCGGTCGGTCAATTGTGAGTTGTGACGCTAACAAACAAACGAGTTTGCCAGTGCAATTAACCGCAACAACTCGATAAAATTACTTCTCCTACCACTTCTCCTCGATCAACGTTCCTTGACCCCACGCACCTTCTCTGTCATAATACTCGCTAACCCGTTCACAATCAACAACAAATCCAAGGTGTAATCTGTCAATTCCCCTTATATCTAGAGAGAGAAATCGAAGCGGTTATTTCTTACTTGGTTTTTGTTTTATTTTTCTCTCTCTTTTTTTTTTTTTTTTAAATTTCTGCAGAGCGAGAGATTTATAAGAAGGAGACCCGTGGTGACTTGTGTTGTGTTGGTTCGATGCGTGCATGACAGGTGACAGCAATGGCGAGATCGTGTCATATTTTCCTTTCCGACGTCGTTTACTGGCCGATCTTCTTGGGTTCAGCTCCATTTGTTTATATCACTTTAACTCTTTGATACCTTTTCACTTGATCTAGTGCTTCTCCCTTTTTTCACTTTACCAGGTTCGATCAAATCTTGCATTGTGATGATGTGATCTACCACATTGTCATGAAGTTCATCTTTAAAATTTGTTATTTTTGGTTGCCTGCAGAGAAAAGATGGCGGAGGTGGGGAAGGTGTTGTACATAGCCGTGGTGGAGGACGAGGAAAAGATTGAGAAACGCGACACGGCGTCGTTTCGGTATACGCGTTCCGTTTTGCAAAGTACTCTGCAGTTAATGGGTTGTAAAGCACGACATGCTTTCAAGGTACACGTATATGTTCTCTTTTCCCAGAAAAAAAAAAAAACTTTTTTCTTAATTGAACTCAAAATTTGGCTAATTGTTCTGGAATTTGCAATTTCGTCTATTAACAAAGTACCGACACTGGAGTTTTAGACGGTGCGTTTTCTATTTTCAGCTTTGGTTATATAGTCGTGATTGTCGAATGGATGGGTTTGCTGTGTAGGAGGATTTGAGCTGCATGCGATGAGTTCTGCAAAATTTCTCTTATAGTATGTGTAATAATTTAATTCACAAGGTTAACATAATATGGGTTTGTAAAGCATCTAGCACTTTAAGTTTACATGGTTTTGTGCAGACAATTTATGGCCCAAACATGTCGTAATTTTGTTTGTGTCGCTGGGCTGATGTCGCTTTCATTTTATTGGTTTATGTCGTATGCATTATTTAGCTTTCAAATGTTGTGTACCTTTAAACATATATATTCATAGCTCTTTCAACTCTGATCAGAGTGGTTCTCTGTCATTTAGTGTTTAGTTTTAAGATTTATTGGAGTTGTATCGGATTCAATTTGTGTTGATAGTTTTGGTCTAAATGTTTGTTTTTCATTTAGGGGTTGAATTTAGTTCTTAACTTTATCATGAATTAGTTTGGCATGTTTGGGTTGATGTGATTGTATGGGAATATGAATTTAAAGTATAATTTATCTTTCATTTTGGATCAATTTCTTGAAGTTGAAAGTGAAATATGTAGTCACATTTATTTAATACTGTGAGCATTGACATATGAGATTCAAAATTGTTGTCATTCTGCTTTTGGAGCATTGTTTCAGAGTTTTCTTCCCGTACTACGTCATAGTGTTTGTATGATGTGTAGGCGGGGGCCTTGAGACTCAAGGTTTTTGAGACTCAAGGTTTGATCATGCTCAGCTATTCATTGTCTCTGGTATTGGATGAGGCTCTATGTACTGATCTCACCGATGTTTATTTAAGCAGTTGCAGAAGCCTCATTTCTCCTGAAACTGATTGTTTTACAATTCAGAATAAAAATCCATTGTTGATATTTAGTCCTGTGTTATTTTTATCAATAATACTTTACAATGTTGAGGGATTGGGATGGCTTAGCAACATTTTCATCAAACTGATTAATTTTGGTGATTGGTTTCAGAATATTATCTGCTTGTTCCTATTGTTACTAAAGAAAGTGGAAACATTTGCTGATTATTTAAAATATTTGCTTTCAACAGATTAGTCAAAGGGTTTTTGAACTCATAAGAAGTGAATGTCCTACCATTACTCAGCTTCAAGAAGGAGTGGAGATTTCGGGATCAGATCCTTTGAAAGGAAATTTTGAAAAGGAAGATAATTGTTCCTTTGGTGGTAGCTTGTGTAAAGAAGAGGAGGTGACAGATGATAGGACTGAGAGAATACCATTTGAGTTGTACAAAAGACGCACTACTGTAGTTGTTGGAAGAAAAACTTTCTTAGATGTTGTATGTGATGCTCTAACTGAATACAAGTATGTGGGTCACAACCAGAGGGCAGACTTGGTTTTGGCATGCAGGTATTGTTTAACATCTTGTGCCTTTTTGGATATCATATTTATTTATGGCAACTTGTAAAGTGCTTGCTTGTGGAGTTTTTATTTACGCGGATACTTTTATTCTTTTGGTATTATATGAACATTTGGTAATTTGTGTGAGCTTATTCATAGAATTGTGGTTTCATAATTATGTTATTTCCAGTTAGCTAGAAAGAAGTTTGGGCAGTGTTGGTGAAGTGTATTTTTGAAATATTCTGGAACCTGAGGAAACTTCATTGCCTCAGCTCTTACTCGTGGGAAGCAGTTACAGTTTTGAACTTTTTTTCTCCCCCTAGTTTTCTTGTTGGGATTTACATTATCTGATTTAGTTACATTTCTGCATAATGAACTTGGTTAATGTTTTTCATTACATCAATATCAGATTTCTAGCTTTATTGCTTGTTGTGATGTGAGAGAATTTTTCCTTCTGAAAGTATTTTTCCTTTTTTCTTTACTTTGTTGCGTCTTGTCTGGTTTGCATAGATGAGATGCTATTTTCTTGTTGCAGAATCCGAGAAAGGAAGGAATCTGTAACTGTGCTGTTGTGTGGCACTAGTGGCTGTGGCAAATCTACTTTGTCAGCATTGCTGGTATTTCTTTGTTGTTTACATTCATTTGGTTGTTTTGGAATTGAATGGCTACATTTTTTGTAGTATTTTTAAATCTGAAACTAGTCCTTTTTTTCCCCCCTATGGAATATACTTTTAGTTTTGTATATGCAGATGCTTGAAGTTTATGGATTAAATTGATAATAAATTTTTAGTAACTACCACCATTTATACACTCACCGCTTCCCACTTGTCATGCAGGGTAGCAGATTGGGAATTACAACAGTAATATCAACTGATTCTATACGGCACATGATGAGGAGTTTTGTAGATGAGAAACAAAATCCTCTGCTCTGGGCTTCAACCTACCATGCAGGGGAGTTCTTGGACCCTGTTGCAGTTGCAGAAGCTAAGGCTAAAAAGAAGGCCAGAAAATTAGCAGGTGCTGCGCTTTCCGTTCCAAAGGATGAAGTATCTGATAGTTCTGCTACTGGGAAATCTGACATCCGTCCAGAGGCTGGTTCCAGTGCAGCTGAATTGATCAGTCCAAAGCAAATGGCTATTGAAGGATTTAAGGCACAAAGTGAGATGGTCATTGACAGCCTAGATCGGCTAATTACTGCATGGGAAGAAAGGAAAGAATCGGTTGTTGTTGAGGGTGTTCACTTAAGCCTGAATTTTGTGGTGAGCAACATCTTTGTTTATGGTTTAAGTTTATCTCTTGTTATTTCTTTTCTCAAATTTAATCTGATGTGTAGATGGGGCTTATGAAGAAACATCCTTCAATCATACCTTTCATGATTTACATTACAAGTGAAGAAAAACACTTGGAACGATTTGCTGTCCGAGCAAAGTACATGACACTAGACCCAGCCAAAAATAAATATGTGAAGTATATACGAAACATCAGAACTATACAGGATTATCTCTGTCAACGGGCTGACAAGCATCTGGTCCCCAAAGTCAACAATACCAATGTCGACAAGAGTGTAGCAGCCATCCATGCAACGGTGTTCAGCTGCCTTCGCAGACACGAGGCAGGAGAGCATCTTTATGATCCAACTACGAATACAGTTTCCGTGATTGATGAGGAGTATAGGAACCAGTGTGCAGCCCATTCCTTGAGCTCCAAGGGGATGTTTCAGATGATACAGAGGAAAGGTTCTTCTAGGCATCTGATGGCACTTCTTAATACTGATGGATCTGTAGCAAAGGCTTGGCCTGTTACCACAGTTGATAGTAATGGAAAGCCTATATTGTTCCCTGGGACTGAGGATGGGATGGGAAATCCAATGTATGGACCTTTGAAGATTGGTAAGGCAGAACCAATTAATCTTCAGTTTGGACACTTTGGGATCAGTGCCTGGATCAGTGATGGTGGCACAAGTCATGCTGGAAGTGTGGATGAGTCTAGGGCCGAATGGACAGATAGTGGTAGTAGAAATCACTCTTCTTGCTGCAGCTCACCAAGGATGTCCGATGGACATTCCAAAGAGGTATACTTTATTTATGACCAATGTTAATTTTATCCGAAACACCGTTATAATCCTTTGTTGAGGTGTGGTTAGTGAATTGTCAGAAGGTCATTGAGCAAGCTGTTGTTATTGTTTTTATAGCTCATTAATGATAGTTTGGTCTTATGATGCTTTTCTCTACAGCTGAAGGAGGAACAGTCGGTCCATGGCAGTGATGAGGAGGTTGATGATCCACCTGAGGCTGATAGTGATGAGGATCTTAGCAATGATACTGACAATCAGGTCCTTGAAGAGGTATTAATTACCTCAAAATTTCAGCATTTCTAATTTGGACTTGGCGTTACTTAGTATTAAACATTACAATTGCTTTTGCTATAGCTATTTTATTTTTATTTCTTTTATTAAACATTACAATTGCTATTGCTGTATTTTTATTTCTTTTATGGGCTTTTGGGTATTAGC
Organism: Khaya senegalensis; assembly: GCA_032402905.1. Lineage (NCBI taxonomy): Eukaryota > Viridiplantae > Streptophyta > Magnoliopsida > Sapindales > Meliaceae > Khaya > Khaya senegalensis. The sequence continues at coordinate 5,633,442 of CP135552.1, read as the reverse complement.
AATTGAAGATTCTAATAAATACAACTTTTGTAGTATCAGAATGATTTTTGACCTTTTGGTCTGTTCTTCCACACAGATAGGGTCAGTTGATGAGGAATCTACAAAATCAGATGAAGAGTATGACGATCTGGCAATGCAGGATACACAGGAGAATGGTTATTTGTCTGATGGTGAAGAGGAGTTCAAGGAAAGGATGGTTCCAGTTACTGTTGTCCAGTCAACCGACATGAAAGGAGAAAAGTATAGCCAGAATCTAGATCGCTTCCTTAGAACTACCAGTGAGCAATTGTCTGAAACATTGTGCTCTTACTCTTCTACAGTTATGGAGAAGAATGAGCGGAAATTGATGCCTTCTAGCAATGTCAAGGTGAGAAAACGGTCTCTCAGCATTTCCGCCTTAGGAAAACAAGGATCAATAACCAGTGATCCCATCCTTACTGGTGGCCCTCAAAGGTAGCGGAACAATTTTGTTCCAGTTTCTAGTGCCTTAATCTTTTTAGGTATAAAGTAAAGTGAATTAGGCAAGTTTATAATTGAGTTTCTTCCCATTCGGTGTATAGCGATGGTTGGTAATCTTTGCATGACTTGGAATGGCTCTCCCTCTATGGTTTTCAACTAGTTTACAACTTGGTAATGACACTAAGTTTTTGAACTTACATGAGGCCAAAATCGGTGGTTATTGTTCTTTGGGTGAGTATTGGTCAACTAACTCTCTTGTTTTTGGACCACATTCTATGCGGACGTTGATTTTAACATACTTGATTGTTAAAGAATCTGAGAGTTTTCTGTACGAGATCTTTTTTCTATAAAATATTGGCATGGCCGTGCGTCAGATATCTTGCATGATGAAAGGATTTCATCGAGTTATTATACTATTCTTCAATGCTATTAACATGGATGGAAACTTTTGGGTCAATTTCGGATGAGTTGCTACATATGTTGTACTCTGAAACTATGGAACTTGGAAGAGAAAGAAATATCCTAGAATCGTGGATATCATGCTTACTAAGTGGCCAATATATTACGACTTTCCTTGTGTCAGAGATATTGTAAATCTTTTATATTGTAAATTTGTGTACTATAATCTAAAAGCTCTCTATTGTTAGGATTATGGCATGGCAATTTTAAATGTATAAGAAGAATCAAGGCAGTTTTTAATTATGTAAAATTTATCATCAGTTTGTAAAACTTTAAAGTCGGTATATCAAACCAACGTAAAAAAAAAAAAAGTTAAAAATTAAAATTGTAAATTTGAACTGAACCTATTGCTATTAAAATCTGATATTAGCATAGTTGATCTGTAATTTGATTGCCGGGAATAAAATTTACTCGGTACAATTGAATTGTAGGAATGGCTAAATAAAAGGTTAAAACAATTTTCAGTTTCTGAAACAATTTGAGTGGTTCAATGTTTGGACTTTGATAATATTAGTCGTTAGTTAGTTGAAATGTAGAGTTGGATAGTCTCATTCTTTGCAATTTTACATCACGACGTAGTACCATCTACTTGGTCAAATTAAGCTCATTTAAACCACCCACTTTTTGCATCACAAAATACTTTTCTCTATTCATGACTCTTTGAAGCGCAACTCTAATTACATAATATATAAAATTCAATTCTCTTGGATTTGACTGATGGGTAGGGTAGAACATTCCAATCCACTAGTTTCACAGGTTGCTGCCCTCACCGAATGTTTAGGCATTATGAATCCGAAGATCAATTGATGAGCAATGGAACATGACCGCCAAATTATTTTAGAGATATTAGAGACGTTAATACTCAAATAATTCCTTTTCAAATCTTATTTCTAACTTAATTTAATTTAACTTTTTTTGTTTGCTTAATTATTCTACTACGTACAATAAATATGATGCTCTTTCATTCTTTTCACTGTAATTTTTACTTGATGATGATTTTTTTTTTTCTCCAAAAGGTAAAAATACACACATTTTTAAATTTCATTTCTTAAAATGATTGTATAAATATTCATCATGGGAAAGTTAATGATTGTTTGTTGCAATGAATTAACAATATTAATTATTTAAATAAAAAGTTTAAATGAAAGCCAATTCGATATTTGAATACTAATTTTAAATTTTAATTATTAAATTATTTTAAATTATTTTTATTTACAATAACAAATGTTTTAGTTATAATGCATGTTATCAAATGTGTGTGTATATATATATATATATTCTATTACTATTAACTAAACAGTTAATATTATTAATTAATTAAATAAAGTGAATAAAATTAATTGATTAATTTTTATACAGAGAATTTTATGAGATAATTCTATCCCATTGACAGCACTAAAATGATGTTGCTATAACATTTATGGAGCCGCTTTAACCTTGTCTAAAATAGGGTTGAACACTAAAGCTCAAGTTGCATGTATATATTGCACACTAAATAAGATTATAACAAGTCTAAGGATTGAATCCCTCCCTCCCCTTCACACCAACTTTCTAGGATAATTAGGGCTACTTTCATAATTTTGTAACTTATAAAATTATTTATTAATTTGTTTATGCTATGCTGAATATATATATATATATAAATCATAACTGTCATAAAATTATTATGGATTTTAAAAGCAAAATGTATGCATTTGATAAATTGTGGTGTTATTATATAATAAGTAAATGATCATGATGAACACATGTTAAAATTTTATGTGTAATTTTTATGTGAATTTTTTCTAAAATAATAATATAAAAAGATAACAAAGTTGTTTTTTAAAAAAGGTGGTTTTAGAAAATAATAATGTAGAATTTTAAGAAACCAGTGAAAGACTATAATATATATATATATATATATATATATGTATATATTTGCATTTGCATGATGAAAAATTGATGTTAGAACAAATATGATTAATGGACAAAATTTTATTGTCGTAAGATATTATATAACAATTAAAATTTATTATGACTTTTTAAAATAGTGTAAATGTAATTAAAATCTAAAATTATTATAAAATATTTTAATTAATTAATTTATAAGTTACTTTCAAAACTAATCCTCATCTTCTAAAATTTGCTCTCGAAATTCAGGTTATCTTTAATATGATTGGTAATATGATTTTTAAATTATAATAATTATAAAATAAAAATACTAAATATTGATTGTTAGAACAATAGTTATTAATTAATTAATTTTTTTTAAAAAAAAATAAATTCATTCAATACTTTTAGTTTTATTTTTGTTTTGTTTTTTTTTTTTAATTTGCATGTACAAGAACTTAATATTCTTTAACAAAAAGTAACTAAGGAAACGGTTGTCAAATGATACCTTGTAAACAATTTAGTATTTATGTTATATTATTTATAGCTTAGGAAGTATGTGGTGGCTCCCATTTGATATTAAACCAAAAGTTTAGTTTTAGGTACTTTGATAGAATTTATGCCTTCTTCTTCCTCTCTTTTTTATTATTATTATTATTATTATTATTATTATTATTATTGGGGGTAATGGTTAGTAAATACAACAACATGTCTGGGTTAAAGTTCAACGCACTAAATTGAGCAGCCTGGCCTGGCCTGGCCTAATAGCTGTAATGAGAGAATGATGTCATGCTCATGGGTTAATGACGTCATCTAATGACGTCATTTATTTGCCAAATGAGTGGCTCAGAAATATTTCTCGTTAAAGTGGTTCAGTTCACATTTACAACTCCCAACGGAAAGCATATTAATTAATTGTATTTGAACAAACATCTGTACCGTGCTGTGCTGTGCTGTACTGTACTGTCGTGAACAGCAAAGAGCTTTTTCTTTTTATTAAGACACACAATTCTTCTAACCCTATTGTATCGTGGATTCTCCTCGTAGTAGTTCTGGTCCTACAGTGAACTCTAATTTTTACTCCATACTAAAAATATTTTATTACATTTAATATAAAAAAAATTAAATATAATAAAACCTAAACTTCATTTAAAATTGAGGTATTGTAACCTTTTTAAACTATAATCAATAAGATCAGTTTCAGATTTTTATAAATTTAAAAATAATTTATTTTCGTTGCACAACGAGATTAATTAAACGTGGTATGTATTAATTAAGTACTTAATAAATTTTATTTTTAAAAATATTCAAAATTTTAAAATTAACTAATATGCATTTGATAAATTTAATTTTTATACTGTTATAACAAGAAAATCATTAAAAATTATATAAAATTCTGAATAAAAATTAATTTTCAGGTTAAGTGGTTTTAGTTTACAATTATGAATGAAAATTATTTTTAAATATAAAATTAAACTGATAAAATTGAAAAGATATTTATCTGAGGTACCAGTGACCTGATCTAATATGATCTCCTTATTAATAATTTCTGCTGATTCTCTAATTTCCGATGGAAAGGAAAAAGAAGAGGGATCATATGCCTAAAACTCTCTCTCTCCTTAGGTCTGAGAAGTTGAGAGCTGGGAATGTACGTGCATTTAATATAAAGATAAATATTAAATTAATTAAATAAAAAATTTTAATTATTTTACATTTAAATATAAAAATATTAACTAATTTTTACAATAATTTAGCAAATAAAAATAGTAGTTCATAAAGCAATGTCCCCTCACAAGAAAAGATAGAATTAAGAACGTTATTCAAAATGTATATTTTAGCCAAACAAAAAAAAAATAATGAAAGAGAAAAATAAAAATAATGTTGAAAATAAAATCAACAATAAACTCTACTTCCCATATCATTTAACGTACAATCCAAGAAAACCAAAAAACCACTTACTGCAAATGAAAAGCTCACAAGTTGAACGGCTTCCCCCAAGGCAAAAATACTGTATTAAAACCCATCCAAATGGTTTACAACGAGAATTATAGGGCAGTAACTCAGAAAGCTACTTAACATGAATGGTCCCTCCTCTTCAAAACCTACCCATATATGTAAATAATTGATAGCTCAGGCATAGTTTAATCTACCAAGTCTTCAATTACATCAATGGTAACATGGCAATTGGCTTACTATCATATGAGAACGTTGCTTTCCAAACTACCACATTTAAGAGCAACATATAAATAATGAATAATAATAACAGCTACATTCAGTCTAAATCTAGATAGCATGTAGATCTCAAGCTTTCTTCATCATAGTATCCTCTCTTTTAGTAACAAGAGTTACTCAAAAGGACCTGAAAGAAAAAAGTGAAAGAAAAAAGTAATAGAGACATGAATAATGTAATTATCTCAACCCAACAAAGTTCTCCAAATACATTTCTTGTCTTAGTGTTCTTAATGCAAGCAACAAGCATTTATTAATAAATATATATACATTCTAGCTTCAATTAAAAACCGAAGAGAAATGGTTAATCAATTTTTATGCAATAGAACTTTTCTGCCACCACTGATGAATCTTAGCAGTTGAAGGAGAGAACATTTTCTACAATGAAGTAAAACCTGCAACATTGCCAATCAAAAACATAAAGAGCATAGGATATGTAATCAAATATCTATAATTTAATTTGTTTTGTATTTAATTTGGATATATTTGAGCTTAAAGTATTATAATTTCTAACTTAAAAATGTAAGGTAAAGTTTTTAAAGACTAAATTTGAAGTAGGAGGATGAGTGGTAAGCATTATCTGCTAATTAAAAATAATTGTTAATTATCAAATACTTTGCTTAGTTAATTACAATTTAAACATATTCTGAACTAAATTACCAAAGAAAAAGTGCTCGTTATACCAAGCCAAAAAGAAAAGAAAACAAGAGGCACGAAGTTGTATGAAAAGAAGGGAAAACTTTTGTAAATTTGATTTCCAGCTGATATGCATATTCTTTTTTGTACTGATGAGCCAAGTATACCATAAAACACAATGAAGAAAAAAGATAATAACGATGAAACTCTTACACTGCTTATACCTAAAATTTAGTGATCTCAAATTCTATAATAATTGTGTATTAAATATTAAATAGCTTAAATATGATTTGTATTCAAACACTAAAAATTAAACTATGACTAAATGGATTCACGCAATGATAAAAGTATTTTTAATCACCAAACATCGATAACTCAATCCTAGGTGTACCTTAAATCATCAACTGGATGCCCAAATCCTAACTTCTTCTTTGAATCTTCTCCGTAGATGTAGCAATTAGATTGTTTAGTTATTAGCATAAAAGCTTAAAATAATAACAAGAGTATGAAACTCTAACATCAATTGATAATTTATTTTATATTGATTATGGATTAAAAACTATTCCAATCTCAAACATATCCTACATCATCGAGCTGAAGTCCAAATCCAAACTCCCATTTCAATTTTCTACATTGCGTACTCAAGACTTGCATACAGCACATGGAATAATACCTGTTACAAAATGTTACTAAATTATCACAGAATTTCAAATGGGAGGCCATTCGACTTCTGCTGCAGGCATCCTTATCAATAAGAAAAATGTACGGACTTAAGCTAAAATGATAACACAGTTACAAATAATAATAGGAATTTTGATGAAATAAGTAATGTACAAAGCAATAAGTGGTATAAAATATAGAGTTTAACAACCAAGGGAGCTGGGGCAAGAAGTAGTTTAAAAGAATTGGATTTTGGAAATCATCTTGTAATTTTATAACAAAGCATGTATCATTGAAAACATTAATACTGATAATATGAAATATACACGCGCTATAAGTAGTTTGATTCTACATTCTTTCTCTTGTTCGTCCACAAACTTGTCAAAATCATAAGTTCCCACCCAAATCTTAACAGGGAACTCCCACTTATTGTTGCAACAAAATCTAGATACTTGCTCTAATAGTAAACAAAGAAAAGAATCTAATACAAACTACAAATAACTTGACCAACAAGAACACAGACCCTGAAAAGGTCTACATGTCATACAAACAGCTCCGCTTCAAACCTCAAAGCAAATACAGTTGAGCTTTGCTTGGTGACTAGCAACTCTCAAATCCAAGGCAGCAGCTAAAAATTTGTAAGTGATCTTGTAAATGATTAAAAGTTCAAAACTGCACGAGAAACCTTAATATTTGTATATATATCACAAATATATATCGCTAATACTCTGCTTAGTACAGGCTAGCCTCCACAACACCACACAGATTAAAATAATTTGTATGAAACAAGAAGTTGAAACTACAGTTTGTAAATCAGTGGTCTATGGTATTGTTTTTAGCCTTCCACTCTATTGAATTTTGTAAAATTTATTAAAGTAGGGCATGAACAGTCTTTCAAGTATGGGCACACAGGGAAGAAAAGATATGTGAACCATGGCTTGGATAGCGACGGAGGCACACAGATATCCATAAAATTGATAATGACTGAATCATCCCAGTCATGAACATTGAAGAAGCAAAATTGAAGATATTTTGATGAGCATTTGGTTTACTATTATTGAATGTGAAAATAACACACTGGTGCACTAATATATATGCAAAAGAGAGAGAACAATTTAAGTACATGCAAGGAGTCCAAGATGCAAGATAGTTCACCCACATGAGTGACTGATAGGTGATTAATGCAGCAGTTACTATGTGACATGAACCCACCAAGAGATTTGCATAGTATCAAAGTTTTCAGAGCAGTTTCAACTTTCAAATATCTACAACATCAAAAACCACTTGCATTAATGTCCAGAAAACAATCAAGTTTATTTTTGGATCGTTAGCTTGTACTGAAGACAAACATGGTGGGAAATAAAACTCAGCTGATATCATCAAACCAACAAATTAAAAACTCACAAAAAGAAAACACAAGATCTTCTAACTCTCCTGTTGTATTTCTAGCTTTTCTTAAGGTGTTTTCGGTTAATTTTTGCTGATCCATGGAGCATCCAAGGGCTTGAAGTTCATGAGATAACACCCTAAGGTAATTGCTCTCTTTTGCCTTTCAGTATACATACCGGAGCATTGAAAACCCACAATTTCCATTAATAAAATCAAGGATCTGTGGATTGTGTAGATGGATCTAATACATAAATCAAATAACCATATATGAAGCAATAAATTTCACCTTTCTGTAAACACAAGCAACCAATCACCAAAATTTTGTTTCTCCGGAAAATTGACCAGTCATTAGAGTCCACTCCCTTTCCGGTTCATTTTGTTCAGAAGAATAATCGTAGATCTGCAAAGTCAGCACATATAAGGGCATAAGTCACTTAAATACGAAACAAGATCCTGCTCTTCCCTGGGAGGGGTGTACAAGTATATATAAAAAGAGATGGCGAATCCATTCCAATAATAGATAGAACGCCAACAAATTAGAAACAAGGAAATATATACCCACCCACCTGACAGCAACAGAAAGGAATCACCTTTCTTTTTAGAATACTGAATACTTACAGAAGTGCAAAGTGGCACTGGTGAGGTTTGAATATATACTCTTGTTAGATAGTCCTTATTATAGTCGTTTATTGCTGATGCAGCATCATCAAGATTCTCACTTGCAAACAATTTTGGAAGAGATTATGGCATCACTACCGTGCATTTGCATGTGAATCTTGATGATGCTACACCCGCAAACAACGACTGTCAATCTATCCATGCAACATGGCTTTAACTGAATACAACGATTTACATGAAAAGCAGAAGGGGGATTTAAAATCAACATAGCAGAACAAGTATTGATGGAAAAATTATGAAGAGATGAGAAGATAAGAATAATCTAGACAAAGAAAACAAAAAGGAAAATGGAAAAGTTGGAACTTTTGTCCAGACCAGAACAAAGACCACGAGCACGAGTTGACGTGGCCGGTTACCGGTTGTTAAAACATAGCTGAATGTGATATGTGAACGGCAACAAAGAAGAATCTAACAAGTTGAAGTCGGCTTCAAGAACCAAACAAAAACAAACCCTATTTGTGTTAGAAATTTGGAATCGAAAGCTAAATAGTTCTCTCAAAATCCATAGCTTCTGCTATCTGGGTCGGATTTCTCCGATTAGATTCTGGCAAACCAAAAAAAAAAAAGGAAAAAGAAAAAGAGAAACACTTCTGGCGAGTACCAGGTCAGATTCCAGCCAAAATAAAATCACCTTCCAGAAGAAGAGTTCATCACAATTTTTCGAGCTTAGTAATGAACACATCTCCTGTAAATATAAAAGCAAACAGCAAAACCGATCAAGAGAAATATATATCTAACCTAGAAATATGAAGGCTCAGCGTCTAAGAAAAGCACAGAGAGATTACAACGAAGAAAAATACGTTAGAGATCTAAAGAAAGGAGAAAGAAAAAAGAGAGGGTGGGGGAAGAGTTAGGAGACTCACAAGAATGATAACAGTAGAGAGACCTGCCAGGGAGGGTATTTATACTGTACATGGATGGCTGCAAATACTTGTATTTTATTGGTTGTTTCATATTTTTAAGTTTTGATTGGCCATTGCTTAGCTGTATATTGGACGACAAACGTTTAAGGTCGGGTACCAAGGCTATTGGCACCACCTTCCCCCCCTACACACTTTTTTTTTTTCTTCTTCTTCTTCTTCTTTGAATGATCTTAAAAAAAAGAAATTAATTTTTATATTTTTTAAATATTATTTATTATTATATTAAATTTTTATTATATATTTTAATTATTATTTTTTTACTTTAATAAATTTTATTTTAAATTTTATAAAAAATATTTTAAATTCTAACCACATAAAAAATAAATAAAAAAAAAAGACAACAATAACTTAGACACTATAACTAAATTTTTTGAGATCTTCTTAAAATATGTGAGGATAAAAAAAATTTGATTTTATTAATTATTACAAAATACACAAAATTGAAACAAGGTTATTTTTATAAAATTATTTAGTGAAGTTTAAATATTATTTATTTATTTTATTAATTTAAAATTAAATTAATAAAATAAAATATATTTTTGATAAAAAATTATTATATAAATATGAAAATAATATGATTTATTTAGAATTATTTAAGAATTTCTTATGGAGTATAAGTATAATTTTTTTTTTTTTTTATCTCTCTTTTCTTTTTGCACTTATCATTATTGTTAGTTTATAAATTATTTTGCTCGCGCATGTTTTTGTTGTTGTTATTTGAATATGAAATTTATGATTATTTTAAGTAGATAAATGAATTGAAACAAATTAACAGAATTTCGTGGCACAGTTGAAAGGTGATAGAAGGAGTAGTACACGATAAGATAAATGGGGATGCGCATTGGGTAGAATTATCTCGAGTAATTTTATGGTAACTTGAGCTCATCGCACCGCACCACACCACACGGGTTCAACTTCATACTCAAAGCCTTTTTGTTGCTTAAAAATAGAAGAATCTCTTTTTAAGAGCCTGCCTTCGCCTTCCATCGAGGTTGGTGTGCTCAGAGCTCGCCTGCCAGTCACCTTTCACCTTCTTCATTTTTTTTTTTTAATCCTTTTTATTTATTTATTTTTTTCACGGAATCCACCTTTCGGTTGAGGTTTCTAAATGTCCTGCCCCACTCTTGTTACATTACAGTATTAAATAGCAAATAATATTATTTAATATTTAATTTAAATTTTTATTAATTAATAGTGAAAAACATAGTTTAGTTAGAAGTTGTGTTGTAAAGAAAATAATTTAATGCAATTTTTTTATGTTTTACAAAAACAATAATATCTCAATTAAAATCAAAAACACATCTTAAAAGAAAATGTTGGAATGGCAAAAATATTTATAAAAATATTCTTAAACATCCAAAAATTTTAGTGAGAATTTAGTCATTTGTTTAAGAATAGATATGACAATTCGAATTATTGTATTATATTTGTAGTAGATTATATTCGTGTTATATTAAATAAAAATCAACTCAAAATTGATATATTTAATAATCATATATTTAAGTTGACATGATTAATAAACGATTAATTTTATTATAATATATTTATGTAATACTTATGATTTTATATATACAAATGCTATTTAATTTTATTATAAATATAATTAAATATCTTTTAAATTATGATAAATATAATTAAATTATTTAAAAATATAAATAAATAAAATAAAATTATAAATAAATTAATAAATTATAATTACTTAAATAATTAATTATGTCATCAACGAGTTTATATATCAAAAATTTTAAATTCGAATATAATATATTTATTAATTCTATCATATTGTATTTACTTAGTTAATAATTAAATTATTTTATGTTAATTTAAACCCAAAAAAATATGTGTTGATTTGATAAATTATGTCAAAAATTATCATCTTTACTTGTGGGAAATGTTTGAAAAGTGTTGATTTTGAAATGCAAATTTCTTTGTACGAAAGCAATGAAAAATATTAGTAAAAATGCAAGTGAATCCGGCAAAATTTTAAAAGTGAGTGATGATCAAAATCTTTGTAGTTTTTATTTTCAAAGTTGAGTAGAAACCATTATTATCAAACATATCATTAGTTGCTTGCCTAGCCTTGGGTGCTTCTTGTACATACAAAAATAATTCACTACTGAAATGCGTATCAATAAGAAACTGTAAAATAAAATCTCAAATATTTTAGTGGTAATTTAGTTACATAAATGTAATAATAACAATTTATTTATAATATTACAAATGAATACAATAAAATTCTTTTAAATTAGAGTTAAGATTATAATTAATTAAGGTGAGTAACTTTAGAATAATTTTCTTAAATATTATTTAAAACTTTGATTATCGATGTCTAGATATATTTTTATAATTTTTAATATAAATAGTTGATAAAGTATATGTAATAATGTGAGATGTTAATATTTGTGATAATACTTATAAGTGTAGTATTATTGCAACAATATTATCTTAATTTTTTTTTTAATTTGAATTTGAGTGGTTTATATGAACTAAATAATGAAATATCATAATAAAATTATTTTTAAAGCGTAAAAATTTGTTGGCCAACTGACGTAATCACTTAAAACAGATGAAAAAAACAAACAAACAAAGGGATAACATTTGAAATAGAGAATATTCCTCTTGAAGAAAATATCTTGCAAGATGTGATCCACATCAATTACGTGTAAGGCAATAAATAAATAATAATAAATAATTTATGGAGTAATTATTTGTACGGTGAAATAAAGGAAAAGGCTGTCTTTGATTTATATATTTTTGAAAAACATAATAATAATAATAATAATAAAGAGATTATAAATGCTTGAGTTGACAACCTTTTGCCTTTAACGACACACACATATGATTCGACTCGGCTATGACACGCAACCTAAATAACTCTTTCTCTCTGAAATAGTATATTATTATTATTATTATTATTATTGGAATAAAGAAATGAATCATTGATTGCCTGCCTGCCTGCCTGCCACTTGGCCCATCTCCGTACAATAAGACTTGGCTGGTGGCTGGCAGGCACTTGGAAGAATTTCATTCGATCTTCAGCTTGGCTTCTGTTTCATGCTCCTTCTGAAACAGTACAATACAGTTTGCTTTTCGTCTCAAAAATTTAATTTGCATCCACACCACGCCGCGTATGAGTTGCTCTTTTTTCAGTCCTGCCATGCCATGCCATGCCATGCCATGCTCCGTTACAACCAACCAACCAACGACTGTATCATAATAAATATTATTACTTAAATTAAATAACAAAATTGAAATTAACTTAAGATAATTATTTAAAACAAAATTTTCTATCCTATAATAATCATTAATAGACTAACAAAATTAATTATTATTTAAATTATTATAATGAATGAAATAAAGTTTGAAAAATCAATGTATACCTCCCTATTTCTAACCTTTTCTTTAATAAATTAATTAAGGCAGATTCAACCCCAGAAAAAAAAAAAAAAAAAAACCAAAACAAAACCCACCTTACACTTTTTAGTAATATATATTTAATTCATACCATTTTAATTATAAATAAATAATCCTAATAACTCATACTATTTTTTTTCGGTCACAAAAAAAATAATTAGTTTAATTAACTAATAAACTTGTAGGACTAAAACTTACAATAATATAAAACATAATTTCATCACCCAAATTATTGTATACAAAATTTATATGACATTGTGATATTGATTGAATAAAAATATATAAAAAAATAAATCTAAATAATGAGAATAAAAAACACAAGAAATAGAACAATTATATAATAATGCTATGTCAATTTATATTTAATAATTTGTATAGAGGGTTTGTATTATTATACTACCCACAAACATACATATACTTAGGTTAATGTGGATTGAGTTATTCTATCTATTCTAATAATGAATCAAAATTAAATATTTTTTTGAAAAATGAATTTTTAAAATTTTAAATTAAAAATAATATTATCAATTAATTTTACAATTTTATTTTTAAAATTATGAACAAAAATATTTTTTTCATTAATTATGACAAGTTATAAAAATAATCTTATTTCATGTATTTCTTTAATTTTTATAATTGAATAAAATTAAGAACATGTTATTTTGATTAATTTTTCTAAAATAACATTATCCTATTGGGTATATTAATTATTTTAAATAAAAATAATAATATGAGTTATTAAGAATTATTTGTATGTAATTGAGATTTTAAAAATAAATATACTATATTAAAAATTATAGGAAGTATTTATTAAGATTTATGCATATGTTTAAAATATTATGAATAATATATATATATATATATATATTATTAGAAAGTATAATGTGTTTTTCAGACATTTTCCTTTATTAGTTTCATAAAAGAAAGACAGGACTTTGAGGTTGGTTGATTTATCAAACTTGATGAGAATTGGGGGAATTTATTGAGAGATATAGATTGACGGATAATTAGCAATACCTCCCTTGAAGTTAGTTAAAATAAGAGGAAGATAGATTTATATATAAAAATTTTAAATATTTTTTAAAAAAATAATAAAAATTTTATTTTTTTATTAAAATATAAAATTATCATTGTGTTAGTAATTTATTGAAAATATTAATCTAATATCTATAATAGAATAATATTATTATCATCATTGTTAATTTGTTAAGCATTTGGCTCCACCTTCTATTTAAATTGGATTTAAGTACAAGTACTTGTGTTAGCATATCAATAAACAAATTGTATTAGTGGAATGCAAGGTGGCTTTTATTAAGATTGAAAAGACAGCATGAAGGACGTGTGGCTGCACTGTGATTAATTATGCCAGAAAAGTAAAGGAGAGTCAAACATCTTGCTTGAAAGAGCGGACATGTCGGCCATTTCTTTATTTTGCGTTATTGACCTTGCAAAGTGAAAACATTAGCATGCAATTAGAGAGCCTTGAATAAGACGTTGATAGATAACAAAGAGTAAAACGAAAGAGAAATAGTAAGGGAGAGAAGAAGGAATTCAATTTCCAATTACTACTCCCAGTTAGAATTTTGTAAGTTTTGACTTTCCCTTGCTATATTTTGCTTTATACATTATTTTTTCAATAATTTTTTTAGTGCTTATTTATCTGTTTATAATGTTTTGTGAAAAAAATTTTGTTTGTTGTAATTGGAGATATATATCAAAATTTGTTGAATAATAAAGGTGATTATTATAATTATTTGGTCGGAATTAGTATGTTAGATTAAGAAAAAATTGTAAAAGAATTTTAAAAGTGTACAAAATTAAGTTTGGTTCCGATTCTCTATAAAATTAAAATTTATTTTTTTTAATAGAGTATTTTATTTTTTAATTTCGTTCGATTTTAATTCTAAAAGAAAGTACTTTATTTATTAATTATCTAAATTTTATAAATTTTTAACTTTAAAAAAATTCTTAAAAAATTTAAATTGATAGTATTAAATTATAAAAATAATAAAATACATAAACAAAAATTAAGTAAATTAAAAAGAATAAAAATAATTTATCAAAAAGAATTGGTACATGTTAAATTATTTTAAAAAATTATATTATTACTCGAATTAGTATTACATATCATGAAAAAAAAATTTAATTAATTTTTTTTAAGATAGTAAAATTATATATATAATAATATTATACTATGCACATATTTATTTATCATAATTATTAATTTATTCGATAATTTTAAAATAAATACATGTATACAATATTTTTTTTAAAATTATTATATAAATAATATGATAAACCAAGTTAAATAAACATTATAAATACATTAATTAATTTTTTATATAATTTAATAGACAAAAAATATTTACGGTATAGAAAAATAAATTATTTACTGAATCAAATAGAAATATATTTTATGTGAGAGTTATATTTATACAAATTTAACTATAAAATTTAGCATTATGTGCTATTTTTGAGTTTGAAATATTTATTTAAAATTAATAAAATTAATTTTTTATAATTTTAATAAAAAAATTTAAATATTATTATTTTATTAATTAAATAATTTATTAAATATAATTTATACTTATTTTATCTTCAAAAAATAAAATAAATTGAATAAATAATTTTTAATTTTTAAAATTAAATTAATTCTTCAATTAAGTTTCGATGCTATAATTTTTAAAACTAGAACTTACTTGAAAAAAAATTAATTTCAATTTAAAACTAATTTTCTTAGCCCGGTTCGCTGTACTTGAAATTGCTATACAATCTTTAAAAAAAAATTATAATTATTTAAGATTTATTTGTTATCTTTTGTCATAAATAAGTTAAAATTGTTATTTATAAATGTTTTGGGTCAAAGGACAAACTACAAAATAATTTAAACATTATGTAAATTAGATATAAAATAGAATAGTTATTTAGAATTATTTTAGGTTATAAGTAGAATTTATTGAAGTATTGTACCATTCTATAAATATGAAATGGTTTGGGGTTTTGATGATATTATCCAATTATGAATAGTAAAATTGTAAGATTTTGTTTAGGCTTCTTGCTGCTCCCTCCTGATGCTGTTGTTGTTATTATTATTTTTTTTATATTATTAATTATAAGGTTATAACTATAAATTAATAATTTTGAAAAAATTATTTTATTACATTTAGGATTATTCCTAAATTTTAGTTATAAAATTTAAAATTGTTATACATAAAAGATTTAATTGTTATTATTGAATTAGTAAATATTATTATTAATTTTATTTAGAAGGTGATTTTAATAAAAAAAAAA
This sequence comes from Khaya senegalensis, assembly GCA_032402905.1. Taxonomy (NCBI): domain Eukaryota; kingdom Viridiplantae; phylum Streptophyta; class Magnoliopsida; order Sapindales; family Meliaceae; genus Khaya; species Khaya senegalensis. The sequence continues at coordinate 5,617,435 of CP135552.1, read as the reverse complement.
AATTGGCAAAAGAATAAAATGACTAATTATTTAGAATTTGAGGTAGGTATTTATATGTAATTATGATGATTTTGATTTTACAAAACTGAAAAGTAAGATGTTTAACTTATTAAAGATTTAAGTATATGCGTATCAATTTTTAGAATACATGTATGTATTGTGATTAAATTGAATTCGAGTCAAAATATTTATTTAAATTGGTGAAATTAATTTTTTGTAATTTTATTAGATAATATGAAAATTATTATTTTTATTAAAAAATTTGTTGATTGTAGAGTTGATATGGCTGAAATTAATTAAGCACTAGTAATTTTGAATGTGACTTTTGTTTTACGATAAAAATTTGTAAATAAAAAATTAATTGAAACGATGGCCTTTGGAAATGATGCCTTAAAGTATTTTGACTATCAGTGGGGCCACATTCCCTTGGAACAATGTCCTTAAAATACTCATAATTATTTTATAAATTTATTCATAATAGAAAGATATTTATTAATACTATCATGTTTAAAAATTAATTGTTAAATAAAATTTTAAATAAATTTTTTTTAAATATTTTTAAAATTTAGAAAAATAAATTGAATTGCTCATTTTATTTTAAAATTTTCATTGCGTATAAACATCAATTGAGGATTAACTCATCCCTTTATTTCAAGTTATAGTAAGATTGAAGATAATAGTTGAAGTAAATTGGAGATTTTTCATTTAGGAAATATTTTATTATATTTTTGTTATATTTTTATATGTTTAAATATGGATAATAATTGTATAATTTAGAATAGTATATAGATATTTAAGTGATACATGTTAATTATTTTTTTAATTTGAATGTTGAAAGGTAGTTGAAATGAAAAACATACTTGGGTTTATTAAATTTCAATTACAAGTTTTAATTATGAAGAAATATTCAATTTATAAGAGAAAACTTTGTCAAAATTTCTAAAAATAGTTTAGGAACGATACAATATCTTTATTATTATTATTATTATTATTTTATTACTATTTTATTTTATATTTTACTTTTAAGTGTAAATTCACTTATTAAAAAGTTAAAAGTATGAAGTTTATTTTCATATTTTTGAAATAATAATAAAATACTATCTTAATAATTTTTTAAAATATTTTATCACCTATAAATATCAAAAGTGTATTTTTTATTTTTTATTCCCAAATCTTTTTTTCTATTATATTATTAAACATATTTTCAAATATAAAAATAAATGATTAGCAAAATTTTTGGTATTTTTTATTAATCAATTATTTTATTAAAATAAATTTTATAGTTTTAAATTTTTTATTAATAAAAAAATATCATGACTAATTTTTATACTTTTAAGTCTTTAATAAGCGAATTTTATACTTAAAATAAAAATAAAAATAAAACAAAAGAAAAATAATAAAGAAATTATATTAATATTTTTGATAAAAAAATAATAAAAGGTAATTTATATTTTTAAATAAAAAAATTTATTATCTTTAGGGAAGGTATATGTGATAATCACATGTAACACTATTTATCTGTAATATTGACAAACTTAAGGGAAGATATATGTTAACTTCTCATAAATTAACTAGATATCTATTTTTTTTCCTCAAAATATAAAGGATATTTGTCAATCTTGCTAAAGTTTATATAAAAACAAGTTCACACTTAAAAATTCAATAATATTAGATATAAATATATATATATATATATATATATAAATTCTAATACAAACTATTATATTATCTACATTCTCATATTATTTATTTTTCTTTTACTTATGTGAATTGTCATTATTTCTGTGAAAATATAAGATATATAATGATAATATAATATTGTCATATTGATTTATAAAAATAATTTTGCATATATAATATTACTTTTAAAAATTAATTAGTTCAATTAATAAAATCAATAATGATATTACAAGTTGAAATGTAATTTTAAAGTTATAGTTTCCATTAGTCAAGTTTTGATGCTCATAATTAACAAATTACAATACAAAAAAAATTAATTTGGTAAAAATAATGGATATGTGTTAACAACTATTTACTGCCCTACAATTGAACGAAGGCTTAATTTCACCATCAAAATTTGCTTTTTCCTTTCGAGTTTTCCGACCCACTAAGGCAAAGCCAGTTAATTGATTAATAACGAAAGAAAGAAACATGTAATATCCAATGCTACACAAGTTGCATGGAAAACAACAAAGAGGCCAGCACTTTTTGACCATGTCAATTCTCCAATAGAGTAGTCATATAAATTTTGTGGGGTTTTGGTTGATTTTCTGATCAAATAACTACAACTAATTGTTTCTTGAAAAAGAAATTTACCCAATATAATTTATATTGGGAGGGGGGCTTGCATGTTGCCCGCTAGAATTATGCTTTTCCTTGAAATAATATCTCTAAGATATTTTTATTTTTTATTGTTCTACCCAATGGACCTAGATTTTTTATTTTTTTTATCTGCTTGAAGAGGAATGCATGGAAATATCTAATTTGTAAACTAAATATGGATGACGTCAATGTCAATTGGGGTTCGTGGATGGCTCGGCGTGGACGGTGACAGTGATGATGACAGATGATATATAAAAATTTTCTTTTGGTTTTGATGGTCCAGCCACAAAGAACACGTGCTGACCCTTGATTGCAGGCCAGACTTTTTGGGTGTACACGTAAAAAAGAAACTAAAACGAACGAACGAACGAACGAACGAACCAACTAACCAATATGAAAAAATTAAAAAAAAAAAAAAAGAAAAAAGAAAAAGAAGAGAGAGACGTTTTGTTTTAATTCAATGTGGTAAACATAGAAGACGTGAATTCCACCGAAAAAGGGTCCTGACCGTCTGACGAGGGAAAGTGGGGCGACTGTCACGTGGGACGCACACTGCTCTAGTTGGTAAGAGGGAAGAAATATGTACGGCCGTGGCCACCGTGCCACGTGACGGGAGATAGGTAAGGTAAGGTAAGGTAAGGTAAGGCAAGGCCGGGACAGTCTTTTTATAAATCTCTCTTCGGTACATGTGTACGTGTCTGTCTTGGTAAAGAGAGAAAAAGAAATATGAAAACAAGGGAGTAGTGATGCAGAAGAGGTAAGCGAGTTATGCAGATACGCGTGCACATATATCTACATCAAAGTGAAGAGAAGCTGAAGTTGTAGTAGTAGTAGTCGTCATCGGGTCCTCTCGCTCCATCGAATAGAATTTCTTTGTTTACAAAAATTAGATATTTATAATATAAACATACATATACGAGAGAGAATTCAAAATTTTTTAAATTTACTTCATTTTTAATACTATTACTTTAATTATTAAATGAATTTTTTTAAAAATTAAAATTAAAATTAATACATATATTAATTATATAAATTAAATTCAATAATAATTTATTAAAATATACTGATATAATAATTAAAAAATAATATAAATTAAAAAATATTTAATTTTTTTTAATATTATATATGCACACACCCACAGACACATATATGCATGCTTATTTGATAAACAATAATCGGCCTCTCGACAAAAACCAACTGTCAACATATTAATTAAGTCCAATGATTGAGCTAATGAATAACGAGTTTAAACTTTGAATCAATTATTCATTTTTAAATTGAGCCTGCTCTGTTTGACTTTGAACTTTGAAGACGAGTGAACAATCAAGCATGAATAATTTTTGTTTCTATTTTATCCCTGAAAAGAAAAGAAAAGAAAAGAAAAGAAAGGAAAAGAAACACAAGGGTTCCTGTAGTCTTATATTTATTTAACAGCTAAAATAGGCATGTGAATTAAGTATGATTCTGGATGAACAACATTCACCACTTATTCTACCACTAACTATGGTAGACCGGAAAGAAACAACCTTGGGCTTCACTTTGCTTTGGGCTATAATTTGAATAGGGTTTGACTGCATTGTTTTGTGATGTAAGCAGGACAGCATCGTGCAAAAATACACAACGTGCATCAATTGTAATTTTTGTGAATGAATTAAATATTAATTTCTTTGTTTTTTTATTGCCACTGCAATTAAAACCTGTAAATGTATGTATGTATGTATGTATGTATTTATGTATTTATTGTGGTCTCTCTTTCTTTCTAGTTTTAATTTTTTTATTTTACTTTATTTTATTATTATTATTATGTTTTTGTAGCTGGGCAGGACCAATCGCCTGGGGTTGTAGAATCTGGGTTTCATCATTTTATTGTATTTTAATATACGAGAGACATCATTGATATTTTGTCAAATTATGGAGGTGGTATTAAGTAACTATCAATGACCTAAACTTTTTTCTTCCAAATATAACGAGCAAGCAATTTTATCTGAAGTTGAACTCCACTACCGACAAATAACCACAACCTTTTTATCATTAGATTATGCAAGAATTACTTTACAATATATATATATATATATATATGGAAAATCAGCCCCGAGCACGACAAAATTAAATGACTACAATTAAACTTTTGGACAATGTCTAGTTAAACAAAAGCAAAGAGAAAAAGAAATGGATTCTTGAAAGAAATGAAAATTTATTTATTTGATTTTAGGTTACAAGAAAATTTTTAAGATTCTTTATTTTTTCAAATTGAGGATTAGTTATTCCTTTTTTTAAAAGTGAAAAATGATTATTTTACCCCTTTCAAACGATGAATTTTTAATTTTATTATAATTTTTTATTTTAAATAATTTAATATATATTTTTAGTTAACTAATTATTTTAAATGATTAATTACTATATTAGTTTAATTATATAATAATAATAATAATAATAATAATAATAATAATAATAATAATAATAATAATAATAATAATAATTTATAAATGATATAAATTTTAAAATACTAATTTAGAATTATTAATATAATACTACTTTAATTTATTTTGTTTACAAATTAATATACAATTATTAATTTTTATTGTTACAAATTCAATATCATCTTATTAAACATAGTTATTGTTATTTTTATTGTCATTCTCATGCAATTGAACTAATAAATTTTAAATAAAAATAAGAAATGGGCACAAACTATAAAATTTTAAAAGTATTTGTAGAATTTTTTTTAATCAACAAATATAGTATAAATTTAAATATTTGTTACTAAATTACTTATAAAATTTATAGGACTCGATTATTTCATCTTTAAAAATAAAAGTTGAAGTTTAACTCCAAAATGCATAAACTATTTTGATAAAAAAAATATTTTTGTCCAAATAAATATAATTAAGTAATATAAGAAGTATTTATATTTAAGAATATTAGTAAAATATATTTATTAAATATTTATTATAATAATTATTAAAATTTAAAAATAAAAGTAAAAATTAATTAAAAATTTTAATTTATTAATAAATATAGTAAATGATATTTTTGTCTCAATAAAATAACAATATATTACCTTTCCATCAATGATTCTTTGGTGGAACAAAATAATGGAAAAATTTTTCAATTCTTTTCCCTTTTTCCTTTCCTTCTCTCTTTTCTTTCCCCTTTTCCTTTCTATTCTTCAAAACAAATATAACTTTAGAGCAAAATTAAATGCTAGTAATCCTCCATAAAGGCCTAGAAGTGCTTGAATGCACAAGAAGTGTACTTAGCCATGGAAGACTATAATACAATTATAGGTAGACCTTGTCGACCATGAAAGTAACAGTTCACCAAATTCAAGCCTTCCCCTCATTGCCTTGTCCTTAAGTAAACTTAGAATGGAGAAGTTTTACCTTGCCCTTAAAAATGCTAAGCATGGAGGTTGCTTACTATCCTTGACACGTTATGTTCTAATAGTTTAATGTTATTTTCATTTTTAAGCACCTATTATTTTCGTTTATTATTTTCTTTTAAATACACCATACATTGAGGTTTATTTAGTGAAAGAATGCTACAATCTAAAAGATATTATTTTAATCATTACGTTTTGTAGGCTTAATAAACATATAATAAATAGTTGTAAACTAATAAATTTTTGCCTTCCAATATGTTAGAATTTTCTAAGTTGGTTCATTCATGATTACAACATTTGTGGAAGTTTATTACTTAAAAAAAAAATTACAAGTCAAAGATAGTTTGATCAAGAGAGTTCTTATTTTTCATAAGCTTGATTCTTGATCGATGCTTGACCAATGCTTGATTACTGCTTGAGCCAACTCACCACCTGACCTACGCGTTCAAGCCATGTTCTCCAGATAATTTTTAAAACTCAACACTTCACCTGTGCTTGAATGGTGCTTGAGCCATGTTTTCTTGAAGATTTCTAGAAATTTAGTGATCAAATAGTGCTTGACCAATGCTCAAGCAGCCACATATTTTAGGAAGCTCACTCGACTGGTGCTTGAATCTTGTTCGAGCAACCTTGCAAAAATATAAATAGATCAAGTCTTGACTTAGGGTTTATAATAACTATTTTTAGGACTTTTTAGTTCTTTATGCAAAGAAAATCTTCTATGAGTTTTCTTTAGTTTTTCTAAGTTAATTTCTTTCAAGAAAAACACAAATCTTTCTTTGTTCTTTGATATTTATGATTAATTTCTCTTAAGAAATTTTTTTGTATTGTCTCTTTATCTAAAGTTCAGTAGTAAATTTTCAGAATTTTGTAAGGTGTTGATAAGTGAATTTCCATTGTTTGAACATGTTGCTCACAATTTTATAGGAGTAAAAAAGATTCAAAGTTTTGAATAATAGGATAGCAAGAATTCTTATAAGAAAAATTATTGATTATAAGTTTTTTTTATTTATTTAGTATAATTTAAGGTGGTTTGATAGATTAGTCTAGAGGGTTTTTATCTTATGAAGAGTTTTTAATAAGATTTTTATTTGATAACAAATCTTTTTGTCTATTTTACTTTATTGCTTTAGTGATTGATAATTGGATTTGTTGTTAAGGCTATTGTTTTGACTTATCTGAGATTATTTGATCTAGGATTAGCTAATATAAACTTCTTTAAATTTGTTAATTGGTAGAGTTACCACATTATCAACACCTTTCACCCTCTCCTTAATGTTCTAGTGTTTAAAACTAGGCTTTTCAATTAGTATTAGAGCCTAAACTTAGTCCTTGACCCTTGTTTAAGTCTATCCCACCTTAATTTGATGGAAATAATTACTCATATTGGATAATGCGAATGAAAGCATTTTTTAAGTCTGTGATGAAAGAGTATGGATGTCCTGTGTAAGAGCCTAGAATCTTCATACTATTACTATTGAATGATTTAGTGTTTCTGAAGTGTTTAATTAATAAGCAAGAGAAGAATTATTTGACTCAAATAATAATAGCAAAGCTATGAATATTCAAAAAGATCTCTCTATGTGACATAGCTAAGGACATTTGGGATATTTTATAAACCATACACGAGGGAACAAAAAATGTTAAGAATTTAAAACTTCAAATATTGACTTCCAAGTTTGAAGATATTAAGATGAAAAATGAGAAAATCTTTGATGAGTTTTATGCCAATTGAATGACATAGTAAACTTAAAATTTAACTTAAGAGAAAGAATTCTTGAAACTTGAATTGTTAGAAAAGTTTTTGGAAGTTTACTTAAGAGGTTTCATCTTAAAGTCACAATTATTGAAGAAAGTAAATACTTAGATTCCATGCGTATAGAAGAATTAGTTAAATCACTTAAAACCTTTGACTTTAAATTACCTCTCCCAAAGAAGTCAAAGTCTTTAGTACTTACGTGTAGTAAGTCTAAACTGAGATGGATTTAGATGAGGAATTGTTTGATGATGAAGAGATGACATTGTTTATTGATGAAGAGATGACATTGTTTGTTAAAAAATTTAGGAAGTTCTTTCATGTTAAAAGTGATTCATTTAGGAATAGTTATAATACTTTTAGAAAAAATAAGAATTTTGCTAAAAGAGCTGGAAAACATAAGAAACCATCTCAAGTAGTGTAATGTTTGTGTGTAAACAATTTGGCCATATAAGAATTAAGTGTTTGAATTTTCTAAAAGGAAAGAAGGCTATGAATGCCATTTTAAGTAATGATGAGTTGAGTAACAAGGTTAATAATAAAATTTTGGTAGATAAGTCTAACAATTTTACTGTCTTTATTTCCTTTATGAAACTTAATTTTTTAAATTTGAGACTAAGAAGTTAAATGAGATATTTAATATAAACCAAAATTTAAATAGTAAAATGAGTTTAAGTTTTACCTTTTCAAATCAAGTGCAGCTTTAACTTCCAAGAGAATTATAAAGACTTTGTTTGTACCTTTATCAAATACTAATTGTGTTAGTATATAGCCTACACTACCAAATAGATCTCATATTGATACTAAAAAATTTATCCTAGTTGAGAGTAAAAAGGAAAAATAGTCTTGTATACTTCATCTCAAACTTATATAAATAAGCAAAATATAGAAACTCACAAGTTAGGGACATCTATTAGATTTATTCTTGTATGTCATGAATGTGAAAAACTATAATAAATTAGACTAAATTATTTTACACTTATAAAGAAAAAAAGAGCATATAATAATTGAACTCATAATGTTGGTCAAAACACTCTTATTCATCAGGTTATAGTGTTAGTAAATTAAACTAAGATGTTAGTGAGGGATCTGAGTCTTTAACTGATATAGTCATTACAAAGTCAATCTTTTAACACTCAAACAAACAAGAGTTTTATAGATTATACCACTCTTAAAATTAGGAAAATTTTGGTCTAATATTTAGATAGTGTATTCTAAGCATACATGTAATAAAAAGTCTCTATTCATTTCATTAGAAGAGTGTATTACAGGTATCATTACTTTTAATGATAGAGGCTAAGCTCTAATTTGAGGTAAAGATAGTGTAGAAATAGAAGGAATGACTATTTTAGAGAATATCTTCTTTGTTGAAGGATTAAAAGTAAATTAGTATTAGTGAATCTTGTGGTTCTAATCTAAATATCAAATTTACTAAAGATATGTACACTATTTATGATTTTAAGAAAAAGTGGGCAATAGAAGAAAAAAGACATTAGATAATTATTATGATATTACCTCAACTCTACCCTTAGTTGTAATCCGATCAAAATGAATTTAGCTAAACTATGTATGATAGGTTAAGTTATATTAATTATAAAAGACTTTCTAAAGTGTTTAGGAATAATTTAGTCAATAACCTATCCAAACTTCCCAAAAAAGAAATTATTTATAGTTCATGTCAAGTTAGGAAGCAGATTAGGACTAGTCATAGAAAGACACATAGAATCATGACTTGTAGATCTCTAGAATTGTTGCATATAAACTTAATGAGATTAATGAGAAGTGAGAGTTTAAGTGAAAAAAGATATATCATGGTTATGGTTGATGACTTTTCTAAATTCACATGGATAAAACTTTTAATAAAAAAGTTAAAGATTTTGAAAAAGCTAAAAGCTTGTTGAACAAATTTCAAAATGAGAAAGAGTGTAATATAACTAAAATTTAGAGTGGCCATAACAAAGAATTTGAGAATTCTAGTTTTGAGACATTTTGTAATTATAAGGGAATTAATCATGAGTTTTTTTGCACCTCTTACTCTTTAACAAAATAAAATTATTAAGAGAAAAAATAGAGTTATTTATGAAATACTTAGGGTCATGCTTCATAGCAAAAGTCTAGCTGCACATTTTTAAGAACAAGTTATAAATATTGTATGCCATATAATTAACAAAATCTACTTTAGACTTGAAACTAATATGACAACTTTTAAATTATGGAAAGGTAAGAAATTAGTTGTTAAATACTTTCAAATGTTTGGTAATAAATGTTACATTTTGAGAGATAAATAATCTTTAGAAAAATTTAATGGTAAAAGTGATAAGGAAATTTTTTTTGGATACTTGTCAAATGATAGAGCATATCATATTTTTAATCATTGGATTAGGTATGTTATGAAAACTATTAATGTGGTGATTAATAATAGTCCTAGTGAATTGGTTAGTGTTAAAGTTTTTGAGACTAAAGAAATAATACTTAAGAATGATACTAATGAAAATTATGAGAATTCACTTTAAGTTGATCTTGTCCCTTTTATAAAACTTTATGCTAAAGTTAAGTTAAATCACTTAAAAGAAAATATGATTGGTGATTTAAATAAGGACATTAAACTTCATAATAGAGTGGTAAATCATTTGTCTTGTACTTGTTATGTATCTCAAATTAATGAAACATTTACTCCTATTATTAGACTTAAATCCATTAGAATTTTGTTAGCTATAACACATAGTATGAATTTTAAATTCTATAAAATGAATGTTTAAAGTATATTTTTGAATGGTATTCTTCAAAAAGCTATTATGTGAAATAATCTAATAGATTTGTTAATCCCAAATTCCTAATAATGTTTATGAACTTAAAAAGGCTTTATATGGATTAAAACAAGCACTTGGGTAATGATATAAAAGGTGACCAAATATCTTATAAATTATGGGTTCACACGTGGTAGAGTAAATTGAACTTTATTTGTTAGATGGATAGACAAACACATAACTATTGCACAAATTTATGTTGATGATATTATGTTTGGTTCACCAATTCAATCAATGGCTCTTGATTTTGATAAATTTATGAAACATAAATTTGACATCAGTATGGTAAATGAGTTAACATTTTTTTTAGGTATTTAGATTAAGCAATTTAAAAAGAGGATGATTCCTTTGGTAAGAAATTGATCAAATACTTTATGTGAGTATGATAAAGAGCTTGTTGTATTTAACTACAATAAATTTGACATTATTTTTAATATAGGGTTATGTATTAGATTTCATGCACGTCCTAAAAAGTCTAATTTAAGTGATGTTAAGCATATCATACAATATGTTAATGGGACTATTAATTACAGTATTTTGTATAGTTGAGATTCATCTATTAATCTTATTGGATATTTTGATGCTGATTGTTTTGGTAATGTTGATAATAAAAAATGTACTTTAGGTGATTTTTTCTATATTGGCATTAACCTTGTTTCATAGATGAGTAAAAAGTAAAATTCTATCTCATTATCAATTGTTAAAGTGGAATATGTTGCTGTCGATAATTGTTGTTTTCAATTACTTTAGATGAAGCAAATGTTAAATGATTATAGTATTTTTCAAGTTATTATAGTTATTTATTATGATAACACTAGTGCAATAAATATTTTTAAAAATTTGGTTCAACATTCAAGAACTAAGCACATAAGTATTAGGCATCATTATATTTGAGAATTTGTTAAGTTTAAAGTGATAGTTTTAGATTTTGTGCTAATTGACGATCAACTAATTGAGCTATTTACCAAATTGTTAGATTCTCTTAAGTTTAAGTCACTTAGAAATGTTATTGATATATGAATTCTTTCTTAAGTATTAAGAATATTGTTTAATTTTGAGAGTGTGTTTTGTTCAATCAATTAATTTTTTGTTTTGTTAGGGAAAATATATATAAAGGAGTCATTTCTTTCATGAGTGTCTTGTGTTGTGCTAATAGATAAATTTTATCTATACTAATCTTTCAACAACTTTTGCTTGATATTATGTACTTTGTATGTGTGTGTGTGTGTGTGTGTGTGCAAGTGAAATAAATTGTTATTGACGTCTTTGTTGAAACTACAATGAAACTTGATTAAATGTATAATGTTTGTTAGGCAATCAGGAGATTTTGGTTGTGTAATGTTGTCGATAAAATTGACCTTAAACTAATAGATCTCATCATACGTTGTTATTCTTTGTTCATTTGGTCTTTGCATGAAAATTCTGTACAAAAAGATACAAATACAAAGTTAAAATGCTATATGCATATTTTAATATACATATATGTGTAAAAATTATAAAAAAGCACATAATCTGAATAAATAAAAATTAATGTTGCATAGATCCTAGGATTATATGTGGTTTGACTTTCTATTAATATCTTTACTTCTTTAGGCCTGTGATTTCTAATAGCTTATTCGAACTCGCAAATTTAATATCTTAAATTACTTGTAGCCTTAGCAATCATTATGATCAAGTTTATAAGTCTTGCATACTTCAACTCACATAAATATTTTGTCTTCAATGTTCATTGTTCTTGCTAGTACACACTTGATATCTTTTGTGGAGTTTAATCATCTCCCATGTGTTGTTTTTCATTTTTTTTTTAAAGGGGAGGAAGTATTTTGAAGCTTGTCTAGCACTGAGTCATCGCATGAGGGATGAGTGGGCCAAAAATCATTTGGCAGAAAGCCAACATTTGTCGAGCACTTGATCATCGCTCGAGCGATTTGACAATTCCATGATTTTTTAAAACCCAATTTTCTTTATTTGCGCGTATTTTTTCCTTTCTCTTCAAAACTTCATTTTTCTCTCGATTTTTTCTTTTCCTTTTCTTTCTTTCACACATTTATCTCAGATTCTTCTTTTCATTTTTATTACAAAGGTATGTGCTTATGTTTACTTTAATTTGTTTCATTATTTTATCCTAAGTTGCATTTTAATTTCTTAATTTCTAGATCTAAAATTTATTTTCTTTATTTAGGGGATAAGCATGTTTGTGTTGTTATGTAGTTAGTTTTGATTTGAAATAAGTTAATTAAGTTTGGGAGTTGATTACATGTGATCTGTAAGTGTTTGGTGTTTTTTTTTAAAATTTTTCCTATAATATGTAAAATCTAGTGCTTAGTGAGCACTTGAGCAGTTTAAAATTATTTTTGCTAATTTAAATAATTTAAGATTATTTTTACAAAATTTAAACAATTTAGGATAATTTTTTCAAAATTTTACTTTTCAAATTTTGTTTTGTTTTGTTTATTTTTAATATTTTTGTTCTAAACCCTAGAACCTTAGTTATACTAGGCAATGATTGTTAATCGGCATATCAATTCTAGACATATTATATTTAGTTTTATTATTCTACACAAAATTCATACATATTATTTGCTTCTTTTATCAAATGTTTAAGAAGGTGGTTACTAAAAAAAAAGTTGACTACATCATTCTATAGAGTCTTTTAGGTTTTTAAATATCCGTGCTTAGGAGCTTTACAAAGATCATTTCTCTACTGTTGCTATCCTTTTATAATATGAGGTCGAGCTATCCACCGGTTGAACTTTCTTAAGTACCTTTTTTGTTAGAGCCTTACCTTTGGGTCTAATGCTTGAATGGTTTTTACAACCCTTCAAAGATATTATTACAAAATTTTACTTTAACATTCATGATGTGGATTTGACTAGAGTTAGAATTTCAATGTATCTCTATGATGCAATTTATTGCATTTCACCATATGTCATAGTATATTACTTTAACATCTTTATCTTACTAGGGAAATGATAAGCTTTCTCTAGTAGATATGGCTACCACTCTTTTTGGTAGACCATATACTTATGATGGTTAAACTTTTCACATTATAAGATTTTTGTGAGAGATAGTAACCCTTAGCAAGATCATGTGTATGAAATTATATCTGACTAGTCATTACTTGAGTCTTCCCTCATGTTAAGTTTTTTTTTTTTATGCCTTTTTATGGGTTTTCTCCACTGATCTTCTTGCTCACATCTATCATTTGATCATTTAGACTCTTTATGAGGCCAATCAATGCTTTGAACTTTCTTTTTCTTGCACCATTACTCGATTACTCTTGAGTATTAGTTTTATCATTCCTACTCAGGTTATTGATTTGTTGTGCTTGTCATAACATATAATAGCTTGTACTTTATTTTGAGTCATTCTTATCTCTATGCTTTAATTTCTTTATCCATTACAATTGTTTCTTATTTTACTAGCCCTTTTGTTCTTCCTATTTTGTCTTTTGCCTATTTTTTTTCTTCTATAGCTTCATTGTCTTTTGATGTGATAATGGATTCCTTAGCGTCATTAATGACATTTTTATTCTCTGAGATATAATTTTTGACTGCCTTGATGTCCACTTTAATATTCTAGTTTCATCGGGTGTCTCTTATTTAGTAGAAAATTGTTGCTCGCCAGACTTTTCTTAAGGATATTGTTCACACTATACAGAGTTAGACAAGTGAGATACATGCCATTCTTACTTAAATACCTTATTGTGATGAGGTTATACTAAAAGCTTTAACAACTAACAAGGATGATGGTGTTGATTTTATTATACTTAAGCATTGGGATTATTTGTTGTCCTTAGTAAGGTTGATTCTCCGACTCGACTTGTTAATCCTGTCCAATCATTTGATGATGGTAGTGAGATGTTATCCCTTTATAATGATAGTAGTGATGCTATTTTGTAGTTATATTCTCTTTGTGCTCTTGTGACAAAAAAGGAGGAGTAATTTTTTTAAAGTATTTAAAGATACTTAGTTTATTTACATAGGAAAAGTATTTGTATATATGGATGACGAATATTCTTTTTTTTTAGATGTGACACTCAAATATAAATAAACTCTAATTTTTATTATCTCTTGCCTTTGGAAATGTTTTATGGAGTTATTGGAAAAAGACCGAGTGAAAATCGATTAAATAAGTTATTTTGTCGGGTAAGGGCAAAATAGTCTTTTTACTCAAAATTGAGGCCAAAGTGAGTTTTGATCGCATAAAAAGTCTTAGAATTTCATAAATATTATGTTGATATATTTAATTTCAATTCGAGACGCGGTTAGTATATTGTTGGGAAGTCAGAAATAAAAAGGGTAAAATCGTCATTTGATAAAATTTTGATTGATCAAGCTAGATGTCAAGAATATAAATTAGTATGATAGAGTGTGTTAGAAGGAAAGATAGATTTTATAAGTATAAGAATGCCAAAATTTCTATTTTGGACAAAAAGGGACAATTTTGCTAAAAATGGTAAAATGGTCATTATGTCAACGGTCGAAAGGACTCTGTCAGATTTTGATCACCCAGAACTCTTGTAAATGTTGTAAATAAGATATAGAAAAAGTGGAATTGAATTAAGATGTGAATTTCTCTATAAAGGATGAAAAAGGACCAAAGTGATCAATTTTCTTTATTAGGGGTAAAATGGTCTTTTCACAAGGAATTAGAAGAAAAAGTGGTAATTAAAATTGATGGACTAAAGTGAAAGAATATAAAAATGGCTTGGGTAGTCTCATAATTTTCTTGGGAGCTAAATGCAAGTTTTGAAATATTTTTGAGCAATAGTATAATTTTTAAAAATATGGATTTGGATAAGATGGGTTGACTTTTCAAAATTAAAACACAATTCACTTTTTCTTCTTCCTTGCCGTGAGGTGCTTCTCCCTTTCTCTTTCAATTTTTTGGACAAAAATCAAGCAAAATCTTTTAATCCGCCCGATTAAACGCGTTACCGCAGAAGGAAAAGTTGTTCTACGCGTCGAGAGTTTTAATCTGACGGTAAAAGTTCTTGATTTCACTAAGTTTCAATTTATGGGTTTGATGAAAAGTGATTTTTAAAAGTGGTTTATGGTTTTTAATGGTGATTTAGGTAGTTTTGCGGTATTGGGATGTTTAATAAAGTAATTGGCATATTTTAAAGGTAAGGAAATGTAATTTTCTTTTATGGAATTTGTGATTGGTGGTTGATTTGTGTAGGAATGGATTTAAAGATGGTGTTTAGATGGAATTGGGTATAGAATAATATATAAAATAGAAGAAAATTTGAAAGAGGGGCAAAATGGTAAATTCGAAGTACTGTTTATCGAGCCTCTAAATGATATATTTTAACATGTTATGGTATGTTTGAATGTGTATAGATATGTTAGGGAGCAAATGAAATTAGTAGGAATTGATTTGGGAGGACAAAATGAGGAAAAAATTTGAAGGAAGGGTAAAATGGTAACTTTGGTTATTATTGTGGAGATTTAGAAATATTTTGATGTGTTATGTAGGTATAATACTTTATATGGTTGTTGGAATGCATAAATGAATTATTATTATGGCCGTATGATCGGAGCGTGGTTAATAGAATTTAAAATAGATTATAATATTCAGGACGTTGCACGTTGGTTGTCATAATAATTATAGTAGTTATAATTATTATGTAAATTTTCTTTATTAGTAAATCATGTATTGATGTGGTTATCCATTAATATTGGATAGTATACGACATATTTATCGTGATAGTAGAAATTATAATTGTGATGAATAAATCCCAGTGAATTTGGTAGACTGGGTATTTGCGAGTGTATGTGATTATAGAAGTGTTATGAATTGTTGGTTAGATATCACTATCTGCAAGTGCATTATACATTCATTATGTGAACGAATTTCATATGCGCATAAAATCGAGATGTGAACGTTATTTATTATTTCTGTGTGTATAGGTGCGCATATGTGGTATTTATTGTGCATGGTTTGAGTGTACAATAGTTTTCAAAAAAAAAAAAATGAATGCATGGTTTTAGGCCATGTGATATTAATTGTGTGATTACATTAGTTATGGATCCGAATATTCAGATACCCTTCACACCCGCTGGCTTGGTTATAGTCAGATTATATGATCGATCATATATAAAATATATGCTCAGCCCGATAGACGAGTGGTGTGAATGGATGAGGGTTAGGCGAATTTACTTTGTGGCCACGATCCATAACTATGTTAGCACGACCGGTCATATATTTGTCGATAATTTGTTAAAAATGTCATGTGTTTTTGATTTCGAAATGCATGTAGATTTATTTATATTCTATATAATAACTATGAGCATTATGTGGATAGTGATACAAAATATATGGTTGGAGTGTATTTATCTCGTTAGATTATGTTAAGGTGATATGAGTTAATAACCTCTATGTCATCAGTATCGTATAGTATATATGGTAGGGAAACAAATTCTGTACTAGAATATTATGTTTCCTTACTGAGCTGTTTCGCTCACCCTTTGTGAATTGTGGTTTTTTACAGGTAATGTGATGCCGCGGGATATAGATGCAAACTTTTCGAGGCGTTAACAGGGCTAGTATCTTAATGATAGGGGTATTTTTTGGTGTTAATGCATAATTATGCGTATGTATCTATATGTATATGTATATGTATATATATATATATATACACACACGTTGGTACAGTAAACTTGTATTTTTGGGTTACATACTATGGATTATGTGTGTAATCAGGATATTATACATATCCAACTTTCGCACACATATATATATATCTTTATGTTAAAAAAAAAAATTCAGATTATATCTTATGTGGTTGATTTTAAATAGAGGGGTGTTACACTAGATGCATGGTTTTTTTACTTTTTTTTTTTAGTTTGTGTTGTTTGCATATTGTTAATTATATATGGATATTGTGATATATGCATACTAATATTTATCTCATGTTATCTTTTTCTAATAACAATTTCTCCATGCATTTTACTTAATTTTGGAAGTTATTTTTTTTCTCAATAACAAGTTTTATTGGTAATTTCTAAAAGTTATAGTTTTAGATTTTAGGTTATGTTAAATTATAAATAAAGTTTTACTTTTGGTAATTATCAAAACTTTTTTTACAATTTATTTTTTAGTTTTAGGTTTTGTAATGAAACAGCTAACATGAGTTTGTTAAGATTTTTTAAGTTGACTCATCATGTTCAAAACATTTGTGAAACTTTGTTTCTTCATGGAGAACTACAAGTCAAAGATAGTTAAATAAAGAGAGTTTGTATTTTTCAAAAGTTTGGTGTCTGACTAATACTCACCGCCTGAGTTGTACCTAACTAGAACTCGAGCCATGTTCTTCAGATAATTTCTAAAAACTCAACACTTAATTTGTGCTCAACCATGTTCTTTAGAATATTATTGAAAACTTAGTGCTTGACTAGCTCTCTAGCAATTGTATATTATGGGATGTTCGCTCAACTAATGCTTGACTCTTACTCAATTGGTCTTGCGAAAATATAAATAAATCAACTTCTCTTGATAACCTTTTTTAGCATTGTCTTTCTCTCTAAAATCTAATTAGAATTTTGTAAAGTATTGGTGGTTGGATTTTCAATGTTTGAATGTGTCATTCACAATTTTATAATTAGAAAAAATTCAGAGTTTTAAGCAACGAGATAGTAAGAGTTCTTGTAAGAAAAATCATCAGTTATAAGTTTTTCTCTTTTTTGTGAAATTTATGATAGCTCTTAAGTAACCTTAGAAGGTTTTCATTTTATGAATGGTTTTTAACAAAGTTCCTTTCGATGATAAATCTTCTTGTCTATTTTTGTGATTAATAACTAGATTTGTTGTTGGAGCTATTGATTTGATTTATTTGATGTAAAATTAGGAAATATAAACTTGTATAAATTTATTAATTTGTATAATTACCATGTTAATAACACATTTCATCCCTTCTTAGTGTTTTGGTATCTAAACTTAAATTTTCACCAGATATATCATTGAACAATACTTTTACAAGTATGTGTGAAGAAAATTAACCAATATATAACAAAACATGACCGACATAAATACTTACAATTAATTACAAAGTCATATTACTTACATAGTCTAACATTACTTATTATGTGGCTAACATAAATCTTCGCAACTAATTTTATTATTGTATTTCTCACATGGTCATAACATAATCTATCTTCTAGTTAACATAGCAATTGCAATTAACTATAAAATAATATAATTCAGATGTTCATAAAATAACCTATCTTCCTTTAACATAAGTGTAATTAATTTATTATAATACAATTCAATTGCTCTGCAAACAATACGACTTGAGGCCAGCATATGCTCATGCAAATACATTATTTTCAAGATTTAACAATTAGTGAACGTGACACCTCACTTAAAAGCTTATACGAGTGATCACAGTTCAAATTTTAATAATTGATCGAAATAATATCTCTTAATAATGAATTGACCCATGAGACCAACCTCACTTAAGGTCCAATTGTTTGCCATAAAAGAACCCATCTTTTAGTTGTTGGTAAAAATAATCTATTCCTCCTTTTGTTTGAATTTAATAGGAAACAATTTGATAGAGCAAATATATCACAAACAACAATCTCTCTAATACAATTACAATGTGTTAGCATTTTTTAATATGGAAAAACCTCCCCAATACGAGGAGTAAAAAACCATAGGACCATAGTCCATTTAAAATCTTTACTATAATAAAAAAATGAGTTATGTAATCTCTCCTTAGTTAAAACTAGATGTAAACAACCATAAAAATCTCAAGATGAACTAATCTTGGCTATGTAACAACTTCTATAAAAGAAATAGAAAAAAATCAGATAAATTTCATAAAAGAAATAGTTGAAATAGTAACTTGTAACTATTGATAGAGGGCTTTAAATTCAATCTTCACCATTCAAAATGTAGCTCAATGTATTCTAAATACGTAGTGAAAATTTCAAGACGATCCAATGGTGAGTGAAGCCAAAATGGGCTCTAAATTGAAACTGATAAAATTTCATTCTTCTTCCCTAACTCTCTTTATTTGCTCACTAAATTTCTTTTCTTTTTTCAAAAAAATCAAAACAAAGAAAAAGCAACAACCCTTTTATAATTGGGCTTAAGTGATTGGGCCTCCTTTAAATAAGAGTAAACCTAGCATAATAAATCTCCCATTTTTTTTAAGTATTTTGAGGGATTGACCAACTTGACAATCAACAACTAACTTCAAGGTTCTCCCTTGTAATGTCTTTTTCAACATATTAGAACTATTGAGGTTAGTGTGAATCTTTTCAAGTTCAATCTTATTGTTATTGCATCTCTCAATAGATGGTACCTTACATCAATGTGCTTTGATCTTTCATGAAAAGAAGAATTCTTACGAAGATGAATTACACTTTGATTATCACAAAATGTTATGTAACATTGTTGTTTGAAATTAAGTTCTTGTTAAAAACGCTTTATTTATAACAACTCTTTACATGCTTTAATTGTTGCAATGAATTATGACTCTATTATATAAATTGTAACATGTTTTTACAACTGACACTAACAGGATACAACCTCACTTAAGAATGCCATCAAGTAACCCATAGTGGACCTTTGAGTATTAACATCTCTTACCATATTTGAATCTGTACAATCAACAGGCACTGGTTTTTCACTTCCAAAAGTAAGTCTAAGATCAGAAGAATTTCAAAGATATCTTGATATCCACTTGACTACATTTTAATGCTTTTTTCCTACATTGGATAGACAATGATTAATAACATCAATTGTATGTGCTATGTTTGGTCTTGTCCAAATCGTGGCGAATATTAAACTTCCAACTACTGAGGCAAATTGAACTTTCTCCCTATCTCCCTTCTCTACTTAACTTTAAGTGCATAGTAAGAAGAAAGCTAACCACTTTAACTTTATTCATATGAAACATTTTAAGTACCATTATAATGTATTGATCTTGAGATATACACAACTTCTTGATTGCTCTATCTCAATAAATTTGGATGCCAAGAAATTGTTTTGCTAACCTTAAATCTTTTATGGTAAATAATATACTACTGCTTCTTTAACTTATCAATTCTTAAAGTATCAGATAATTTCTACACAAAAATAGAAGGGTTAGAAGTTATTTTCCTATAGCTTTACTCTATCATAATTGACTCAAACTTCTTATACCATAGTCTTGGCACTTGTTTCAAATTATAAAGACTTTTTTTTTTTTTTTTAAGCTTATACATAAGGTCTTTTTTTCCTTTTCCTTTAAAATTCTTTAGCAACTCCATATAAAATTCTTTATCTAAACCACCATAAAGAAAAACAATCTTCACATCTATCTAAATAATCTTTAAATCAAGATTAACTACTAAACCTAAAATCACATGAATGGATGAATCTTAACCACTAGAGAAAATATTTTATCAAAAGTAATACATTTCCTCTTACTGAATCCCTTGACAATTTAATATACCTTTGCACTATAGTAGTGAAGTGCGTTCTCTATATTTTATTATGTTCAAAGCCTTTCTACCCATAAATAATTTTACTAATTCAAATGTATGGTTATCATGCAAAGACTTCATTTTATCTTGTATGGCGTCAACCTACTTTTTCTTGTGTTCATCTTCCATAACTTCTACATAACATGTGAGTTCTCCCAATTAATTTATAAAACATACTTATTAGAAGAATATCTTTTAGAACACCATTTGTCTTTAATAAACCTCCTAAGTGGAACATTTGATATAGGTGATTACTCATGAACATCATCATCAGTTTCAATAGATGTTTGAGTATTAACATCCATTATACCAAGTTGGTCATCTTAACTTCATCTTTAACCTATATCAGCACGTGTCAAAGGAATTATTTCTAAGTCTATCATATCATTATTATATAGAGGCATTGTTTTATTTGTCTTATCAATATTTTGTATTGTTCAATCTTTCATAAATATAACATTCGACTTCTTTCCACTTTCTTCTGCATTAGTTCATAAAACAATAGCCAAACTCATCTTGACTATAGTTGAGAAATACATATTGCTTTATCTTGACATCAATCTTAGACCTTTCATTTTTGGGAATGTACACAAAAGTTTTGCATGCAAATGATCATAAGAAATATTCTTTCCTAAATAAAATTTGCTTGAAATATCAAAGTTTAAAGGAACACACACTGTGAGATTTAGTACATTTACTATAATACTTGAAGCCTTACCTTAGAATGATCTTGGTAAGTGTGCATGTGAAAGCAAACATCTCACTTTTTTAAGTAATATTCTATTCATTCTTTCAACTATCGCATTTAATTGAGGTGCCTTTTAATGGTGAATTCCTTGTTGTTTACAATACTCATCAATACCTTTATCATTAATTTTGATACATTTCAATTTCTTCATAGTTTATCTCTGAACTGAAGCTTAAAACTGTTTGAACACATTTTAACATTTGGTTTTTTATCTTTAAGGTGTAAACCCATAACTTTTTTGAATGATTATTTATAAAAGTCACAAAATAGAGAGTATCACCAAGTGTTTTTATTTTTATAGGCCTACAAACATTAGAATGTCTTAGATCAAGTATACTTGATTTTCTTGAATAAGAGGATGTCTTAAAGGCAACTCTGGTTTGCTTATCTACTAAGCAATAAGCACACTTCTTTGTGGATGCATTTTTCATTCTAGAAATAAGCTTTTTCTTTGTCAAAACCATCAAATTCTTTTTACTCGTATGACTAAACCTTTTATGTCATAGCTCAATTATGCCTTCATTCTCCATTGATATTGATAATGGAGTCCAAAATCTTTGCTGCACAAAGTACAATGAAGAACACTTTTTTCCTTTAACCACAATCATAAAATCTTTGATAAGCTTCCAATAACCATTACTAAAGACGTTGTAAAATCCTTATCGTCAAGCTTTCCTGTAGAAATAAAATTCAAATAAGTATTATGAATATGCTTAACATTTTTAAAAGTCAACATTGTGCCATTATTAATCTTTAAGTACATGTCTTTCATGCCAATTATTACACCTCAAATCAGGGTTAGTGATTGTTAAGTTAAAAAAGTCAAAATTCAAATAAATACATAAAAATTCAATAGTCAAAAGGTCAAAAAGTGTTATGGAGTTTTAAAATATATTTATAAATAATAATAATAAAAATAAATCTAATAAAATCATATAAGACTATACGAATTCTTATTTTTATCTCTTAGAACTCAAACGTACTACTTATTTCTCGATATCCATAGCACGTTAAAAAAGGGTGAGTAAAACTACAATGCTCAGTAAGAATTAATATCATTTACTTATACTGATTTTACCCAAAAATCTCTATAGTTAATTTTTTTTTTTAAAAAAAAAAATTTATACATGCACAATTTCAATAAAATTATTGATACTAAAATTTAAAATTTATATTTTATACAACTATATACGTATACACATACATATAATAAAAATAAGTATCATCAATTTCATCTAAATCATATTATTACAAAATAAATTAAGGGGACACATCTACATCCATCTACTACTTCTACTCTACTCAGTTTTCACTAACTTATGTGCTTTAAATGCCCGCCATAGGCTATACACTATAATTATAGAAATATTTAATATATATATATATATATAGAGAGAGAGAGAGAGAGAGAGAGAGATATTATATATTGGCTTAAAGCTTAATCACTATAATAATAATGTATAAATAATATAGCACATTTAAATATTTGGGTAGTATAACGACGAGAAATCAATAAAACCCATTTTGTATATTATTCATCAAAATAACATATTTTATATATTTTCATATCATGCAGATAATATCTAGTTAAAATATTTAATAACATTAAATCAATACAAGTTTCGCACGCTATAACTGCAATACATGCCATAATTAATATATATATTAATTAAATTTTTAAATAATTTAAAATTTATTTTCAAGTCATAATTATAATCATAAAAATATTAATATATATATATTTATATATCTAATTTATATTTTTGAAAATAAATAATTAAGTAAGTGATAAAATTATTATCTTAATCGTTTTGATTTATGTGTATTTAGGTTCAAAAAATTATTTGATAATTTTGATGTTACGGTTGAATTTTTCTTGTCAAAATGAGTCTAGTAGATATCTCTGAAATTAAAAATGATGTCTAGAAGGCTTAAAATGAGAGGGTTGATTAAAAGTTGACTGTTAACTGATTAACTCGTTGGTTAATGACGTTGGTGACTCAAAATCCAGTGATTCGGATAGTAGTTTCTCATGGGTCTTATGGATTTCAACATCCTAAATCCAATGATGCAATCCATTTTTTCATTCGATGCACCGTTTGCTAAAGATTTAGCCAAAAAATCTCAACTCTAGCTATTTTTTTGGCAATAATTTGATACTTTTAGATTTAAATTTTCTAATTACTTTGTTCTACTTGTCTAGGTAAGTTCACCAATATTCTTGGTTTTTCAATATAAAGTTAGGTTTGACCAAAAAGTTAAGTTATAAAATTTTTAAAACTTTGTATAGAATTTGGTGACTTGTCGGAAGTCAGATTGAGGTGAAGTTTACTGCAGTGGAGAAAAAAGGTGAAAAGAGCATGTGATTCAAAAATAGTGTCGATAATAGGTTGGGAATGGGTTTGTCAGAATAGTAGCTAAAATAGAGAGGAGAGAAAAAGGTGGGGTAGATTTGATATTTTTAGAAATGTAAGGGATTTATAGAAATTTTTTTAAAAATTATAGAATGACCCTAAACCTTTTTAAAATTATAATTAGACCAGAATATTAAAAAATTATACAATTTCATCTAAATTTTCTTACAATCTAGTTCTCCAAAAAATTGATAAATATCTACGTATTTTGTAATATCTATATATTTATTTGAAATATGTAGATATTACAAAATATAGATAATACTATCGAATTTCGAGTTTAAATCGGTAAATATCCTCGAAATTCATTGTATCTACTTAGAAGTCATTTAAATATAGATAATACTATCGAATTTCGAGTTTGAGCTCTCTAACAACTTTCTCACTACTAAAATCTTTACTATACAAATTTATTAAACAAACTTTTCTCTTATGGATGACATTAACCTATTGATTAAAGGTTTATTCTCTTGTCTTATCATAAGTTGCAACAACTTAAGTTAAAAATCTCAATCCATAAGAATTTGTATGATCCTCTTAAATTGATCATCTATATAAGAGTAAAAAAAAAAAAAAAAAAACACTGAGATTAACTCTGTCTTTAAAACATCTTACAAACTTTTTCAAAATTTGACAATAAATCGTGAAATTCAATTAAAACTAATAAATAAATAAATTTTATATAATTGACTGATCTGATTGATATGTAACTTATTAAGGTCTCCTTGGGGAATATTTCATCTTAATAAAGACAAAACACACAAATTTGGTCAACAAATCAACAATCACTTAAATCGCATAATATCGTTATTGAGTTCTTGGGAAACCAATCACAAAGCAATAAAAATATAATTCCACTCTCACTCAACAATATGAAAAATAATGGCATTCCTACTAGTCTCAAATATTCAATCACTATCGACTGATAGGTCATACCTTGGGATTCATACTTAGTCATATTATATTTCATTCTTAATCACCTGTATTGCCCTTTAAAATCTTCATTTATCTTTTTACCTCTCAAGCATATAATAAGCCTAAATCGATGCATTTATATCCACATAAAATCTTTAATTTAGTATCATTTAGTACCACTAACTCTTACTTAGAACATGAATTTTGTCTATATTTATTTTTCAACTATTCAACTGTTTACAATATTATAGTTGATTCATTTTATTTTCGGTTTTTTTATCTAATCTTTGTCTTTGCTTCACCATCACTATAAGCATAAAAGCTATATTCACGTTATAAATATAAGCTAAATAGCTATCTCAGTAATACTTCAATTCACAATTGATAATTGTCATTTATCTCTCTCAATTGTTCAAAGCCTAAAAATACCAAAAAAAAAAAAAAAATCATCATATTTATAACTCAAAGCGTTTACTATCAAATGGTCTTATTAGAACGATACCAAAGTGAAAAATCGCGATCCTCTTAATGCTTCATCTTATTATCGTCATTTTAAATTTAACTTCTACTGGGTAAAAAAGATACTTTAAACTCTTATAATCTGAGCATACCTCGAACTTAACCTTATAAAAATAATATCTTCAAATCTTAATAATAAAATCACTACAGCTAATCCAAGACCCTAATTAAGGTAGTTCCTCTCATGAAATTTTTAATTACCCAAAAATATAATAACTTATCTCATTTTTATTCTACATCAAAACATATTCTAATGCAATTCCCAAATCATTTGTATAAATAATATATGGTTTCTCAGTGTTGGATACTATAAAAATTGAAACACTTTCCAAATGTCCATTCAATTCCAAGAAAATCCCAACAATCTTAACTTTCTCTCTCGTCCACTTTATTAATGACCTAATTATTCAAGAAAAAGGTTTAACAAAATGTTGATAACAAGTATCTATCTTAAGAAAACTTCATATATCGACATCTCCCAACATAGTATAACCTTTATATTTACTAACTCTATTGATATATGGTCTTTGAAAACGTGTTCTAGTAACCCCAACTTCTGACATCTATAAGTCATATTTCTTCCTTCTTAAAACATAATTAATAGTCTCCCATATTTCTTTCCAAATTATAGAATAGATTAAGATGCCATTAATAAATACAATAATGATTTAATCCAAATAAAGTTTAAAGACCCCATTCATGAGATGCTTAAAGCTACTAAGGTATAAATTTGCCTAAGCGGTATAACTAAAATTCAGAGTACCCACCTCGAGTCCTAATTATTATTTTTGTTACAATACCACCCTTGATCCCTCTTTCATGGCTTTCTACGTTAGATTCAATTCTTAGATAAACACTTTTAATCACCTAACTAATTAAATAGTTTTTTATTTTGTAACAATGAATATTTAATTTAAATAATAACTTAATTCAATTGCATATATTCAACATATAGTCACAAAAAATCATCATGCTTATTGGTCAATAATACCATGGTACTTCAAATAGAGAAACATCAGGGTGTATCAATTTTTTTTGCAATTTCGTCAATTTAGTCAACGTTATATGACACTAAAAAATATGAAAATTAAAGATGAAAATGAATAAATTTAAACTTTATTGTCATGTTTAGTGGTAATCCGAACAATTTCTTAGAAAATGTATCAAGAAATACGTTGACTATAATATAATGGGGGTTCGTCAACTATTTACTAACTTTTCCTAAATCAATCAAAGGTATTCAAATTCTCCAATTCCTTTTATCCACCCTAACACGCTTTAAAACAGGACTAAGAAGTCTCGCACGTGAACAAGTTTATCATACCATTAACTCTATATTCTTTTTTTAAAATGTAACTTTCTTATTGTAGTATCTAACTACAATTCGATAATTATTCAATCAATCAATACCTAGGATAACGCTAAACTTGTGCCAAATATCATAATCAAATCAATCCAATTGAGAGTCCTACAATCCCATATTTAGATTTATACCTAACATGTGCGTTAAAACACCTCTTATAATATCAATTTTTTTCTCTATGGCATTAATCTATCTCTCACTTTCAACAAAATTAGGCTATTTCTAAAAAGATGATAACTTTATTTCCTAAATTTTTTTAACCATTATTACCTTAATTGATCTCTTTTCACAAAATGAGTAATATCATATTTAAACCTTTATAACATTAGATATGAGATTTTTTATAGACACCTTCAAATTTCTTAATAGTTTGCTAATATATGACTTTTCTGATATCCTTGAGATAGTTTTTAACCATCTCCAATATTTGTCCATGAAATTTATTCCTTTAATCTATCGAAGCCTACGATATTGTAATGAAACCATTATTTAACTTAAGAAAATTCAAAAATAAATGTATTATTAAT
This sequence comes from Khaya senegalensis, assembly GCA_032402905.1. Lineage (NCBI taxonomy): Eukaryota > Viridiplantae > Streptophyta > Magnoliopsida > Sapindales > Meliaceae > Khaya > Khaya senegalensis. The sequence continues at coordinate 5,590,204 of CP135552.1, read as the reverse complement.
TGACATATTGAATAAATCATCTTAAAATTGTATGAACATTTTATCCTTGTTATTCTCTATATATTAAGATATTCCATGTAAAATTTAAGAATTCCAACATCATAATAAATATTTCTTACAATATCACATAATCCAATTCGAGAAACTACAAAATTAATTATGAACAAATGCATCCACATTGTACAGACAAATGATTTAAGGTATCATTTTGATCATATCATGACCCACACTATTAATATGTCCAACTAATACATTTTTTATATATTATATATCAATTCAGAGAATTCTACAAATTAATATCTTTTCAATCACATAATTATTCAAAAACTTTACTCACATTATTAATTATTTTAATGTATAAGAATCACCAAATGAATGCTAAATTATCAAATAATTTTTAATGATTAATAGGGTACCTGAATGAACTAATACTACTAATAATAAATTATAAAAATTTATACTTAAACTATCTCTATTCATCTCTCAATTCATATATCGAAAATCTATCAAATATATATTAGATAACACTTCTAAATCGAATTTATTACAATAACGTAATAAGTTAAGATTTTTTGTGAAGTTATTCTATTGACATTGTATGATTTATTAGACTTTATCATTAAAATGATGTATATGGATCAAAACAATAAAAATTAATAAAATTAAACTTTAAAATCCTAATTTTCAAATATCGTATCCTTAGGAAAGTAAAACCATGGATTTAGTTAAGCCATTATTTCTTATTTTAACATCTTCAAAGGCATCGAATGTATAAGATGTAAAAAATTTTCTTCGTGGTGTAGCCTGAATGAAGGCATCACTATCAATCACCCAACTGGTCTTATGGCATGCAAAGTCAATGACATAATCATCATCATACATAATAAGGAAGTCATTGGTAACGATAGCCACTTTGTTATCATTGTTATCATCATCACACACCTTTTGCTTTCCCTTATCCTTCTAGTTGTCTCTCTTGAACTATCAACAATACTTTTTTATATATTCATTTATACCATTATGATGGCACTTAACATTGGCAAACCTATTGCTTTTGCTTTTGCATTTATCTTTGTTTTTCAGACCTTTACTTTTACCTTTCTTGTTTTTTACAACTATGATATTTGATTGTGAAAAGCATTGTCTCTCTTGTATTTTCTTCATTAAAAACTCTATTCTTAGCAAACTCTATAGTAATATTACCATATGGGGTTGAGTTAGATAGCTTTTCAAATTTATTCCATAAAAAATGTGCATGTTCTTCTTCACTGATGTAGTTTTAAATATTATCATCTACCCACTGTTAAATATAACCATATACTTGATGATGCATCATTTGCTATTCTTCTTCAGTTTTATCCTTAGATTTTTTTAGTTATAAATACTAGTAAATGATAATCTTTCACATAAAAAAGGTTTTCTATTTTTCCTTTCCATACATGATAATTTGACCCATTCAAACTAACCAATCTATTTGTATTGGATTTCATTATTTAATATAAGACACAAGGTTAACATAACCTAAGCTTTGATATCACATTGTTGGAAAAAATAACCTATTCTTCTCTTATGTGAATTTAATAGGAAATAATTAAATAAAGCAAATATATTACAGGCAATAATCTCCTTTACTTAATCACAGCACACAAGCAATTTTTAATATGAAAAAACCTCCTCAATACAAGGAGTAAAAACCACAAGACCACAATTTACTCAAAATCCACTATAATTAATTACAAAATCTCTCTATAATTAAAACTAGAGATGTACAACAAAAAAAATCTCAAGATTAACTAATCTTGCTAAACAATAACTTCCACAAAAGAAATAGAGAAAAATTAGGGAAATATCATGAAAAAGGTAGTCAAAATAGTAACCCGATAACTATTGATAGAAGGTTTTAAATATGATATTTACCTTTCATAATGTAGCTCAATGTGTCTTGAATAAGCATTTAAAATTTCAAGATGATCCAATGGAGCATGAAGCAAAAACGGGCTCTAAATTGAAACTAGTTAGATTTCCTTCTTCTTCCCTACTTCTCTCTATTTTCTCTCTCAATTTTTCTTCTTTTTCCAAGAAAACCAAAACTAAGAAAAAGAGACAACCCTTTTATAGTTGGGCTTAGGTGATTTAGCATCCTCCAAATAAAAGGAAATGTAGCCTAATACCAGTTAGTATAGGCCTTGCAATTAACTTTACTACAGTACAATTTAGTTGCTCTACAAGCAATGCAACTTAAAGAGAGCATATTCCATACAAATATATGCTGTTTAAGATGTAACAACTAGTCAATGTGAGGCCTCACCTAGAATAGGCTTCTACTAATGATCTCATTATAAGTTTCTATAATTGATTGAAATAATATCTCTCTTGAGAATGAATTAGGCCCATGCAAGTAACGGCATTGTAAGGTTTAATTATTTGTAAAAATACATAATTGCCTAAAGTTAAAATTGGTCTGTATGATTATCTTTGCTATAAGGATCATAAAATGGTCAAAATATGACTTAGCTCGAGGCCACAATAGGCTTATTCGTGTAACCTTATTGTAGGTTCAACAAATGCATCATAGTAAAACCTAATCTAAAAACATAAATATAATTGACCTTAATACATAGCAAAAACCTTCAAGCAGTTAAATCAACAAAAGTCAAACATGAGTATGAAAGAATTCTTACAAACATCATGTCTACATCTAAGATAATTAGTTTAAAATAACTTGATAATTAGAATTGGTTTTCAATCACATAAAATGATCAAATTAATACCTTACTAAAATTACAAATATATTTGATTATGATACTTTATTAAAATATGATTCTATTGTTATATATTAGAAATTCATAGTTGCAATTCTTTTTGAATTCATGTGGGATATTTTTTATTATACCCACATAATGTTTTATGCATCTCATCTATCATGATTGTTTTTGAACATCTTTTACAGGAGAAGCAAATAAATACAATGAATTAATGTAATTTTTATGAAATATAAGAAGAATTTGTGTTTGTTTATATAATTTGTTTTTAAAACTAATTGTTGAATATATTTAATAACATTAATGCAATTATAATAAATATTAAATTAAGCAAATAAACACAATGAATTTATTTTTTTGATTAATTTAATGTATATTTAGTAATTAATTCATGTTCAAATGATTAAATTTGTTAAATAAAATGAATTTTTAGTTGATTAAATGCAGGTTCATTAAATTATAAATACAATTAATATATCTTTTAATTAATAGATTTTATATAGTCCCAACACTATTAATTTATAGAGATTATACTATATATAACTTTCTAATAGCCAAAATAACTTTGTTAATGTCAAAATCTCTTTTTTAATTTTACTATATCATGTGACCATAACAAGTGTTTTATTGAGCTTATTGTGTTTTTTCACATTTTTTTAAAATAAAATAAAGATAGGATATAACATTATTTTACAATTTGTAGTCGTTAAACAAAATATATCCCCTATGAGTAATTTATTTTGAAATAAGATATTAATTGTTGCATGTCGTATTTTAATATTTTTAAATATTTTTAAAAATAATAATATTTTAAAGTTGGGGATTTTTGTGCATTTTTTAAAGGTTTAAATTGTTTTTCATGTGGAAGAAAAACTGGAAATGCATTTTATGAGTTCAGTAGTGACCTACCTCTATATCTATGTATCTATAAAAATATCATATTATGACTTTTCCATAATTACATAATATGTCGATGATATGAATTTAGTTGACACACATGTAGATAGAAATGGTAATTTGGTTGAATATCATGGATATTCGATGATATTCATTCGAAAAAATATTTAATTTTTAAAATTTAATGGATATTAGATAGGTTATGGATATTAAAATAAATATCTGAAACTAATTTTGATTGGATATAATTTTGATTATTGAATATCTGATGTTTGTCAGAAAAAAATAATATTCATTAAATTATAATAAATTCACTTGTACCTAATTTCCACCCTATACTATAAAAATAAAAAAATATAATTCTAATTTTTTGTTTAACTCTAAAGTATTATGTTATTATTTAATATATTTTTTTTGCGCATTGATGCTTTTAAATTAAGTATTATGTTGTAGTTTAATCTATTTTTAAATTTAAATTTTTATCATAAATAATGATAAATGTCATTTATAATGTGAATGATTTAGAAACTGAAATATTATTTTTAGTAAATAGATTTTGATGCAATTTTTATTTGCAATCAACTATAAATGACATTCATACACAAGCCACAACTTGGCTTAACAAAGGCATCAAAGTTCAATTTTGCATTTAAGTTTTAATCTAAAAATTAATATTTATAATATATTTCACTAATTTTTGATTATTTTAAATGGATACAGATATCTAATTTTTTGATTAGATACAGTTATGAATATCAAATATATAATTTTAATAATACTGGATAGTATATAAATATTGAGTATTTCTATTGAATATGAATACAAATACAAATATCTTATACTTTTTGAATATCCTATTTGTTGCTATCCCTACAAGTAGAGATTCAAAATATTGATGAATATTTGAAATGGCATTTGTAATGAAAATTTTAGGGAAGACTAAATATTGTCTCAAGTCTCAAGTCAAGCACAATTATAATAGAATCTTTATCCATCAATAGAATTATACTAAAAGAATTTTAAAACCCTTTCATATGGATAAAACATTTTGAATAAGTACCTCGATGATGGTTTGGTCTCTTAATCCTATAAAGGTTCCATTTTGTCTAAAAGATAAAATTAAAATATGATACTTGATCTTGAAGTATCATAGTTGAATGTAATTGATGCTTTGTTATACTAGCACATTATACTAGATCTAATATAATATTATCTATAAAATTTCTAGTAATTTTTAATCACAAATCTACTAAACGTCATGTGAATAGTATCAAACATATTTTTTGATACTTTTGTGAAACTATTGATTTGGGATAGTTTTATTCTATTAAACTAACAAAAATACATCTTGTTGGTTATTCTGATGTGAGATATTTATCTTATCCTCACAAGACCCAATCATAAATGAAATATATGTTTACTTAAAATTTTTGGGAAACTTCAAAGCAGACTATTGTTGCTACATCTTCTGATCATTAAGAAATTCTTGCACTTTAAGAAGAATGTGTATGGTTGTAGTTTGTCATCCAAAAATCTAAAACATTGGGAAATTATTTTCAACTATAGATATTTCAACAATTATATATAAAGATAATGTTGGATGTATTGCTTAAATTAAAGGAGGCTAAATTAAAGGAGGCTAAATTAAAGGTAATAGAGTCCAGCATATATTATGAAAGATTTATACACTTATAAGTCCATTAAAGCAAGAAAATTGATGCAAGTAGATAAACTCTACTAATAATCTTGGAAAACTTTATTAATATATTGCATAAATTATTGCAAGCTAAAGTTGTTAACTTTTATAATTTAAAATATATTTTTCAGAATTACAGAACATCTTTATTTTTTAAGAATGAAATAAAAGGTTTTTTCTTTTGAAAAATAATAAATATTTAATTTTGAATTAAGATATAAACTTATTTGAACTATTAGAATAAATCAATGAAAAAATGGTTAGGCTGTGATTATCAATATATTCAAATCATTTGAAGATGCAATAGAAATTTAAAATGAACTTATCTTATTTATAAATAAAAGATCTTACACTGATACAATAAAATATAATGTTAATTTGAATTTTTATTGAGGTATCTTTTTTTGTAAATTAACCATTCACCTCGTATAAAAGAAATAAAAAAATATTATGTATCGGTCAAATCAATCACGGTTACACCAAACATATAATACATTGTACTTCTTTTTTTTCCCCCTCTTTCGTCAAGCTTTGTTCTATTAGTTTTACTGACAAAGATTTTTTAGCAAAATAATTCCTAAAACACGTGTAATGCCACCACTAAACTTGTATTTTTTTTAATGTCTTTTTTATTTTATTGATTTTTTTCTAATAATTATCAAATACAATTATTTTATAGTGCATTTACTAATTCATATTTAGAATGGATTGAAATCAAAATGAATTGAAATACAAATGAACTAGAATCATAATGAAAAATGAAAATCAAAATAAATTGTTTACTTCAATTGTTGGAATCGAAATTGGAATAGAAAAAATTATTTTAAGTTATTAAAATGTTCGCAATTAATTTTTATCTGCATTATTATTATTATATATTATAATAATTATAATTATTATTATTTAAAAATTATTTTTATTTATAATTAATTATAATAATAATAATTTTATTAATAATAATTATAAAAATATTAATAAAAATAATACTAATTATTATCTTTTTTGGTAAGTTTAGATAATTTTATTAAAAGAAAAAAAAATAATTTTGATTGATTTTGATTTTTATTTTTTTTTAAAAATAAAGGATAAAATAAATATTGTATTATTAAGTGAGGATAAAAGGATCAATTATAGTAATGAAAATTCTATTATGACACTTTTTTGGATAATCAAATTTTCATTCCTATTGTGTAAGATCCATTAGTTTCATTCTTATTTTCACCAATAGTTAAGTAAGTAAACACTTCAATAATTCTAATTTTAGATTTTGGATTCTGATTTTGGGTTAATAAATGCAACATTAAAGTAATGAATATTTAAGAGAGAGTGTAGTGATATGTTATGCTTGCTTTGGTTTGTGCAACATGCGTCATTTTGTTCATCTTGAAATCAAATATCATAAGCTTTGCCACAATGGACTCTTCAAGATAATTTTTTTAATAAAACTCTTATTATTAGAATTCTAATATTACTTAAAGAATTTAGAAAGATGATATTAAAGTAATAGAAGAACCCTATGAAAATGTAAAAGAGGAAATCAATTAGGAACACGAACAAGTTAGCAAAGCATAAAAAGAAAGTAAATTGAAGAAATAAGGGATAAAAAAATTTTCTTAAAAGAAAATGCCATACCAAAATAATACCAAAAAAATCTTATACTAATTTAAATATTAGATACAAAAAAAATTCCTAGATTAAAACAAAAATTCAATATCATTAATTAATTAAAACTAAATTAAACTATGAAATGATAACATATTATATATTGTGGTGGGAATTTCAATTCTTATATCATGTCTTATATGTGTTAAAGTTAAATTAAAGTCAACTTAAATTTTATCTATTTAATAATTATATTAAAAATTAAAATAATTATTAAACAGTTAAATATGTTATAATTATGTTATCTATTTAACACAATTTTTTTATAGAGTTTAAAATTTTTTTATAATATATATGATACTATCTATTAAAATATTAATTAAATTTATTTTAAATATAACTAATTATTTTTAAAACATGATAAATATAATTAATTTTTAAATAAAAAAATATAAAATAAATTTGTTAAGTGTTAAATTAATTATTACGATATAATTAATTAATTAATTATATCGTAAATAAATTTATAAATAAAATAATTTTAATTGATACATAAATAATTATATTATATTATGTTATTTATTTAATAATTATATTAATTTAAAATTTTAAATTTTAACTCGGGAGTTTTGCAAAGAAGTATATACGGAAAGAATACGTCGTATATGTTTGTGCAGTGTAGCCATACCGAACGTCACGATCACATGATAGCTTTCACACTAGATTCTGGTCAGTCTATGCGCCAAGTATGAATGCTACGTGTACGACACTGGTTTCAAAAAAGCAGTTTTTTTTCGTTCGTCTTCCTCCTTCCATTTTTAACCCGCTCTTCCTCGTCAATTATGACTCATTTGAAGGGCATTTATTGGTCACAACAACAACAATAATTTCATTCGCCAAATCTTTTGGACGACGGCAGAGCCCTTTTGTTTTCTTCATCTTCTTTGGTTTGATTAGTTATTTTTTCTTTTTATGGTTTCTTTATTTATAAAATATAGTCATAAATAAGATTCTTTTTTCTATTTTCGTTCAAAAGTAAGACTAAGGTAATAGCAAGGCACAATTTGATGTCACGTTCGACCGAGCACAATAGACAGAACAGAACAGAACAGAACACAAAGGTAACAGTCAAATGACAGGACCAGAGTTGCCATGTCCATGTCTTTGATCCTTTTGAGGCCCCCTAACCTCCCCTCTCGCCTGCAATTTTTTTCTCTGCTTCCTCTGCCCTCTGAATTTCGTTTACTTTAAACTCACTTCAACCTATATCTGCCGTCAATTTTTTTTCTTGAAAATTTTTGAAAGATTTTATATAATCTTCCCAATTTTAATTTTTTCTTTCTTCAGTCGAGGGTTTCGAGAAGAAAATAATCCTGCTCCTCTATTTATCTTTTCTTGCTACCTTGATATACTATTTCATGTCAGATTCTGTTGGTGGATTCTCGTAGATAAATGGTCTCTTTGTTTTGATTTCTCTACCACTTGTTTTTATTTTCTTAAAAATTTATCTATTTACCGGGTAAGACTGTTTTCCCTCTGCAAATTCCAGCACTGTTTTGTAGACCTTTTTTTTAATTAAATTTTCTAGTTAAAAAAAATTATTTTAGTGTATTATCTAATTATTTTACCAAAATTTTGATGAGTTCACTTAAAACCTGGAGGATTTACATTGACGGATAAATTTATTTTGGTGAATTCTCTAATGGGTTGCATTCGATTTCATATCGGATTTGCGGCCCTTTTTTTTTTTTTTTTTTTTTGCGCAGGTAAGCTCTGGGTCTGTAAAAATTAATTACTTTTAGTCTTTGTTTATTATTGAGAAAATTTCGACAAGAAAGTGGCGGTGAAAGATTGTCTTGGTCATCGAAGCAGTTGAGTCTTAGCTCAATCACTCGGGTAAGTTTTTTAGCTTGTTATAAAGTTAACATTCTTATTTTCGGGGTTTTTAGAGATTAATCTCTTTGTGTGTGTTTGCGCGTGCTTGGCCTGGGGGTAGTGCAGAATTCTTTCTTTCCTTTTAGTTCTCCCCTTACAAATGTGAATGTTGCTCTGGTAAAGTTGGCATATGCTTTGATTTAAACTTTAAGTTTTATTTGAATTCTTTTTGTGCATTTTCATATCTCATTCTTTAGACTAACAGATTTAGACTCTCAACCTAAGTATTTGGTGATGCATTTTTAAGAATTTTCTGTTTTTTTTGACGTTTGCTAATGCTGGAGATATTGAATTGTTACTGGCTAGTGCTTTTAAATGAAGTGAGTGATTGTCCCCAGTAAGAGTGCGATTTTGCGCTTCTTGCTTGTTACTTTAGTTGGTGTTCAGCTGAAGTGAGTCCAAGTTTGTTTGCATTGTACATTGAGAAAATAGCTTCAAAGCAAGTTTGAGTAAATTATATATTCAGATGGAACAACACTCGGGTAAGTTGTGTTTTGGGTTTTTCATTGTTGGTGCACATGGCTTAGATGGATTTACATTACGCTGGGCATAGGCTGTGGTTCCACTTGCAGAGTTTGGAATGTTTTCTGAGTTTAATGAAATGCTTATTGCAATTTTGTGGGAGTGAGATACCTCACAATTGCTGGCATTTCATTTCCTGGCTATAAAATGGATTCCAACTTAGTTCAATGGTAAAATGCAAATGATGTTATGGAACTCACTTTAGCTTTCTTTGTTGTGGAGTCCTATCATATGCTGCCTAATAAGGTCCTTCTTGTTACAAGTTCTGGGCAAAATAATCAAGGTCTCAATGCATCTAAACTATACTCTACTTGTAGTGCAGGTAGATTTTGATATGAATAAATGTGTTTCCGTGCTTCGCATTTGTAGAAAGACACTACAGTTCTAGTTTTATTGTGTTAATGATCCAAGTAGTTCAGATAATTGTAACCTTCTATTTCCCCACATTGAATAATTTGAACTTTGAAACCTTCTACATGCCATGTTTATCTGATTAGTTCTTGCTTTTATTAAATAAGCACGGATATGACTACTAGGGATAAAGACATGTTAGTCAAGATATGAACTTTGAAATGTTTGCTGAATAGTGAGCATGCTAATCACAAATGCTTTCTTGTTTGATTAAGAAATGAAGTGGCTTTTTTTGAATGTGGTCAGACTGTAGTTGCTTCGAAGCATAAGAAGGTAGTGATTATGCTTTTTCCATATAGAAATATCTTCATATTTTGTCTTTTATTTGGCCATAGTTAGCTTTTGACTACTGTGGAATTCATCTAGGTCTTCAAGAACTCTCTCCGCAATGTCCCTATATCAGAGTCCAGAGGATGCTGTAGTGGTCTAAGAATAGAATTGTTGATGAAATGAGACTCCAGCGTGCTTCTACCTTAATTCATTTCCAGTTACTGCACCATTCTTTATATTTTCTGAACAAGATATTGTCAGTGTCTATACTTCATGAAATATTGACATATTGTTCAAATTTGTTGTTCATATAATTAGTTAGGGCTTTGACAAAGAGATTTACCAGCATACTCAATGGTTCTCTAAATATTCTTACCTGCCAGTGAAGTATCATACTCTGCTCCTCTGAACAATTGTACTTGGAGTCCTATTGATTATCATGTCTCATTTTCTGTGGTTGCATGCTGACTGATATTTTGTTTTTGTTGTTTAACTTTTTCCCCTATTTAGATTTTAGGTAGTTTACTGTAAATATGGAATATATAAGTGTGTCTATTCATACATATGTAGTCTCCCATTTGAACTCTTGAACATTTACAAACATATAGACCAAGACTCTTTAACCATTGGATTTATCCAGTTGTTAACAAGTTTTTGTTTAATGTGTTGTATAAAGTAAGTAAGAGCTGCAGCCGCAGCCCACAAGTAAATGCTCCCAACACTTCTTTTTTGACAAAAATCTAATAGTATCTAAACAATAAAATTGTTTGAGTCAGTGACTTTTCTGATTTTTTGTATCATAAGAATTTCTTTTTCACCCTACCTGTTTTTTGTCTTTCCAAATAGATATTCTCTTCTTTTTAACTCAATCACTTTAATTCACTTTTACACACAAGACTCTGCTTTTTATTAAAGATTTCATTTCATCTTCTCTGGCATCTATTCTTTTAATTGAAGAAATTTAGAGGATCAATGTCTGTCATTGATACATGTGCTAATTTTATTGCACTGTCATAGGCTATGCTCTGTTGTTTATAAGTTGCATGTTTGGTTTAATTCGAGTGAACAATTTAATTTTAGATATTATATCTGAACAGTTTAGATATTATGTCTGTTTGTTGAGAATAAATATAATTAACAAAATTATAGAAGCACATATTGTTTTAGATGTTTGGAATAATAAAACTGTTTTATTATTATAATAGTTTTATACTTTTCTTTGTCATGCTTGGGACATATATTTCTTTGAATCTGTTATTTTTATAATTTGTGATTTATTTTATTATTTTCATTTTCTGTCAAAAAGGATGGTGATCCAATGAAAATAAGGAACAATTTTAAATGGTTTGACGAGAAACCATTGAATTTATCTTCAAATTATGCTGTCAATATTTAATGAATGAGTGTGTCATGTTATGAGCACAGTATATAATATTTGATTTATGTTACTGAGGAAAAATGATTTTTTAATATTAGTTTCAGAGATGATGTTAACAGATATACTACCAGCTGAGTTTTTGAATTTACAGTATTGTTGATTTTGAATTTCAGAGTTTATGTTGTAAACTTATACTCTATTACCAGTAAAACTATTGCAAAATACCAATAGTTGTATTATTTACGCGATTTTTGTCTTTATAATAGTTTATAGCCTGATTTGTGTCAAAATGTATATCATAAAATTTTTATTAAGAGTTAGTATCACAATTTGTCAAAAAATAAAAAAAATATAAGCCTGTTTAAAATTAGTTCATACAAATTATTTAATAGAAAAAAACTGGAATGTCAGAAGAACTTTAACTTATAAACATGAAGAATATTATTAAATTGTTGTCAAAGAAGTGCAATGCCCCCGGCACAAGCTTCTGGGCATCTTTAGCTAAGCTTTTTGCATCTCTTTTTCTTTTATTTTTTTTTCCTTTTTAATGTTTTTATATTGTAACATGTTAAACAAAACTTATTGAATTGTTGGGTCCTCTAATTCTTGGTCCATATGTTTGGAATTGTTCAGGAGTCCAGATAGCAGACTCCCAATACATGTATGTTGGGTTGGCTGCACCTTTTTATGTTCTCAACTTGCAGAATAAGGTTTTCCTCTTCTATTGGTATGCTTAAAATTTATTCTATACATTTACTTCTTTAAAAAATAATGTTATCTATAAGTTTTCAAGGGTGTCTATGGTGTGGGTTGAGCAGAAGTGCTAAGTAGTATATGATCAGGTCAATAGAAGGGTGTTGTTCCAACATGCCTTGCCTTGTTATATCACTGAAGGTCTATTACTTATCTTCTCTGTAAAAGAATTAGGAACATATCACCTCCCTACTTGCATCAATGACAGCAAGTTCAGGAAGAGGAAATTTAGTTTTTATTGCAACCTGATTTTGTATTCCATTGGTTCCAAAGTAGAAAACAAAAAGACATTTAAATTCATTGATGATGAGCATCATTTATATTATTTTGTAACAGTTCCAACCTCATTGGATCTACTTTTCACCCTAATATACTTTGGCATCTTGCACAAGCAAGTTATGCATATGACCAAAATTTTAAGTGGATCTCCTGATTGCTAACTATGCCGTTTTGATTTAAAACATTCACAAGATGATAGAATACACGTGCTCTTATTCTTACATTTGAGGACAATAACTAGACAATCATTTTGATCAGTTTAAGCATTAGAAATTTCTCAGTGTTGTATATTTCCTTAATCTTCATAATATTTCAATTGTAGGTCTTGTTCTGCTTAGGTTGGTGGAATTTGCTATATGCTGCTTCAGATGCTGTAAGAACTGCACTTCTTAAAATTGCTGTTTACAACCTCTGCTGTATTTTATCATCAATTATATTGCATTTCTCATTTAAATATTTTGAAATACCTTTATCCTATCTTTTTTTTCCCTCTAGAATTTTATTTGACAGCTGGTCAGAGTAATATATGCACTGTTTTCTATAGAATAATAGGCATAACATGGCTTAAAACTTTTTGTGTATAATTGTGATGCTAAACCAAAATAAAAGTTTACGTTATATATTTGAAATTGTTAATGCTACGAGCCATTATAGAGACAATCACATAACAACTATTGACATTTTGCAATAATTTTTCTAGTAAGAGAGTATGGGTTTCAACATAAAATCTGAAAATATCCAATATCATCAGCAATAATGTAACGTCAAAAACTCTACAACCTGGGTAGAATCTATTTTTACATTATCTCTGCGTTCGTAATTTGCCAGCCTTACATATTTGCTTGTTTCACTGCATATTGTCAAGCAGCTCAATAGGTTGTTGGCAAAATTTGCCGGTAGCCTGTTTTTATACATGTTTTGTTGACCCTTGTCTTCTATAGAGTTTGAAGCCCAAAGAAATTCTCTGTTAGATATGGTACTGGCACAAGACCTACGATGAGCCATTATGTGTATGCCGAATTGAAAAGGCAGATGGCATTTACTAGCTGATACCAACCAGTTGGGTTAATGCTGTATGGAGTAAGCTATAAATATCCTGCCTTTTCAACATATCACAGATTGCTAAGCTATAGATATCCAGCCTTTTCAACATATCACAGATTGCTATATTTATGTCACATGATACCAACATTGCATTTTGAGATATCACTTTGTCGAATTGATTCTTGAATACTGACACCTTTTATTATTTTTGTCATGTATCATTGCCATTACATTTTGAAATATTTTATAAACTCTTGCTGCCTTTTCCAGGGTCACTTGTGTTGCCATCTTCCTTAGTTGATGATTTGGCGCCATTAGGAAACTGTCTAACATGAACAACCAATATAATGAAGAGCATGTAAGCGTTGACAACTTGGTGATTATTGGCACAAATAAATCAAGTGGATCTTAAATATGCAACCCATGTGCAGGATGAAGCAACTGTTGTTGGATTCGAAGTCCCAAAGTCACCCGATTCAAGTTACAACAATGTGTACCCTGGCAATGAAGATGAGGCACGTGACCCACCTCTGGCGCCCCCACATCTGCAACAGACATTGCTTAACACTCCAGCAAGGAGGGACGCCAATGGAACTCTTCCTCTGCAACAGAATGTGACTCTAAACCATCTTTACATTGAGAACCGAGAGGCCCCAAGATCTGTAGTGGCACTTGGTTTTACTCATCGATTCCGTTCCAAATGTGTTTCTGTTGTTCTATACAAACCGGTTCAAGCAAGGGGAAGTAGCAGCATCTAATTTGCACTGCATATAGTAAAAATCTCCATTAGGTGGGACTTGGATTGGTTTGCCCTTGTACGATGAAATCAGCTAGGAAAGACCAACCAAAATACGAAATTAGTTGTGAAGAGTATTTATTGTTTCACGGATCATCATTTTACTAGAGTTGTTATATTGAACCTAAAAGTTCTCTCAACTGGAAATTTCCCCCGGCATGAGTAGAAAAAACATATTAATTGGCCTATTGATATTATTTTTTAATTTTTTGTGTATTGTGTGGTATGCAAGTTCTTTTTAAAGATTAACTTTGTACTTGTAAAGTTGGAACACTAAATTTATATTTTAAGAAATTTCGAAATACAATTTTTAATATGGGAAGCATTAGTATTATTGTTTTCCACTTCATGAAATTTTGACAATTTGTTATCCTAAAAAATGAATCAAATGGTACAAGCATATTAATTCATTTAGTAATAGGAATTTCTCCCGATTTGATCTTCTGCTCGACGGATTAATAGTTAATACAAAGAGGAATAAAATCTAAATTAAATAATAATAATAATAATAATAATAATAATAATAATGTCCTTCAAAGCTTTTGGATGTTCATATCAATGGTAAAAAATTGCTCAAGGGATGGGCTTGTGTTTACTGCCCTTTGTTGTGTTAAAAAGCCAAAATGCCTTGAAGCCCATTGTAAATTATAATCAAAACTGATTTAACTAAATATCATTCAGTCAACTTCATGAAATTAGATTATATAATTCCGTAAATGTAATGTCGTATTGGTAGAAGATAGTGATTTTATCAACTCGTTTGGTTTGTTAGATTATTCCAACTAATATTTATCTTGTAAATTAATTGTACGGTTGTACTTATCTTCCACGGAGTAGAATGCATTTCTGATGTGTTTCCAAGTAAGGGTTTGGTTAACACAGCGCAGGTTATAATGTCGAGCACTCTCTTAGTTATCTTTTATTTAGAACAAATGGCCGGCGGTGCAGTTATAATAAGAATTATTTAAAAAGAAAATTTTAATAAAATAATTTTATTATATTAATATTATTAATATGATAAAATTATTTAATTAATAAAATAAAAAAATATATTTATTAATAATAAATAAAAAATTAATATAATATTATATTATTAAATTAATATAATAAAAAAATTTATAATTTTTTATTAATTTTTTTATTTATTATTAATAAATATATATTTTTTATTTTATTAATAAAATAATTTTATCGTATTAATAATATTAATATAATAAAATTATATTCTTTAAAATTTTTTTATCAAAAAGTAAACAAACAATTATATTTGATTATAATTGATTTTCAGTTTGTCAAAATCTACAACCATTCAATACTTATCGAAAAGAGAGATGAGAACAAAATCATTAATGTATCCTTGTCATTATACTACGTGTGTGTGCGCGCGTTGCCTGATATATAAAAGTTCTTATAATGGAGGTCTACCCGCCATCCTTCTTATCTTACCAGCCCAACCTCTCATTTATATGATCCATTCTTCTCTTAGGTAATAATAATCAAGCCGTTTCTATTTTAAAATTATATTAAAACTAAAATTAGAATTCAAATACAGACTCTAGAGCCCTTTAATTTTCTACATTTCCTACTTTGCGATTCCAGCAAATCGTAGCCACAAAACAAGTCATGCTGTGTTGTCCGCAGTCTCTTTAAAATAATAGAGCCAAAAACTCTCAGACCTCGTGAAAGGTTAAGGCGGGGCTTTAGATATTATTATGAGTCTCAATCACAGTGGCAATCAACGACGAAGAGAAGCAGAAAATTGTAGTTTAAGACAAATATGTATCGTTTGACCTGACAACTAATTCTGAATGCGTTGACAACGTAATTTATTAAGGAAATTGTTTAAACAACTGATCGAACACGAGGGGATGATATACAGAAGGATAATTTAATTATCCGAATTAATATTAGCTACCTTTTTAGTTGACTTGGAATTTTATTTTCCTTTCTAAAATATTATCCCTAGCTAGGTTAGCTTTAAAGTAGTTGGTGGGTCATTTGATTGATAGCATTATAATTTGCACGTTGGTGAGAATGTAATGTAATGTAAATATGTCAAGAAAGATAAAACGTAATGAAATGATGAATAAAGAGACAGCAAGAGCACACGATGAAGCTGCTGCTTACTTGAATTAAGCAGCTAAGGCTTAATGAATTAGAGGCTGGAAACACAACTCCGGCAGATTAGTGTTACTTGTCGACTTGGTTATAACCTGAACCTGTTAGATATTACTAACGATTATGCATTGACTTTTAGTATCCTATTTAATCCTTTGCCCTGGAAATACCAGCATCATGTCTTGAAGTGTAAACAGATAAGTTTTAATTAATTTAATGGGTTTAACATATCTCATAATTTCGCCTGCACCGGAAATATCCAGTATTGTTTTGCTGGACCGGCTTGCTAGACGCATAATTAGGAATGGCAATCCATGGATTTGGAATGGATACCTTAAAATCTACATTGATATCTGTTATAAAAATTTAATATTAAATTTATAAATTTAATATTTTATTATTAAACTCATTTAAATAAATATATAATCTTTATTAAATATGTACAAATATTTATAAATTTTTAATAATTTTTTTTATTTTTCTTATTATATTTGTATTATTTTTATTTTTTAAAATTATTTAATTTAGTGTATAACTTATATATGAAAAGGATTGTTAAATAAAGGTCCAATCATTTAAAAATTATAATAATTTAAAAATATATTTTAATAAATAAAAATATTATTTAGAAAGCAAAATCAAATATGGTGTCAGATATACAACTTCGAAAAATTAAAAGAAAATTTTTTTCTCTTTTTTTATTTTTTATAAGAAATAACTTAAGTAAAAATAAAAATATTTTTACAAAAGTAAAGATTTTTTTTTTTTCTATTTGTAAATCTTTTCACACACACAAATAACTTAAGTAAAAACAAAAAAAAAATTATAAATTTTTTTTTTATTTATAAGTCTTTACACACATGCGCGTGCACGCGTGCAAATGAACAAGAGAAATGTCACACACATTTGCGTGCGCGCGCATGTGTAAACAAGAAAAATGTTAAGTGTTAAAGTCCAACTATTAAAATTTAAAATGTAAAATAATATTGTCAAGTCTTTTATTTCATATTTGTGATTAATTTTTTTCTTTGTTTATATAAAATAATATTATAAAAAATATTAATTTAAAAATAAAGATATATATATATATATATATGCTTAAAAGAAAGAAATTAAGTGTTTTAAAAATTAAATATTTATGAGAATTTGTGATTGCTACTTACAAATATTTATTTGTATTCGCACTTATATTAAATTTATTATAATTTTTTTTATTTAAATCTATTCCAAATTTGTTAAAATGTATATTAAATTTGCCCCATTAAAATCAGGTAGGTTTTCTGGTTTGCGGATTGATAAATTGCCGTTGTTAGGCTTAATAAATAGAATGCATACAGCATGCGTGCCACTCATGAATATCCAGGTGTAAACACAAACCCATAGAATTAAGATGGCTTTTGAGTTGATTGTATAATAAACAGTTTAAAAAGAAATGCAAACAGAAGCATACGTATATGGAAACTCTTCTATGACTGTCTAACCATCTTCTGAACAGAACTAATTCTTAATAGTGATAGCTCTCATGTTTACGAAAACTTTACAAATTAAGAGTTTGTTTGCTATTAAACTTGAGAAACAATAACTGTCATAGAAAACAAGTTAAATGTTACTTATTAGTTAAAAAATAAAAAAATTAATTAAAAATTGATTATATTGATTATTATCATTTTTTAAATTTTGCTTTCAATGCGTGCTGAAAATATCTATCCCAGAGGAAGCTTAAATATGAATAAGTGGTAATATACCTTCCCTCATAATTTGATATACAACTGTTTTCTCTTCAATGATAGCTCTTTCTGATGAATATTATCATAAATTAGTTAATTATGTTTCAAAACAAGACATCTGGTTTCTGTAATTTGCCAGAATGTTTTCCTTCATAAAGTAGCTAGATAGAGCTTGAAGAGTCGGAAGGGAAGAGGAGAAAATTTACCCATCTATGAATAAAAATATCATCGAACTTGCCAAACGTCAATAGTGTGAGGTAATTAGTTGGCTTGTGGGCCCATCGTAAGGGGTTTGATGATCCTTTGGGATACCAGAGGAGACTTCACTGTTCATAGCTAGATGCGGCGAAATGGAATCCATTAGTAGAATACGAACTTTTGTTTAATTACATTTACATTTCATATTTCATAGCCGTTCGGAATCTCGAAAGGCTCTCAGAAGCCACATATAATGTCAACGGTTACCACAATATATATACCACACAGCCTATGCCTTACGTTCACCACCACATAAACACTACATCTAACCTTTCTCTGCATCCAACTTTGCTTAAAATTGGTATCTCTTTCTTTATTTGAAGGATAAAGAAGGGGAAAGAAAATGGCAGGCATTGAGGGAGAACCGGGGAGTTCTATGCATGGAGTCACTGGCAGAGAACCTGCTTTTGCTTTCTCTGTTGCCTCACCAATGGTACCAACTGACACAACTGCTAAATTTGATTTACCTGTTGATTCTGAGCACAAGGCAAAAGTGTTCAAGCTTTTCTCTTTTGCTCAACCCCACATGAGAACCTTTCACTTGTCCTGGATTTCCTTTTTCACTTGCTTTGTCTCAACCTTCGCTGCAGCTCCTCTTGTTCCTATCATTCGTGATAACCTCAATTTAACCAAGGCAGACATTGGGAATGCCGGTGTTGCTTCAGTTTCAGGGAGTATTTTCTCTAGGCTAGCTATGGGTGCTATCTGTGACTTATTGGGGCCTAGATATGGATGTGCCTTCTTGATCATGCTTTCAGCACCTACTGTATTTTGCATGTCATTTATATCAGATGCAGGAGGGTACATAGCCGTCCGATTCATGATCGGATTCTCTCTTGCAACCTTTGTGTCATGTCAATATTGGATGAGCACAATGTTTAACAGTAAGATTATTGGGCTTGCCAATGGAACAGCTGCCGGTTGGGGTAACATGGGAGGAGGTGCAACTCAACTGTTGATGCCCATTGTTTACGATATCATTCGACGAGCAGGAGCAACTCCGTTCACTGCCTGGAGGATTGCCTTCTTCATCCCTGGATGGATGCATGTGATCATGGGAATTTTGGTCCTAACCCTAGGGCAAGATTTGCCTGATGGCAACCTTAGTGCCTTACAAAAGAAAGGAGATGTTGCCAAAGATAAGTTCTCCAAGGTCAGTTTAATTCTTAACCAGCATTTCTCTGTTAATTTTTTTGGATTGGAAGAATATTACGTTAGCTAATATTCTATCATACTTTCAGGTAATATGGTATGCTATCACAAACTACAGGACATGGATCTTTGTACTCCTCTACGGCTACTCCATGGGTGTTGAGTTATCTACTGATAATGTGATCGCAGAATACTTCTATGACAGGTTTGATTGTATATTTTGCTTACCTCGCATGTCTCTGATAAATTTGAATCTTGAATTAATTAATAAAGTAATTTTACATGCAATGTAACAGATTTGATCTTAAGCTGCACACTGCTGGAATCATTGCGGCTACCTTTGGTATGGCCAATCTCCTTGCTCGACCCTTTGGTGGATATTCCTCTGACCTGGCAGCTAGGTATTTTGGGATGAGGGGCAGGCTTTGGGTCCTGTGGATCCTCCAGACTGTGGGAGGAGCTTTCTGTATCTGGCTTGGCCGTGCCAATACACTTCCCATCGCTATTTTGGCCATGATCCTCTTCTCTATTGGAGCTCAAGCCGCTTGCGGAGCTACTTTTGGCATCATTCCATTCATTTCTCGACGTTCTTTGGGCATCATATCCGGTCTAACCGGTGCCGGTGGGAACTTTGGTTCAGGTTTGACGCAGTTAATATTCTTCTCGACAACAAGATTTACCACAGCAGAAGGTCTTAGTTGGATGGGAGTAATGATTGTTGCTTGCACTCTTCCTGTTACACTGGTTCACTTTCCACAGTGGGGAGGTATGTTCTTACCACCCTCTAAAGATGTTGTAAAATCAACTGAAGAACATTACTATGCTTCCGAATGGAATGAGGAGGAGAAACAAAAAGGTTTGCATCAAGGAAGTCTCAAATTCGCTGAGAACAGCCGGTCGGAGCGTGGCAGGCGTGTTGCCTCTGCACCAACGCCACCAAATACTACCCCATCCCATGTGTAGTACGGAAGGGCACGGTTAAATAATGTTTCAATTTTCGTGCTGTTAAACTCAATAACGAGAGAAAGGCTGTAACGAAAGGTTTTTCGTGTTTTATTTTTTTCTCATGATCAAGGCCTTTCAACTTCAATTAGTTGTTTAAATGCAACTTCCTGATGTTTAATTGTCCGAAAAAGAAAAAGAAAAAGATGTAAGTGAATGTTGTTATATCTATAGATGATTCTCGGTTTTTATTTGTATTGCAGTAAAGAATATTCATATTTATGAAATGTTTACTCGGTATCTATTCATAATACATAAAGAGAATATTTATCAAAGCAGATCTCGATATTGTTTTATGCGAGGCTCTACCTGGACAAGAATTACTACATAAAACTTGGCATTTAGCCGTCATTGGATATGGAATTGAGAAAACTCATATTATATCCTCAATTATTAGCAAGCCAGATTTCGAGCAAGTTTGACTTGTCTTTGATTTATGAAACAGAATCAAACATAAAACGAATTGAGGATCACATATGATTAAACAAAATATAATAAGAGAAATTATACAGTGGGTAAGATAGCTCACGCTGTGATTAGCTACCTTTAACTCTGTTCACGAAATGGGTGACGTTACTAATCAAAAACTTTAACGAAAGGTTAAATAATTTTATATATGAAGATTTACTTAGTAGGCATAAAGCTTTTAATATTATTAATTGCACTAACTATCAGCTGCCGCAGACATGCAATATAAAAGTAATAGTTTTGGAGATAAATTTATGTTGAGTCTTGAGACGGAAGAAATATTGTTGAAGATGAAGATTGGTATGGCAATTTGATTAGTATGTGGTGTTGTATTAACAGAGGGAATTTGAGCTCAATTTATTGGGTTAAGAATTGACATATATATATATATATATATATAATGGTTAAGATTAAATCTAGATGTATCAATTATATAAGTTAAATTTAATCTAAATTATTATAAATGCATTGATTTAACAGTTTAAAAATACTGTAAAAAATTATATATAGTTAAAGGACTACTTATCTTTTTCCATATATATATATATATTATAATATATTTCTATAGTACTTATGGTACTATATATTATAATTAATTTTATTCTAAGCATAACTAAACACCTTCTAGAATGTATAAATATAATTATTGTTTTTTAAAAAATGTATAAAATATAAAATATATTTATTCAATTATAAATACATTAATATATTGTAATTATTCAAATAATTAATCATGTTATAACGAGTTCATGTGTTCAAAATTTTAAATTCAAATATGATAATATTATTAATTATATCATATTATATTTTTTATTTAAGGATCATGTCATTTTATGAAAATTCAAATTCGCATTGAGTTCGCATTAATTTGGTGTGTACTAGCAACATTCTTTGCCTTTATTTGGGACTGGAGAATTGAAAGGCAGTAGTACACATAAAGATTAATGAATTACATATAAGAAAAATGTTCTAGCATGGTAGTGATCAATGCCTCATACATTATGTGTATTAAGAGTTTGTTATTTCTGTTTATTCAATTGGGGGTTTTCAACTAGAAAATAAGGGACTTAAAGTTAATTTTTGGTGCATTTTTTTAGAAAAAATTTTAGAATATACAAGGGTCAATTCTTGGCATATAAATATTCATTAGAAAGCTTGCAACGCCTTCTTGAAGATTATAATCTTCATATTTTTGAATAAAGGTTGATTCTCTGTATTTTGGTTTATAGACATAAGCACATGGATGAACCATGTAAACTTTTTCTTGTGATTACTTTTGTGTTTCTTTGATTATGGTTTATGGACATAAGCACATGGATTCTTATCTAAGTGTGTTACTTCTTCAATCTTGATTGTGATTAAGGTCTTAATTTTAACAAACTAGCATCAGAGCTAGTTGGTTAAGAAGAATTCATGACTTTAACTAAATTTGATGTGGAAAAGCTCATTGCAGACACATATTTCAATATATGGAGATTAAAAATGTGGGCTTTGTTGGTTTATTAGGGACTCAAAGAAGCTCTAAAATAGAAGAAGAATATCTTGTTATGATAGGTGAAAAAAAAGAAGGATCTATTGAAAAAAGCATATAGTGCAATTGTTCTAAATCTTGATGATTCAGTATTTCGATAAGTATATAGAAAAACCACATTTGCTTCTTTGTGGTTGAAATTAGAGAGTATGTTTATGGTAAAATCCTTGGCTAGTAAACTATATATATATATATATATATATATAAAGCATCTATATAATTTCTCCATAGAGCATGGGCTCTTAATGTAAGAGTACTTTATAACTATAATAAGATTATTTATGATCTTGAAAATATAGACATCAAGGTAGAGAATGAAAATCAGACTCTTATGCTTCTCAAGTCACTTCCAAACTTTTATCAACATTTTGTGGACACTCTTTTATTTGGGAGAGATTTTTTTAATCTATAGAAAATGTCAAAATCTATTCTAAACACAAAAGAATTATATAAAACAAAAATCAAAGAATCCAACAATGGTGAAGGATTGTCAACTTGAGGTAGAAATGAAAAGAAAGATGGAAAGAAATAAAATCAAGCAAGGTCTAAGTCAAAAACAAAGAAGAAAGGAAAGTGTTACCATTACAACAACAAGGGACAATTCAAGAGAGATTGCCTAGATAAGAAGAATAAAGGGAAAGAAAAACAAGATAAAAAAGAAAATGTGACAACGGCTTCAAAATCAAGAAAGAGCTTGAATGATTCCAATTCATTTAATGTAGGATATGAAAGTGTTGGTGCACTTTCTATTTCTTTCAATAAAGAACCATTAAGAAATGAAGATTCATCTAGTAAAGATGGTTATAAGCCAGGTCTACTCCTTGTATTAGATGACAAATTAATAAGTCAGTGAGTACTTGACTTATAATGCTCTTTCCACATGTCTGTTGATAAAAATACATTTGATTCTTATAAAAACAAAAATGGTTGGAAGGTTTTAATGAAAAATAATAACTTTTATGCTGTTGTTGGTATTGATGCCATTAAAATTATGATGCATAATAGGGTTATTATGACTCTTTATCAAGTAAGGCATATTAGTGAGAAGGGTTTAAAAGAGGCTAGCAATCAAGCTCTCTTAAGAAATTACATAATTGGACCTTTTAAGTTTTGTAAAACTTACTTTTTTGAAAAATCAATAGGGGTTAAATTCAGTAAAGGCAAGAATATCACAAAGCAAATTCGTGACTACATACATTCTAATTTATAGGGGCCTGCATAAGTTCCATCTTTAAGTGGTGGTAGGTATTTTTATCTATGATTGATGAATATTCAAAGAAGGTATGGATTCATATGCTGTATAAAGATTAAGTCTTTGGTATGTTTAAGGAATGAAAAACTCATTTGGAAGATAAAGTAGTAAGAAAATTAAGAGGTTGAGGACATATAATGATATAAGGTTTTGTAACAAAAAGTTTAACAAGTTTTACAAAGAAAATGGGATAATAAGGCAAAAGATTGTAAGGCATACTCTTCAGCGAAAATGATTGGTAAAAAGAATGAATATGACTTTCCTTGATAAAATCAAATAATGCATATTGATAAACTTAAAACTGGTTAAAGATTTTTGGGTAAAAATTGTTAACACAACTATTTATTTGGTCAATAGAAGTTCATATGCTACATTAAACTTTCAAACACTTGAAGAAATATGGAGTGCAAAACTAGCAAATTATGAGCATTTAAAGGTCTTTAAATGCCTTGCTTATTCACATATAAATCAAAGGAAGCTTGAATGTAGGTCTATGGAAGGTTTTTTCATAGGTTATCCAGATAGGTTCAAGGGTTATAAGATATGGTGTATAAATATCAAATTTACCAATTGCATAATAAGTAAAGATGTATTCTTCAATGAAATTGATGTTTGATTCATTTGAAGGTTCTAACATGGATAAAGCTATATGCAAGTCTAACAAGGGTTTTATAGAATTTGAGATAAAAAAATAATGTAAATCTTAAGTTGAAAAAGTCAACATAGAAGCTAATTCATGAAAACCTTCATGGTTAAATCATTTTGCGTCACAATAACAATATGATTGTAAGATTACAAGTTAATATGGGATAGGGCAAGAAAACAGATCAAACCCTCATCGAGATATGCTTATGCAAATCTTATGGCCTTTACTTTAATGGCAGCAGAGGAAATGGACATTAATAAACCTAAGAATATAAAGAGGTTATAAATTGTAAAGATGGAAAGTTGTCAAAAAAGGCAATGGTGGAAGAAATATATTTCTTACACAAGAATTTGACATGAAAGCTAGTTGTTAGACTACATGTAAGGAAGATTATTAATTACAAGTGAATTTTCAAAAGAAAGGAAAAGATATCAAGGAGTAATTCATTCAAATATAAGGTAAGGTTAATAGTTAAAGGGTTTTTTTTTTTTTTTTCAAAAATAAGGAATAAATTTTAAAGAAGTGTTTTCATTAATTATGAAACATAGCTTTATAAAGATCTTATTGGCCATGTTTACTATTTTAGACGTGGAATTAGATTAGATGGATGTCAAGACAATATTTCTGCATGACAAACTTGATAAACAAATTTTCATGAAGTAATTTGTGGGCTTTAGGAAACTAGCCAAGAATTACTATGTGTGTCTTCTTGAAAAGACACTATGGTTTGAAACAATTTTTAAGCGATATTTTAAGAGATTTAATAAGTCTATGACAACTCATGTTACTCAAAGAGTAAGTATGATAGTTATGTATATTACCAACATCTAGATTAAGGTACAATTATCTATCTTCTGCAATATCTTGTAAACATGTTTATAACATGCAATCAATGATTAAAAATTGATAAGTTGAAGTTTTTGCTTAACTTGAAATTTGAAATGGAAGACTTAAAAGGTGTAAAGAAGATTCTTGGCAAAGAAATCTTACGGCAAAGAGAAGAAAATGTTCCTTTTTTAAAAAAAAAAAAAAAGATCAAACATATTATGTCAAAAAAATACTATGCAGGTTTCAATTGTATGATTACAAGCTAGCACAAACACCTTTGACAGGACATTTTATACTTTCATTATTACAGTCACCTTCTATAGAATAAGAGAAGGCAAAAATGGAAAATACACCATATGCATAAGTTGTAGGTAGCTTGATGTATGCAATGGTATGTACTAGGCCTGATTTGGCTTTTAGAAGTGTAGTTAGCAAATACATGTGTAAGTCTAGTAATCAGCATTAAATTGCAATTAAATGGATACTCAAATATCTCAAGGGCATACTTAATTATAAGTTAGTCTATGAAAAATGCAAAGATAAAGTTGGTAAGTTGATACGGTATGTGAACTCTGATTTTGCTACATAGTTGGATAGAAAAAGGTTTACACTTAGATTATCATTGACTGAGCTTGAATTCATAGCAGCTACAAAAGTTTTTAAGGAATCATTATAACTTAAAGGATTTATTACTAAATTAAAGAGTACTTAACAAGCTATAACCATTTTCTATAGCAACCAAAGTGCCATTTACCTTTCAAGAAACTAGGTCTTTCTTGAAAGAATGAAGTATATAAATGTAAGAAGTTATTTTATCCGAGATGAGATAGAGAAAGGTGTTGTCTTGTTAGAAAAGATTAACACAAATGTGAATTCTATTGACATGCTTACCAAAGTGCTTCTAAATGCTAAATTTTACTTGTGTCTAAACTTAGCAAATGTAGGTGAAATAATTTAATTTGCTAGTTATTTTAGGTAAATTATGGATTTGAAGCTTAATTAAAAAACTTTTGTTTATAATTTTACGACTCGAACGAAAGAAGAATTATTGAGAAAATAAAAATTCTAATTAGATAATAATTTTTTCTATTTAAAAAGTTTTAAACCTTTATGACTTTAGGAAATAAAAATATTTTTTTAAAATAAAGTTTAAGGTTTCACTATAAATATATTATGATTTTCATAAAAGAAGCAAGACTTTAACTCGCCTCATAGAGCCTTTATACGTGAATTTTTTTTTTCTTTGGTCTTCTTGTTTTATTTTTTTATGTTGTTCATGTTTTATTCTATACTTTAAAATTAATACAGTTTAGTAAAATTCTAAATCTATAATTTCTATTTTGTTAAATTTAAACAGTATTCTCTAAAGTGTTATTAAGACGTTTTGATATTATTTTTTAGGAGACAAGCAAGATATTGTACAAGAGAAGGATTTGTATTAATTAAAACAAGTTCAACGGCATCTAACTAAAGGATCTTATTGGATATGTTGAAAGTATTTCAACATCTCCAAAGTGAAAGGATCACTAAATTAAAGAAA
Organism: Khaya senegalensis; assembly: GCA_032402905.1. NCBI lineage: Eukaryota > Viridiplantae > Streptophyta > Magnoliopsida > Sapindales > Meliaceae > Khaya > Khaya senegalensis. The sequence goes on along the minus strand of CP135552.1, from coordinate 5,563,337 downwards.
TTTCTCAAATTTATGTATGTAACCTAAAAAAAGGGGGCAGGAAAATATTGGGTTTCTTAAAAATTTTTCACTACATAAGATAACTAAATAATATCTAATAACAATTAATATAAATAAGAGTGAAGACAAGGAAAAGTAAATAGAAGATTTATAGTGGTTCAATAACTTAGCAACTTATATTCACTCCATAAACTTCATACTTGTGTTTTTCATTAGAAATAAGTCTTCCAATCTTAAAGGCACACAAATACAACCAAGAGAGATTTTGGTTTCTCTCACAACCTTATAAGTGATTCGCTCAATCACTCAACCCATTTTTTCAAAAGTCCAATAACTCTCCTTAACCTTTTTTTTTCTTTATGTTTAAAGAAAAGATTGCAAATAAAAATTACAACTAAAAGAATTTCTTTACAAGAGAATTATGTAAATAAATGAGCAATGTATATGATATGTATTTGTAAGTTCAATAATAATTTGAAACTTAAACTTTGTTTGTAAACATTTAGGATGCTTGAGGAAATATTCAAAATTTATCTAACATGTGTGAAATGACTTCTATTTACAGTTAGGGCAAAATACTAGCTGTTAGGACTCATAAAATTCTAAAATGGAGCTCAAATAGTTGAATGGTATAAGAAAATGGTTAGCTAATTTTGAAATTCAAGGAAGAAAACTTCAAACCAACAAAATCAGTTGAACCATTCATGAAATGACTAGTCACTTGGAATAAGTGGATTGCCAAATTAGTTAAATCATAACTTAATCCACCTAATTTGTTAGATAGCTTGAGTAACCTTAGACTAGTTTGACCTAATAACATGTTCTATTTTAAAATTTTTTTATAATCTTATAAATTGGTCCTTATTTAGTTTTAAAAATTTTGTAATTAGATCCAAAATTCAGGTTGTAAAAGTTTGCAAAGAAGTTCATTTGAAATATAAAAAACAAAGAAAAATTTTTAATTTAATTCTTTAAATGCATCCACTTGCAAGTATGAATATTAAGAGAAAATTTTAAGTTTAAACAAATTAATACAAGCACATACATACAAGTATACAACAATTTACCAATATTGTCCTAAGGTTGTAACTTGATATTTGGCTTCAGTTCTTTTACAAACTTGATTTTTATGAATTGATAAAAGCTTAGTATTTTGTTATAATGAAAACTAAAGTTTGTGTGACATTAAGGTGATCTTTCTTTTTTTAATGGTGACAAAATAGTTAATACTAGTAAAGAATTTCTTGGTAAATAAGAAAGTTCTCTCCCCTTTCATAATGAATAATGCTCCCCCTACAGAAATTGGAAAATGTACAAGGAAAAGAGCACTTTTATTTTTCAAAAAACCATAACTTCTTGTCTCCTATAATATTTACTCTCTTAATTATATTAAGAGACTATAATGTTATTCTAAATATTTTTTTTATATAAAAAATACTAAAATTAAGATTTGTCTTTATTTTTGTTTTAGTTAAATAAAAATTTTATTTTAAATAGTAAATATTTTAATAAAATTAAAATTTTAATTTATTTTGTTAGAAGATATATTTAATTATTTATATTAATCATTAACAAATATCTTTTTTAAATAGATATCCTAATAGAAAAGGGAATTCTATTTTATTTTAAATTATACATTTAGTAAATATCCTATATACATTAAGTTTTCTTGAATAACTTATAAAAAAATTTATTTTTCTCTTTAATCTTTTTACCTTTCACTTTATTTTTAATAAATAAATATGATATTTTTCTCCATAGTTACAATTGCTTACTATTGAATATTAGAAGTAACGTTTAATTATTTTTATTATTTTGTTATTTTAATTTAATATAAAATTATTTTTTTCTTTTATCATTATTTTGGAATAGAATAATATTAAACCATACATTGTGAATTATTTGGATTAGGATCTTATATTATTTGCTAAGCATGATACTCCTATAATTATTTTAACAAAAATTTTATCAAGATTATATATAAAAGATTTCATTATTTGAATTTTGATATGATAATGAGAATATAAAATTTTGTTTTACCTAAATTGGATGAACATTCAATTTTATACAAATTTTTGAAGTTAATTTATGAAATATGGAATTCAGTACATTTTATAATTTAAATATAAAATAAAAATTTATTTGAAGGGGTAAACGACCTTTAAAAATTTCAAAATTTTATTTGAAGTTTTATGTATATGTTTAGTATTTATTATTTCATGATTTTTAAAAATATATTTATGTATTTATGAATTTTCAATTTTGTGCACTTCAATTCTGAAATTATATCAGTAAATTTATAGTTTCTAAAATATGTATTATTTTAAAATATAAAAAACTTTCAAAAATTATAAAATTTTTATAATAGTTTGCATACATGTTTACTATTTTGTCTATAATTTTATAGTATTTAAAAATATATATAAATAGTTATAAATTTTTTTTTGAGTTATATATAGTTTTAAAACATCTTGGATATATTACTATTTTATGAAAATGTTATTATTTTAAAAATCTTTTTGAATTTAAAATATCATGAAATTTTCATATATGATATCCTTAAGTGTGTTCAGTAAGTTTGTAAAATTTTACCTTAATTTGATTTATAAAATAAAAATTAAAAATTTGAGATTTATAAGTAATTTTACTTAGAGTTCTAAGCAGTTAATGTAATTGTAATAGAATTTTATAAAATTTATCTATGCATTATTTTAAGTATTTTTAATTAAATAGTTCATTATTATAAGAAGTAATTAAAGAATTTAATTTGGATTGAGGTAAGTAATTCTATTTATGATATTCATTGAGTTGCTTTTGCATGATAATTTTAAAATTATTTTATGGCATAAATTATTCAATTTTAATGTTTGTAAAATATTTGATTATTTAATAAATGTATTTATATTATGAATTTTTATAAATTTCATATTCTTAAATACTTATCTAAAATAACAATATAAATATGTTATATTTACGTCCTACAAGTAGCACACTTAAGATTTGATTGAATCTTCTTATAAAACTTAATTTATTTAGTAAAGTAGACACTAATAAAATTTAGTCAAATTTTTACATAATGGGTTTAATCAAAATTTATATCCAAATAGTTCAATAAAATCTAAACACATTTAAGATTGTTCATATATATATATATATATATACATACATATATTATTTTCGATCTTAATGTACAATCCAATAAATTCTCGTAACATTGGTAGTAATAATAAAATATAATTTTAATATTATAAGTAATAAGCAGCATCTAACAACACATCGTGACTACCCAAGTGATAAGAATATTATAAGTTTAACATCATTTTACTGTAACCAATATTATTATGTAATTCAATTCATTTATCCTAAATATATTAATTCAACACAAAATATGGAATGTACCATCCTCGTATAGTTTAATTTTATACTTTTTTGATATCACATATTGATTTATTTAAATATGGCCATACATTTTCAAATTTTCGCTTAATCAAAAAACTCAAGATATCATTCCTATTATATAGGAGAAACAAATTCTATCTTGATCACATCCATCTATACGAGTTATGATATATTTGACTATTTCTTTTATAGTCTACCTTGTTATATACGATATTTAAAAATATCAAAATATGACATTCTCTATATTAGAAACCATGAAAATCTCAAGTTCCAGAATCACATACATTATTATCATTATGAGAATTACTTATGATATTCATATAATGATATATATAACATTCTCATTATAAGTCAGTTTAGGATATTAATTCACTAACTTATACACATGTGTTGACTTGATATCTCATATCATAATATATATTTGTTGTTATCAGTTATTATACATATTAATTTTTATACATTATTATTTTTTATTCACAATAATGCTTGACTTGAGATATTCAAAAATAGTATTCAACTATTTAAACTTATTATTTTAAGAGTATTATTACATTTATTAAACACACAAATATGTAGTAATAAAATAATCAAATGATATATATATATATATCTAAAAAAAATATCATAATACAAATATGTTAAATATAAAAATAGTATTGGATGTACGGCATATATTAACAATGGCTTGCAAATAATGAAGAACTTTCTTACAAGCTTACCAATAAACTGAAATTGGGGCAAACAAAAACTTACTAAGTTTATTAACAGCAATGACAAGTTCTAGTTTTGTTAAAGCAATGTATTGTAAACCTCCTATAATGCTAAGATAGAGGGTGATATTAGAGAATGCATCCTTACCATATTTAGATAATTTCAAGCCATAAGTCATTGGTGCATCATTGCCCTTGTAAGCAGACATGTTGGCCTCGTCCAAAAGATCATAAATATACTTGGATTGAGATAAATGAATATCTGAGATTGTTGAGGTAACCTCAATTTCGAGAAGAAAACTGAAAGCGCCAAGGTCTTTTAAAGTAAATTCCTCACCAAGTTAAGCAATGAAACCCTCTGCAACTATAAAAGTAAAACAGGTAACCTAGATATCATTAACATAAATCAATACTAAAAGAATATAGGATGCATCATGTTTAAAGAATAGAAAAGTACCAGCTTTTAAATTAGAAAATTCCTATTGAAGTAAAGAACTATGAAAATTATCATACCAGGCTCTTGGAGTCTGTTGCAATCCATCTAATGCCTTATTTAGTTTGCATAAATGAGTGAAAAATTGATTGTTAACAAATCTTTCAGGCTGTGGCATAAAAACATCCTTAGTAAAATAACTATATAGAAAAGCATTATTGATGTCTACCCGATGAATACTCTTGCCATGCATAACAACAAATGTATTAACAATTCGGATGGTAGCTGGCTTGATAACTGGACTAAAAGTATTAAAAAATTTCATACCTAAAATCTGTAAGAATCCCTTGGCAACAATACTGGCTTTCTACTTGGATACAATACCATTTAAGTTAAACTTTGTTTTAAATATCTACTTATTATCAACAACATTATGATTAGAAGAAAAAGGAAACAAGTCCCATGCGTGATTTCTGCAAAAGGCATTAAATTCTTTTTGCATAGCAGACTTTCAAATGGGAAGCTTCCTTGGCAGATTTTGCTTTAGAAGTAACAAAAGTCTCAACATAAAATGTCTTTGGTTTACTAATGCCACTTTTAGATTGAGTGACCATAGGATGTATATTCAATGTGAAACAAGTAACATGAGAATTTACCTAGTCTTGCTAGAAAAAAGAATAAGAAGAATATTGAAATGGTAGTTGCTGAAAAGAACTTAAACTTAAGGATGTCATATAATAATGATTTGAAGTATCAGGTAATGATAATAAAGAAATGATAGGAATAGTAATAATAGGGACAGTAGAATATGAAGAAGAAGAAATCTGAAAAGACATAAAAAAATGCTCAATTGAAAACCTAAACTCATCAAATACGACATTTCTTACAATGAACACTCCATCAGAGGAACGCAAGCACTTATAACCTTTGTGTAATGGGCTCTATCTTAAAAAGATACATTATGATGAATGAAAGCTGAGTTTATAAGTGTTATAACATTGAAGATAAGGATAGCAGACACTACTAAACACTCGAAGAAAAGAATAATTAGGCAAATGATTATAGAGTTTCTAGAAAGGAGATATATTGTGCGAAATAGAAAAAAGGTAATCTATTAAGTAAATATAAAGTAGTATGAAATGAATCCCACCAATATTATAATGGCATTAATGTTTGAGCAAGTAAAGTCAGTATCAGGTCTAAGATATTTCTATGTTTTCATTCAACAACTCTATTTTAGTTATGTGTATAAAGCAAGACAATTTAAATTAAATACCATGTAATTGCAAGTATCTAGAAAAAGATTAAAAAAAAACTCTCCCTTAGAATTTGATTGAAAACACTTAATTTTATTGTCAAATTAATTCTCAGCAAAAAGTTTAAAATTAATAAATGTTGCTAAAGTATTATATTTTAGTTTAAGAGGAAATATCCATGAATATTGACTATAATCATCCATAAAACATATGTAATATCTAAAACCAGCAACTGAGATGGTAACAGAAGGCCCCCATAAATTAGCATGAATAATTCCTAATAGTTTAGTGGTTTTTATGGTTATTGATGGAAAATACAACTTATGATTTTTATCTAACTAACAAGTTGAATAGAAAGTCAAAGAAGAACCGTTATACTATTATCTAACAAGTTATAGGTTATTAGTATAAGTTGAGGTGTTCTTGGATTTAAATGACCAAATCTACAATGATAAAACTCATTAAATGATTCTATATGACCAAAAAAGGCTTGAAAACATGTACTAGAAATCAATGAAAAATCATGTATATTACACAAGTAGCATTTATTACAGGTACTTTTTTTACTTGACACTAAGTGTGAACTCAAAGGTGATAGCATAGACACTAAAGATAAAATGGAAGAGTTGCTATATTTCTTATCATTGAAGAATTTTCAAGTTAAAGCTTATACACCCCCCTTATGGCCACACTTCTCAACAGAATTCTCATTGTCCTCTTGCCCTTGAAAATACAACAAGAACCAAAAAATTCAATAATAACATTATTAACAACTACTTTACCATTGTTAAGCCTTCTTTCTTTATTGATTGGACCTAAAATCTTAACTGCAGCACTTTTGCCTTTAATTATGAACCAAATTGCTTAAATAAAGCATTTCACACTTTAAACAATGTGATAATAGGAAATCCCTCTCTGCTTTCATATATGAATCTTGGTAGATAAGTTTGATTTTCAAGAATGAAGTTTTCTAAGTTGTTTCCTTTAATTGATGGTAGAACCTGCGATTTCTGGGTTAAGTAATTGACTCTATCAAGTTTGATTAGAGTTATAATAAGAAAGAATTACCTAAGATTGCTAAATTAGCGGTAATCATAAGCGCTTTGATACTAAGTTAAGAAAATAAGATAATACGATTTGTTTGGCTGCAAAGAAAAAATGAAAGAAAAACATTTCAACTCCTGCTCTTTGTTTTCTCTCTTATTTACTGTTTTTCTTTATCAACAATATACAACTTCATACAACTATTTATACTTGGCTATAGATGATTCTAGATTAAGTTTGTTACCCTTGACAATAGAACTAACTATCGATGTATTGAAGCTCATTACCACTGCAACTATCATAACTGAAAAAACTTAAAGCTTCAATAGCATCTTGGTTGCTTTGATCACCTGCTTCACACTCAACATTGTGATGATACGTTCTACACTTGATCTTCACTAATCATCTATGATAAATCATGATTACACTACCACGTTCTAATATCTTTTTTTCTCACATCCAATTGTCAATTACCTACAGTCTTACTCAATTGTCAACTACCCGCAATCTCACTCAATAAATCTCACTATTGATTAATGTTACTCTCAAAATGCCTGGTGTATCTTTCAATCTCAAAATCCTCATTCCCACTAAAACTTTTTCTACATATAGAGATTTCAAGATATTTCACTAATAAACTTAACCTTTACATAAATAACAAAGTAAAAATCTTTTTCTTTTAGAGTGGTATTTTCTTTTACTTGTACATGATGAATCCACAAGGTAAATCCAATAATTTAATTGTCTTATCTTTGAAACAAAAATTTTTCTAAAATAGAAAAATTACTATCAAGAAACGAAATAAAAAAAAAATCTCTTAAATTAAAATATAAATCCCTCTTAAAGAAATAAGATATCTCTATGAAAACCAAAAAAAATTAAAAAAAAAATAAAAGGCATCAATCAATTTTGTAAGAATTTTATTTTATATAATATAAATTAATCATTTTATACGGTTCGATTTGAAATTAGAGACTATTATTCCATTCAATGCAATAATTCAATTTAAGGTGAACTTGAATAAATCAAATGGCTTATTTTATTAAATATAATGGAAATAGTAAAAGAATCCTTAATCAAAATCAAACCTTTGTTTTTGATTTCCTAGGTTAGCTATCCACACCCAATATTCAAACCAACTAACTTAACTTTCGCTGTTTGTTTTAAAAGTATTTTTAGCCCTTCATCGAATATTAAAATTATTAACTTTCTTCCTTTTCCAAACACGCTACCAGTACCAGCAAAACAAATGCAGACGTCTCAAACTTAAAATTGTGATTGTTGAGAAACCAACCACTCGCTGCAAAAGATAATATTTATGAGAATACCAAGTGTCCTGTTTGTTTTGCAAAAGGTTTGATTTTTAGGAAAATTTAAGTATGCATACCTTGGATTGTAAAGATTTGCAAGCTCTAAAATCTACTTATATATTCTGTTACGAACTCTTGGACTTGAGCTAACCATTATTGTTAAACAGGTTTAATCTTAAGCTCCATCCGCGGCACTATAGCCGCAACCTTTGGCATGGCCAACATCTTTGCTCGTCCCTTTGGTGGATACGCCTCCGATTTGGCGGCAAGATTGTTTGGCATGCGGGGCAGGCTATGGACACTTTGGATATTTCAGGCTCTAGGAGGGATCTTCTGCATCTGGCTCGGCCGTGCTGATTCTCTTCCCGTTGCCGTCGTGGCAACGATCCTTTTCTCTATTGGGACTCAAGCCGCTTGTGGTGCAACTTTTGGGATAGTTCCATTTGTTTCACAGCGATCTTTGGGTCTAATATCAGGCCTACCAGGGGCGGGAGGGAACTTTGGTTCTGGATTGACTCAGTTAGCATTCTTCTCCAGCTCCAGATTCAGTACAGCAACAGGAATCTCTCCGATGGGCTGTAGCGTGTACTCTTCCTGTGGCGCTCATTCACTTTCCACAGTGGGGAGCATGTTTCTTCCTCCAACAAAAGACCATGAGAAATCCAAGGAAGAGTATTATTATGCGTCTGAATGGACCGAGGGGGAGAAGAATAGATGTTGCATGAAGGAAGCCTCAAGTTTGCTGAGAACAGCAGAGTCAGAGAGGGGCAAACGCGTTGCCTCTGTACCAACTCCACCGAATGCTACACCAATACGTGTTTAATGTGGATGCATGCAGCTAACAATTATTCAACGTCAGGGTACATGCATATGAACCTAGATCGAATAAGTGAACAAGGGATGTATATTATAGTTCACTACTAGAAATTTTGTGTACGAGTTGAGTTGTATTTCGTTCTTACTCTTTCTAGTTATCTAAATTTCATTAAAAATTTTAGATGAACTGGAAAGTAGTTCATTATCATATGTAATCTGGGTAATGATATTCGCTTGTACTTTTGTTGGTAAGAAAGGATTGGACTCATCTTTCTAGAAAACAAATTAGCATTAATTATGTCTTTCCCTCGTGCCCTGTAGTTAAGAGTCATCCTACTTGGAATTGAATCTGATTATACCAAGCTGAGCATCCGTGCAAGTAAGAACAATAAACGTCCGAGGGTCTTACTGATCCTGTTTATGTAATTATAAATGAAGTTGAAATCGAGGAAGATTCTGGGCAACTTCGCGCAATTGAAGGAAGGAGAAGTTGACTTGCTCTGATGAGCTATACAGACTCACATGACAAGTAAATATTCAACTCTCGTCCGTGCAGATAGATGCATGTGATTGACTTGTCCGCTATGCTAACAATATCACGAATGGATTGGCTGTTCTTATCTCTGATAACGTGTCCTACTTATACCGTATAATCTATTCTATCTAACAAACGATTTGATTCTTTTGGTTTAATAAATTAAGAATATATTACATCATAATTTCCCCGCAACTAGGCAATTTCTTTTATTATATATATTGTAAAGTTAAATGTTATATTAAATAAAACATTATGCATGTCTTGTTGGCGTAACCATTTTAGCATCCACTGTTGCTTCGTTTACTTGAATAATAAGTTTATTAATTATTAAAAAGCTACAGATACCCAGTTTTCTTGATTACAAGGGCTTGCAAGATTTGTAGTCAATTGTAAAATAATAAAAAAAATTATTGCGTGCATTTCACCATTTACTCTCCATTTCTATCCACCAAACAATTTATTAGAATCACCTCCACAATTTCGTTAAGTGTAAACGAAGAAATGCAAAAGGATCAATTAAATTTCTTTTTCCTCTCAAATAGAAGTAAGCAATGAACAATATATTCAGGGTAAGAGTTAAATAATCGATCTAGCTAACTGGATTTTCTTTATCTTTTTTCGTGATAATTTTAAACTGGATACTGTAAATCATACTTGTCCACTGGATTGATAACGGAGAGTCGATAGGCTGTATATATATCTATATATATCCATCATATATAGATGTTTAAATCCAAAATCCTGTAGTTAATTGTATCCATATGTAATAAATATTATTATTCATCACGAAAAAGTGTTCAAGTATTTAGATTTCAAATATCATATATCTCTCATAAAAATATATAAGTTAAACATACTTTTCTTATATGAATTTATATATCTTGTTTTCAATCGCAAAGAAATATTTCTAAAGATTGTAAATTAAAAATGTTATTTTTTTATTTAATTTTTTTGGTTAAATTTTTAGGCATTTCATATATTAGATATAGAAGTTGACTCTCCAGATTATTAGAGCTAATTCCTTGCAATCTACTACTGCAATAATAATATTAGCTTTACCTTTTTAGTTTTCTTCCATTATTTTACAACTCATTTTTTTCTTGTTTCATTTACTTTGTTTCCACTTATATAAATATGCACAAGTTGTACATAAGCTCATGTACGTTCCCTGAATAACATACGTAAATAAGAAGATAATCTCTTTCAATCTTCATTATTTGTCATGATATCAGAGCCCAACCAGACTCTTAAAACATATTTGCTTATCCTTCGTAAATTTTTTTGGTATATTTCTTAATAGCTTTTCAAACAAATAAAATTAAAAAATAAAAAAAAAAAATTCTACTCTGCACCATTCAGATAATCCAAATGCATTTTTAGTTTCTTCTCCGTTAAATGGATATAACCAGACAATGTGGACCAGGGCCATGATTAAAGTTCTTAGTGCAAATAATAAGTTTGGCTCTGTGAATGGACCTATAAAGAAGCCTCCACAATTTATTTATAATTTGCGTAATTTAATTTTTAAAAATAAAATAAATATAAATTTATATTTTATAAATTTTTTAATTAATAAAATAACAATATTAAAATTTTTTCTTTAAAATTATTTAATTAATAAATTTATATTCTATAAATGTTCATAATTTTGTTGAAGATATAGCGTAGGAAAGAACTAAATTTTTTCTGGTATGGGCAAAGAATGCCCGTTTCTTGATTACATTGGTTAAGAAATCTTTTCTGCTTTTAGAGCCATCAAATTTGAATTGCTACTTTATGAGTACGAAATGTTAAGTAGTATAGTTTTGGATAATAAATCACAATGCACAAAGTTTGAGATAGTGATGGAAGTGGCAAGGGTGGTGTTTTGGAATGATATGGACAAAATTGCTGGGGCTATGTTAAAATGGTTAAATATTTTACATGTACTCTCCATTTATGTGGAAAAATTGTCCTACAGAAGCGCCAAACTCAATCAAGAGCGCGAATATAAGATAAATTATAAACTTAACTTCCCACGACCGCCACAAGTACTACAGGATCGTGCAGACGAGCACTTTGTACAGTAGCTCCATTTTTTTGGAAGCCTAACACATACACAATACAGCTCATCAGATGAATTATATCATCAATAAATGAGAAAGCAAGAGAAAAAATCGAAGGTTAAATTTACCCTGCAGTATATCGAGTGGCCATATTCTTAGCAGTCAGTCTTGCCCTCTCAGCACTTTCATCTGACAATTTCTTAAGCACAAATCCTTCCCCATTGCATTCAGAACATATACCCGTGCCACCACAATCGTCACATATCTTTTGAGGAATCTACATTTTGAAGAAGGATTTTCATTTTATTAAAACTTCAGGCACAATAAAGAAAAAATGGCTATGCTTACAATTTGCTTAGTGTGCGTTTTGGTGTTCTCATAAGATGATCTTTAAAAAAATCATGGAAGAAGATATAAAAGGATTCAAGAAAAATGATAGCTCAAGAACACTACAGTATTCTAATCCCAATCTCACAGTTCAACATTATAATAAACTATAATAGTAAGGAAACATGCTGTTCATTGATTTCTTTAACATGACCAATTAAAAGCTCATACATGTCATCAGGTTTACAGTCATTATCTTGAGTCATTATCTTGGTGCTCAAGAGTGTACTAATCTCCCCCAATTTTTCTATGTTCACAGTTATCAGGAAAAAAGAATACAATAAATTTTAGTGGTGAATTCTATGCTCATAACCAATATAACAAAAAAATGGTATATCTTCTAAAATACCTCATGCTATGGAGTCAAGGCAAATTTGTTTTATATTACTATACTACAACATTATTGGTGTTATTTGTCTTATATTTCAATCCAAGCAGGCGCCAGAACTTCCTCCACTGGACATGATCCTGTGCTAGAACTATCTATCATCATAGTATACAATAGTTGATTATTCAGCCAGTGAACAAGCTTGAAATGTTGACCATGTGCCAGAACCACTTATCATTGCAGTAAACACTATTGATAATTTGGCCCATGAACTAGCTTGAAATTACAAGAGTGATGACCAGGATAAAGTACTATTCATAAATGGGCATATTCTTTAATGGTAACACAATCTAGAAGGAATAAGGGCTAATTACGGTCACCAGTTATTTTACATGAACACCAAAATTATGGTAAATGCACCTTGCTGATCATCTGATGGCACATTTTTTTTCAATTCTGTGCAAGATTTTAAGAATCCAAAAAGGAACTTACAAGAGACAGAGAATGACTCATAGTTCAGGTCTAGCTTTCCACAAGGCAACTATTTTTGTCATTTTTTTTATCTTAGTTTTTTGTGCATAACTCCCCATGGGAGACATCTATATCTTTTTCCCGTATGTGAACTTGAAGGTTCAAAGAATCATTTCTTTATATTTCATATATCTTAACATGGATAATCTTTCTAAAAGAATTACTTTTAATTGTTATGGAGAATGAACTGCAAACCTCAGTTTCCTCAGAAGCTTTTGTTCTTTTCACAAGAAGGGTAGCTGCTGCACCAACAAATGTGGCAGCAATTGCCACAGAAGCAGCTGTTTCTGGTAGAGCAGAAGATACTGTAGGTAATCTTCTTCCTTGCTCTAGTGAAAAAACTTTACCATGCAACCTCCTATGAACTACCTGTTTCAAGTCTGTAGTGACTTCACAGCATCAAAATCAAAGATCGGCTAAAGCAAACATAAATTCAACAACAGTGTATTCTAATATTACAAAATTATTTGATATAAGCATACAGTCATGTATACACACACATCTGATTATTAGGTTTCTAGTAGACAATATTAGAAATCGATTCATACATAATAATAAAAAAAAAAAAAAAAAGTGGATATTGTCACGGGGCCTTTGTTTATAATGATATCCTGTGATACTTAAATGCTCCCACTTGACCAACACTCTCAAATTCCGCTTGTCAAAACCTGCAAAGGTTAGCTCTACATGTACCACAAATATGGCTAAATAATCAAAAAATAAGAAACATAATATTTACAAAGGCACCGACTTTCAACCCTTTTATTGCTCTTAATAAAAAATAAATATGAACTCACCACTCGCAGTAAACTCACTTAATACAAGTGTATAGCACTCCTTCACTCGTATCACTCATATATAGAATTTTACATAACATCTCATGCCTTTGGTCTCTCCCAATGGCTCCATGTATAATGAAATCAACACCCTTGTTTTCCTAGAGTCATTAGGCATCCTAATTTATCTATAACTCTAATACATAACATCCAAACTTATTTACAACTCTAGTAGATAGCATCCTAACTTATCTACAACTCTAATAGATAAGTATATAGCAACTTGAAGAACATCCAAAGACTATCTAGTGCATAAGAGTTATCTGCAACATACTTTTATCTCATCTAGAAATTTTGCTTTATCCTGTTACATTGCACTCCTAGTGCGTTCGAAGTCTCATTTATTCAATTTCTAGTAGCTTGTATTTGAGTAGAATTCAAATTCTCTTATTCAAGAGTCCTACTAGCCCTTTGCTTGACTAAGAAGAATTTGCCCTCAACTCTACTTGCAAATGGCATATTTATGCTCAAACTCTACCTTTCTAAGTGGATCATCAATGCTCCAGTACATTTAACTTATCTTCCCGCCGTGTGATTTTACACTCTTATAATTTTCACCCAATGGAGTCACTCTAACCTCATATTAAGCAACACATTTTGACTCTGTCATGTACTTATGCATGAACCAATTTCTTGTGATGCACAGTTAGCCCACTGTTATTGCCCACGAGGCCTAGCGCTCCAACATTATGCGCTACTCTGTGCATGCACTATCTTGCTCTTGCACACGTTGCCTTTGCTCCCACGCACATCAGCCCGCATTAGCATTTCCTTTACTACCTTTCACATCCAACCATCTCTATTATGCATCAACCCACACTCACCTTGCTATGTGCTATGCCCACAACACATTTAACCCCCCTTTGACCTAGGATCAAGGTACAATCCTAACCTTGGGTGTGCACTTCATGTCTAAAGTTGTGACAAATACCTACTCTAGCAGACAGAAAGTAGTTACACAATCCACCAGCTCACTAGGATCAAGAAACATAGAAAATAGTAAATAGTAAATCTTAAAGAATGTTTGTGCATGATAAGATCAATCTTTTAAAATATGTTTAGCATCTCCCACAATTCCAGGTTTCCTTTCAGCCAATTTCAAGCATCTATAATTCAAACATATTTAAATAACTGTTCATACTTCATTATAAATGTTACTCTCCAAAATGTTACAATTCATATGGTTTTCAGCAACAACTTTTATGAAATTTATTTCAGTTACAGTCAGTACATTATCAATGTTGACAGCACAATGTCACACCACAAACTGTAGATAATAAAATTAAAAGTCAGTGAGGACATCCAAAACATGTTTGGCTCAGAATTTAGACAAACGCAATCCAGTTCCAACACTGAATATGGCCATATACCCTGAAATAAATGGAATAGAATTTCAAGAACACAGCCAGATTTTCTCCAATAAGAGAAACCTAGATCCAAACATATCCACTAAATCTTATTCCAAGGTGAATCCAAAATCCCAAAAGTCATCCACAAAATGGCTGAACCCACATGCATAGCCAGCTAGCCAGTTAAGGCATTCAGCAAAATACAAAATTTAACAGTTAAACCACCAAAAGCAGGATCTTTATATTTCAAGTCCTGACTAACAATGGAAATAAGCTTTGCCCAAAAAGCAAACTCTGAATCCATAAATCATATCCAGAAACATCATTTTCTGCCCCATTAAACATACCAAGAGGCACAATTGAAAAGACTGATGAAAAAATTAACTTGAACCATCAAATTACTACTAATTTAACGAAGCACTCACTTTAATCATCATCAATGCTGGTGTCCCCATTTCTATGGTCCCCTTCACCACCCACAACCACCCTAATTCGTTTCAAAAATACCAGACAAAAAGCAATTGTTCTTATCTTAGTAAGAGCAACAATCTAGCAGAAACCCTTTCCCCATGAAGTTTATAATGAATTGCCTACGGTAGTTTCACCAAATAAATAGAAACCCATCTCTAAATAATTAAAGACATATAAACAACCTCCCATAAAAGTCCAACTGGCCTAATCTACCTTTCAATTAATTGCAGTTTCTCATAACTTTATTACATTTGCATCAACTGCCTTCAGTTTACCGTATCCGTTAAATTCACAGATATACAGCAACAGTCCTAAGACTTTGCATGATATTAAAAGAATCATAAAAATCTAAAAGAGAGATTAGAGTGTTCTTAACTTACTATTAGAGAAGGAAGCAGAAGATAAAGAATGCAGAGCGAGCTCCATTCGTAAAGGCTATATGTCCCTGTCTTCGTACGGAACACCATCCACTGTATTGTGTTACTAGTTTTAAAAGTTCTCTTATCCCGGGAAGTTCTCAAATTAGCCCCCGACGGTGCCTCTCAATTTCAAAAATGCCATCATTTCTGTAGGATAGAAAAAAATATATATATCTGGGGACAATAGATAATGTTGTGGCACTCTTCACTGCTGCAATTGTATACGTTGGATATCTGTTAAAATTTATCAGGTTTAGAGACTTCAGTTGAACAGTTACATATAATTTTACATTGAAAACAAGGTTTCAGATAAATAATTTTGGTTGAGATTTGGCCATCTCAATTACAAGTAATATTGCAAACACGCGTTAAAATATAATAAATATGGTAAATAAAAGCAGTGGGGAGGGATGCAATTAATGTTGTAAAGAGTTGCAAACTTAATAATGTTACTCTACCCTACCGCCTCATGCAAGCCAGATGTTTCCCTACGCATTTATTTTTATGTACACTTTTGTTGAATGATAATTCAAATCTTGAAGATTTTCTATTCATTTCATAGCTTGTTTTCTGTTGCATCCAGGGAAACTGCATGATCAGTTCTCTCCCTTTCCATATTCTTTTCGCATTGTTCGCATTCTTACCATGTCTTTCGTATGTGGGCGAGCTCTGTTAGGGCCTGAGCCCTAGGCGACCTAAAATTGTATTGCAAGTTAAAAATCATTTTTTATATTTTATCTTCTTTAAATTGATTATTAATGATTTTATCCTAATAAATTCTATTTGTTTTTATTATCAATTTTAAATATATTTTAATTTCTATTTTTTTTTAATTATTATGACACCAACTTCTCCAAGTCTATCATCACCCCTATTTATATCTACTTAATAAAATTTTATCTTAGTTTAAAATTAATCAATTATAATAGTGATTAAAATAAATAGAAGAAAAAAAATAAAAATACAATAACATGGTTTTGTCTCAATATACCACTTTATTCAATTAGTTCATATATCCTAAATTAGTTAACAAGCTAATTTATTATGTGAGGTAAGTAGAGGTTATATCTATACAGTGAAAAAATAAAAAATTAAACATACAGATCGAAAAAAGTCTACTTAAATTTATAGACCATCCTAAGTTTTGAAGATTTTGGACAAATTTTTAAAATATAATCTTTGTTAAGTTTAATATTTAACTAAAAAATAAATAATAATGCATATTTTATTTTAAATTTAAACTCTAATTTTGGATCAAATTTTAAAATCTCAATTAATTGTCTATGTTAATTGTCCCTAAAGCCACCACTGCCTTTAGTTTATATAAATAAGAAAAAATATATTATATGATAAATTAGGTTTATTATTAAACAACGTGGTTCATGAAAATATCTATAAAGTGAAGGTGATCTACTTAAATGAGATAGTAATTGGAAAGTAATATTCTCACTTAAAAGTGAGTAAATTCACTTTAGATTAATTTTAGTTTGAAATTAAAATTGAATCAAAATCATCAATTTTAGTTTGAATCAAATCGATCCAAGTTAATAATAAAACACAAACTAAATCAATCATTTGTTTAAATTGTTTTAGTTTGTCAATTTAGACTTAAGTTCAAAATATTAATTTAATTATAAGAATCAAGTTTATTTTTTAATTTTATAAGTTATAAATTCAAAAATAAAAATTATTTTTAAAAATTTTTTTTATTTTTGA
>CP135552.1:5500965-5540920 GCA_032402905.1 Khaya senegalensis | reverse complement strand
GCTCAACTTACTGGGCGAATGTTTAGGATTTCACCTGTTGTGAATTTGAAGTTTTTTTTACCGTGGGTTAACTTTCCATTGTTGTATGGTAGACATCCGTGGATTTATTAGATACTATTTTAAAATTTGTGATAATTTATTGTGTTAAATTTTATAAAATTATATATTAAATATATTTTAATTTTTTTTTTTTTTAAATAAAATATTATTTTATTTATTTTAAAAAAATATACCTAATAAATTTTAAAAATTAAATAAAAATAAAGATTGAACAAAATTTTACTTATAAAAATAAATAAATTAAAATATATTTAATATATAATTTTATAAAATTTAACACAATAAATTATCACAAATTTTAAAATAGTATCTAATAAATCCACGGATGTCTACCATACAACAATGGAAAGTTAACCCACGGTAAAAAAAACTTCAAATTCACAACAGGTGAAATCCTAAACATTCGCCCAGTAAGTTGAGCAATTCATCGACACTTGACAAATATCAAAACCCACAGAATATGCGAGAATTCAAAGAACTCGTAATCGTCCCCGAGCCCATGCTCATCAGCCTGCTCAAGGCTTTACCGGTACATATCACACCTGGCATTTCAATTCGGCGAAGCCTCCATCCACATAATATAATACTTTTATCATACAAAAATGTAGTTAAATTCTAATTATTCATTGCAACTTTAATCCACAAATCACAAATAGTATAGGAGACTGGAAACTGAATGTTAAACGAAGAGTCATAACATTGACATGGGAACCTTGCTTGACAGTCTCAAGGAAGCTACAAGTTCCATGTGGTAGAAGCTAAAGACAAATAGTCACTTCAATTTAAACGAAATAAACCTAACTATACAAATCGTCTTCATCAGCCCCGCCAGCAGAGGTTGAAAACGGATCAGCTCCAGTTGTAGCTCCCCCAGCTCCTGCCTCTGAAAACCTAAATTCAGTTCCAAAACCCCTGGACTGCTGCAAGGTCTGAGCAAACGCCTGATATTTGCGTATATCAACATCGCTGACACTCCTTCGAGCATACTTCATGGACTCCTCAAAATGAGCAGCCTTAATCTCCGCCACCTCATCCTCAGCATCTTCATCCATAGCCTCAGGATTGTCACTTCTCCTTCTCTCCCTCTCAATATCCTAAATTATATTTCCAATTTCATTAATTATATTGTAAACTCATCATCAAACACCAGAGGAAATATTTGACTTGGAAAAAGTAAGCATCCCACAATATCAAATTTAAATGAAGAAAACAGAAGCACAAGCACACCTTTTCTATGTTTTCCCTAATAGCATACTTGCAAGCTCGCTGACATATCTCTGTAATGTCTGCCCCACTGAAGCCTTGAGTAAATTTAGCCAATGCTCTCAGATCAACATCTTTTGCAACTGGCGACTTCCTCAAACAGGATTTGAAGATCTGAAAGCGTGATTCTTCATCTGGAAGAGGAATATAAATTAACTGGTCAAGACGACCTGGCCTCAAAAGGGCTGGGTCAATTATGTCAGGTCTGTTTGTGGCCCCAATAATGAAGACAGTCTTTTTAGCTGACATGCCATCCATTTCAGTTAGAAGTTGATTCAGCACCCGATCGGCAGCACCACCTGCATCCCCAACACTGCTTCCCCTCTACAACATTGACAAATGGAAATTTAATTCAAAATCAAGATCATCCATCAATATAAAAAGGGTGCATGCAAAGCAGAAACACAAAAGCAGATGCATATATTCATATTTGAAATTAACCTCCGTGAAACAAAGAAACAACCTGAGTGGCAATGGAGTCAAGCTCATCGAAGAAAAGAACACATGGGGCAGATTGCCGGGCTTTGTCAAATATTTCTCGAACATTAGCTTCACTCTCACCAAACCACATTGTGAGCAGTTCGGGGCCTTTAACACTGATGAAGTTTGCTTGGCATTCATTAGCAATTGCCTTAGCCAGTAGAGTTTTCCCACATCCTGGGGGACCATAGAAAAGGACACCTTTTGAAGGTGACATGCCAAATTTCTCAAACTTCTCCGGGTGCTCCACAGGATATTGAACAGTCTACGGAAAGCCAAAAATAAAGAATTAGCTGCTGAATAAAACTTTTCTGCATCCTCATTCTCAGAAACATGATTTTGATAACAGAAAACTGAGACATAGCCACACATAACCTAATTCAGTCATGAATATTACCTCTTGAAGCTCCCGCTTAACATTCTCAAGGCCTCCAATGTCCTCCCAGCTGACATTGGGAACTTCCACAACCTGCCAGTCAAAAGGAAAAAGAAATCCTAGTTAGATCAAAGTTGCAACTGTTCATCAGTGGTACACCAACATTTGCCTATTTCTCAAGAGAAACAATTCTAAGCCAACTCAGGAGAGGTTTCCACAAAAGATACTCACAGTTTCACGCAAAGCAGATGGGTTGCTAGTCCCAAGAGCAGTTTGGAAGTGCTCATTTGAAACAGCCATAGAATTAAGAATCTCTGCATCAATGGTTTCATCTTCCAAGTCAATTACATCCATCTTCTCTCTGATGCATTGCAGTGCAGCTTCAGTACACAGAGCAGCGAGGTCAGCACCTACATACCCATGTGTATCTTTAGCAATCCTTTCTAGATCAACCTGTAGAGCAAAGAACCAAGTTTTCAGCGTCATCAACTGGAGGACTCAATAGCAAGTGCTCAATAACAACTGCTAATCATTTCTAGGCCAGAACCATACCTGACCACTAATACAATCATCATACAACCAATCAATTATGAGTAAAGTTCAATGTCAAAACAGGAAAGAAAAGCTGGATTCAAGTTGATAAATGAACTCAAATCCACCTCAATTTGTTCATGGTCAAATCAATTCCATATATAACAACAAAGAGAATAAGTGCAACTTACATCATCAGACAGCTTCATGTTCTTGGTATGGATGCGGAGAACTTCAAGTCGGCCAACTTCATCAGGAACACCAATGTCAATCTCCCGATCAAATCTACCAAACCTTCTCAAAGCAGGGTCAATACTATTTGGCCTATTAGTGGCCCCAATAACAATGACATGGGCTCGGGATTTCAGTCCATCCATGAGAGTCAAAAGCTGTGAAACAATCCTTCTTTCAACCTCACCATGTGTCTTCTCACGCTTGGGAGCAATTGAGTCTATTTCATCAATAAAGATGATTGATGGGGCATTCTTCTCTGCTTCTTCAAAGGCTTTCCTAAGATTGCTTTCACTCTCTCCAGCCAATTTGGACATGATCTCTGGCCCATTAATACAAAAGAAGAAAGCACCAGTTTCATTAGCAACAGCTCTCGCAATCAATGTCTTTCCAGAACCTGGGGGGCCATAAAGTAAGATTCCTTTGGGTGGTTTCACACCAATTGATTTAAAGAGTTGAGGATGCCTTAGTGGCAGCTCCACTAGTTCACGGATCTGAGCCATCTGCTTCCTAACACCACCCACATCATCATAACCAACTTCATCCAACCTATCCTCATCTTCCCTCTTCACAGGTTCCCCCTCACAGAAAATTTCAGTGTCTGGAGCAACCACACAATACTCCCCTGGATCAGTCTCAATGACTTTGAACTCTACACTTCTCATTCCCCCTCTAACAAGGAATAAATCTCCTTTCTTCACAGGGCGATAAGCCTCCATAAAATAAGCTGCAAAAAATAAAATTGGCAAAACACATAAATGAACAGTGTCACATCATACCCAAAAGAATACAAGAAACCACAAAATAAAAGTATGCAGGTCATTCTTAATTACTCTGAACCACAACTATGCATTGATAAAAAAGAGAGAGCTGCAACACAGAACCATTCACTGACTCTTTTTTTAAAATAACATGAAGAAGCTAAGAAGTAAAGAATCAATAAAGCATTGAAAAAATAAATATACAAGGAAGATCATAAACTCACGTTTCAAGAATGCATCAAACAGATTCCCAGTAACACCTTCTATAGTATCATCAATGGGCAGAATGTGAACACGCTTCCCGTACTTCACATCTTGGCACTGGTGCACAGATACAACATCTCCAAGTCGAACCCGAAGATTCGATCTAACAACCTTGTTCATCCTTATCTTAGGCTGCTCACATGTATCATCAGCAAGAGCAATGCAGATAGTGTCCTTTCTTTTCTTTCCCTACAAACCAAAACATGAAAAGGAAACTATAAAACAACCAACCATAAAAACCAATAAAACCCCAAAAATGGTGCAAGTCTTTCACAGAATGTCGAGACCAAAGAACTTTATGCAAACACTTAAATTTCAAAAATCTTGAGCAAAAAGAAACTCATTGCTTATATGCAACTGATGGGGAGAAAACAAAAAGTGCGCCCAACGCACCAAAAAAAAAGCAAGAACCCCATTTTGGTCTAGCATACATTGGAAGCAACATCACACATCCAAACTTCTATGAACCAAACCAGCACAATTGTATCCAAAATTTTAAGTCGCTCGTGCAGGACCCACAACAAATAACATATCCACGAGAGCAAGAACATAATATGATGCATACATAATATAGTTATGGTAATTGTACCATCAAGCATGTCCAAAATAAAATATAATAAATACGCAAATAAAGTACTGACTCCCATAAAATTAATGTCATAGCCAGGAAAATAAAATAAAATACCTAATGCTACAAAAAAATAAAATTAACAGTATAAAACAAAGCAAAACCTCGACCTTGGCCAAAGCCCTAGCACCTAAAACACATTGAGCTTGACTTGCACGATCTAAAAACCAAATAAATAGATAACAAATAATTCTAAGAGAACAAAACGAAACTTATCAAATTAAGTACCAAATAAAAAAATTAAAAATTTAAGAAAAAAGAGAGAGAGCGTACTTTGATGAGAATAGTGTCACCGCGGAAAATCTGGAGCTTGTCCATAGTATCAGGATGCAAGCCAACGACAGAGTTGTCATCGTTGATTGCCTCGTCAACGATCAGCCGATTGGGCGATTTTTTCCTCTCCAAAATCGCTGTAGAGAAGTCCTTCTTCCCGGAGCTCCTATAAACAAAGAGTAAACCGTCAGATTCAATGAATTTGTAAGCAAAAAAGAGAAGAGACGTGATAAATAAGTGCTCACGCGTTGGACGATTCAGCCGGTTGAGTCATGACCGCGCCGAGAAGCAAGAGACCGAAAGCACAGAGGATATTTTAAGGAGGAAAGAGACTGCGGAATAAGTAAAGTGATAATTGCAGAGTTTGGGCCGAGTGTTTTTATATCGTCTTTTTTCTACTGTCTTGTTTCTCAAGAAATATTTATTTATTTATTAATTAATTAATTAATTGGAAATTGGGAATTACAATTTGCTCTCATTCTATTATTTATCTTTTCACGCTAATAATTATTTATTATTATCCCTATCTTTCAAAGTTCTATTTCTATGCAAATTTTTATATCATATAATAATTTTTCTAAATATTAAATTTACATCTATCGTAGATATTTTTATTTTAAAAAAATAAAAATAAAAAAATAACAGCGGGCCTCTTTTCCTCTAACGTGGCCGTTCTGTTCGGTGGTAGACTTTGCAACGTGGTTTAGAGTGGAGAAGTGCTCACCTAACACAACCTTGCCCAACAGAAGGGAAGGTTGTATTTAGAAATTGAAAGAATGTACTTAGATTAACTCTATTCTTCCAGGCTCGGCCGAGTTTTCTTATTATGGCAAATGCTTGCGTTTCGGCCATTGATGGGTTAAATACACCTCAAACTTTCCCAACTACACCATCAATTTAATAGTGCATGATGCTTCATAAAATTTCAGCTGTATGAAGTTTATAATCCGTCCACTGCAAAAAAACTATATGTGTCATCTCAACTAAAAACTTAATCCCATATAATTTTGTTCCATTTGTTATCCATTTAAATTCAACAATAAATTAAAATTATTCATTAAAATATCATAGGACAATTAATAAAAAAATAATAAATAATATTATAAATTCAAACTCATTTATACAATTAATATGATAGTGTTATATGTCTTTTTTTTTTTATAGGAAAAAATAAACATACATAAAAAAAAAAAAAAAGATAAATTATATAATATGTGTAGTAATAATATAATTTTATCTCGTCAATCTATATAAATTTTATATCATATTTTTAGTATAAAAAATAAAATTTAGAATTAAAATCTCACTTTTAAAGTTTAAATTAGAAAATATAATTAAATATTTATTTAAAATATTAAAAGTAATAAATTAATAATTATAAATAAAAAAATTAAACTAAAATAATTTTAATAATTAATCGTGTTATTATTTAATTAAAAATAAATATCATGTAACAAAAGGTGGCACAAAGTTATAAAATATGGCTCGTCATTGTCTTTGTGGTTTGCGAATCTTCACAAATTCAAATTCCAAACAATACATGACATAATGTTACTTGTTTAAAATACTACGTATACGCAACATGATCTGTGGTTTACTTACTTGAAAGACAATTGAAGTAATCATAATTGCAAATTATGGTTGGCATGCGCTATCAATGTGTTCCCCCTCCATACCATACCATACCATACCATACTCCACATCTACTATTATATGTAATTGTAAGATTAGACTCATGATGATTATCAGTGCGATTAGCACAACATGTCACCATTTTAGCCAAAAAGAAAAATTAATCTTCTTTTTAACTCCAAATTATTATATTTTTTAAATTCAAAGTAACTTACGCTCTAAGGTTCAAAAAACATTTGACTTCAAGAAAACAATGCAATTTAAGAAGCACAGAGAACAGAATGATACTTCCCGCCAAGCCCATTGAAGTAAAGTCCAAATTTGTCGAAATTGTGAGTTGAATTTCATTTGTTTGTTTGCTTGTTCTTGCTCGAGAATCCGATAACTGGATTTGCAAATGTTTCAAAATGTGACCCACACGTTTTTGCCCTATTTTTTAGTCAACACTACAACACTCATTCATAGAACACGTTTGCCTCTAATTTCCTGGGGAATATTACAAACGGTAGTTGCATTCATTCAACATTATAACAATATATTTTATTCTATTCTATTACCATATATTTGTATATTTGTAATATAAACAAAAAATATAATTTAATATATTGAAATCCAATTAATTACTAATTTACAATCATTTGAAGCATTCAAGTAGTAGAGCCTTTAATAAATGTTGCGTTGGCTAAAACAAAACCAAAAAAAAAAAAAAAAAAATCATTGCATCAGTCTTACGAAGATTTAATTAAAGATTTAAAGCAAGGAAGCAAATATTAAAAAGGAAAAGACAAAAAAGAAAGAGAAAAGAATAAAAAAAAAAGGGATAAAAGTGGGGGGTAGAAGAGCTGCAAAGCAAAAGCCAAGCCAACACAACAGAACCCAAAAAAAAAAAACAAAACAAAACAGAACCCGGTACAAACGGGTCAAATCATCCACTTCCATTACATTATTAAAATGTTTGACACCTCCTCTAACTTCACTCACTTCACTCCTTTTACATTTTTACACTCTGCTACAACAATAACCAAAGCCAGATCCAGGTTTGTCTTTATATGTTCTCTGTACTTCTTGTTGAAGTATGTTTGGTTAAGTTGTTGTTAGCTTTATATATATATATATATATATATATTGTTATCCGTTTGTTTGATGAGAATAGAAATCTGAAGGAAAGCATGTATATTTGGAGTGTTGCGCTTGGTGTGTTTTCGTTATTTCGTAAGAAAATTATTCAGCTTATCTGAGCTGAAGAGGTATTATTTGAGTTGAGAGTGGAAGTTTGTGTTCTTCGAGGTGAGAGTTTTGATTTTTCTTAAATCTTTTTATTCATTTGAAGCCAAATGTTTTAATGGGAGTTCTGCTTTTTGTCGAGGTTAAGGAATGATTGCCTTCGTGTTGAAGACTGTTTTTTTTATGGGTTTATGTTTTGGAAGTCATTTGATTTTCATTTAATTTCTTAGAGGCAGAAAACTGGATACTTTGCTGTGGTTTTCTTCGGGGTTCTAAGAGCATTTGTGCTTGGTTGCTGAGAAAAGAAGAGAAATGTTTCAACTTTTAATATATCATGTTGTCTTTGTTTATTAGGAAAATAATCTCTAGTAATGGAGTGATGTAGCGTTCATAAATGGTTTCATTTCCGGAAATTTAATGTAAAAGTTATTGGGACTTATGATGTTTTATATTGGTTTATGTTTTATCAAACGGAGTGATACCAATTGGATATTTCTTGTTAACTGTACTGTCTATTCTGATTAATTATTTAGAAAACATTTTGTAGTAGTGCACTGCTAAATGTTTTTCTTTCTATGTAATTTTCCTTTCTTCTTTTTTTTTTGGTCTTGTAAAAGGATTTAATTTTCATAACAAATTGATTGTTCTTTCTTGGGGAATAGTATGGTGATTCTACATGTGTGCTTAGTAAAGTGTTCATTCCATAACTTCTGAGAATGAGTTATATTTCTCATTTACTTCTGTTTGTCAGCGACATAGCAGAAAGTCTTCACAACAAGGTAGTTGCTGCACCGATCACTTGCTTGAACTTCTGTGTTTGATCTAAATATAATGTTAATTTCTTAAAAAATTGATACAGGACTGATCGTTTTAGGCATGGGATGTTGTTATGAGGGATTTTGATTTATAGCATTGGAGTTGAGAATAGCCATGTCTGCAACTTTCAGTATTATTTAACTGGGATAACAAGGAGAAGTATCTTGCTCTTTGTGAAGTTGAGTTGTCACCAATTTGGAGTTTTGAAAATCAGAATATTTAAATGGAAGAAATACAGTCTCAATCAGATAATTATAGGTCTTCATCATCATCAGCAAGTAGTCCTGCAAGTAGGGTTCCCTCAAGTAACTTTTTCTACTTGCGAAAACCGGGTTCTATGAGGCAACCAATCTCGTTTGAGGATTCACCGGAGTGGGAAGATACAGATATTGAAGTTAGGGTAGATGAAGGAGGTGATTCTATCAATGCTGCAGCCACAACAGCTTCCCCATCACTGTCAAAGCTCAACAGTGGCTCCTTACCATCTCCACCTTTACTGGAGGGTGCAGTTGTTGCAAGGAAGACTGCAGGGGCTTCAGTTGTCTGGAAAGATTTGACTGTCACCATAAAGGGGAAGAGGAAGTATTCTGATAAGGTTGTGAAGAGTTCAAATGGTTATGCCTTGCCAGGGACAATGACTGTCATCATGGGTCCTGCCAAATCAGGCAAATCTACACTACTGAGGGCTATTGCAGGTATTTTACCATGAGTACTTTCTGAGTATTCCATTCATTTTCATCAAAGCTCATGTTGTTTTTATGTGAGAGGCTAAAATACTGTTTTCTCTTGACTTTAGGAAGATTACCACATGCTGCCAGAGTGTATGGTGAAGTATTTGTGAATGGAACAAAATCAGACATGCCTTATGGGTCATATGTGAGTTCTACACTTATGTGGTTTTTTTTTTTTTTTTCCATTTTTATTTATTTTATCTGCAAATTTCTGTCGGTGCTATTCTTTCAATCTCACTTCCAACTATTACTTAATTTTTTTCTTTGTGTTTGTATAAGAAACTCCCTTATCTGCTTTTACTTTTGCATGTTTACATCCTTTTCCAAACTTAATCTCATTCATTTTCAAGGTGGATTGACTTTTCTCATTGTATGCGCTTGAATTTTATTTTAGATGTGTCAACTTGGGATCCAAGTTGGTTTAAGCTGGACATAATGTTAGGGTTCCAGACAGTAATGTTCAATTAATATTGCAATCCATTGGGTCTTGACTGAATATATCTTTTCCCAAAATGCAGGGATTTGTTGAGAGGGAAACCACTCTAATTGGATCGCTCACTGTTCGAGAGTACCTCTATTACTCAGCACTACTTCAACTTCCTGGTTTCTTCTGTCAGAGGAAGGGTGTGGTTGAGGATGCTATCCATGCTATGTCCTTAAGTGATTATGCAAACAAACTGATAGGGGGTCACTGTCGCATGAAAGGCCTTTCTAGTGGTGAGAGAAGGCGTGTTAGCATTGCACGAGAGCTTGTGATGAGACCGCATATCTTATTTATAGATGAACCTCTCTATCATCTTGACAGGTTTGTCTTTTCTTTGCCATGGATTTGATCTTAAACAGTTTTATCTCAACTTTCTTATCAGTGTCTTGCGTGATTGTTGGAACTTTTAGGGTATGAAATGACGGGGAATGTAATTGATTAACATTTTGGAAAAAATTCATTTGGCAAGTCTATAATAAACGTAGAAATAAAGAATGGAAAAGGGGTTAGCCTTTAAAAATATTTATTCTTCAAATTGAAATTCCGCATGTAAGAGAGCCAATTTCTTTCAACAAGTTTGAAGATAATATAAGAAAATTATCACAGGAATGTGTTCTTATCTATTTAATTTATGGAATTAACTTAAATATATTTAGTTCACAAAGATTTATTAAGCTGTTTTCTGGTGTTATCCAACTGTATTAGTGATCAGATTGTTTTATTTAAGTGTTGGGGTTCTCCTTGTGACATGATTGCTGAAGCCCATGCATATTTTTATTGATATATTTCTTTCTGTTGGCAATATGGGATATTTGTACTGATTTATTAATTTCTGTTGGAACATATTTGCTTCATTGCCATGTCAGAGCTAATGTAGAAATCTTATTTAATCAGTGTATCTGCCCTTCTGATGATGGTTACACTGAAGAAACTTGCAAGCACGGGATGCACTCTTATTTTTACTATTTATCAGAGTAGCACTGAAGTATTTGGCCTTTATGATCGGATATGTCTACTTTCAAATGGAAATACGCTTTTTTTTGGGGAAACATTGGCTTGCTTACAGGTTACCAATCTTGTGGTTCTGATTCTTGTACAAATTCTTGAATTTTTTTACAGCTTAAAAATTAGTGAATTCATAATTTATGCATGCTTTTTGGAAATAAAATGCTCAGTGAATGTTTGTATTACATGCATTGTTGGATTTTTATAGGCTGAAGGGGAAAAAGGATTTAGATCTTATTATATAGTACCATATAAAGAATTTGTTTCTTTTTATTTTTTTTATTTTTTTATTCTGTTTTCTGAGCTATAAAATTGTCCTTGTTAGGTTGTTGCTAACCATATTCCTTTTGTTGATCAAGCACTTCTCAAATGCTGGATTTCCTTGCCCAATTATGCAAAGTCCTTCCGATCACTTTCTACGTGCAATAAATACAGATTTTGACAGGATCATAGCAATGTGCAAAAATTGGCAGGTAATTGATTCTAAACTGCAGTTGTATTGTTCTAATGAACTAAATTGGAGATAATGATATAGATAGCAAACAGAACTCAGTTCAAGTAACAGCGTGACAGATGTCTAAATTTGTTGAGTTATCTGGTATAATGCTTACTTAAGTTGTCCAATTGTGCTTTATTTTTTTTTTCTTTTTTGGACATTTTTCATTTTTTAGTTCTGGCCTATGTGATGCAAACTACAGTTTTCACTTTGCTATCGCCTTTCAGCATTTACAATATGGAGTCCAAAATTTCTATGACAGGATGACAATGGTGATTTTTCGTCTGTGAATATGGATACTGCTGTTGCCATACGCACTCTTGAGGCAACTTATAAGTCGTCAGCTGATGCTGCTGCCGTTGAAACTATGATACTAAGGCTCACCGAGAAGGTAGGTTTGACTATTGATTTTAATGTTATCTGATTGCATGACTTGAAATTCTTGGTTCTTATATGCGTGCAACTTCTGTGTGCATGTTTGTTTTTGGCTCCACTAATTTAATGAAGATCATTATGGGTGCAGCGTACTTATGTTTCAAAATAGGAAAAAACATGTGTGTCAATGTTCTATTATTTTGGTAGTACTGTTTATGTGTCTTTTTGTTTAAGTGACTTTGTCGTTTCAGATATTACTTGTTTGATTTGGTCAGTATCTATGAATATACCTTGATATCTTCTTTAGAGATGGTTGGATTGAAATGAAATGTAGAAGCTCTAATTCAGTCTTTCTCTTCTTTCATTTTTCTCTGCTCTTTAATATCTATTCATTTTTCTAATGTTCTTTCTCTCTTCTCTTGTGGTTCTGCATTAATTTAGGTGTAAACTTCTATAATCATCATTCACTTTTCACATTCTACAGGAAGGTCCTCTTCTCAAAAGCAAGGGAAAGGCCAGCAAAGCTACAAGAGTTGCAGTACTGACTTGGAGGTCATTGTTAATTATGTCAAGGGAATGGAAATACTACTGGCTTCGTCTTATTCTTTGTATGATTCTTACACTCTGTATTGGTACAGTATTTTCCGGCTTAGGGCATTCCTTGTCTTCAGTTGTGGTGAGTTTTTAACACAAGTTTTTGATATTGCTTCTTGGAAATAATTGTTAAAAGATGTACGATTGGTTTCTCCATGGGTTGTTAGAGATTTTCATCTTTAAAGTTTAGGTGATGGTTGCCTTTTCTTATTGAATTCCAACTGTTTTGTAAGTTCTCTTGCTAAGTGTAATGCATGTATTCCTTTTCCAATAAAAGACAAGTTTAACCTCAAGTTGTGCTTTGGTCTTGTGATTGATGGTTATGGAAGTTGGCAAAAGAGTAATCTGGAGGATATATTCCCTGAATGATTGATTAGAGATTGTGTGAATTAGAAATCTATATTCCTTGATGTTAGTTTCAAATGCATCAGTAGGTTTACTCAGCTTTCTAATTGTGTTAAATTTTTACCAGTTGGAAGGTTTTACCATCATTGTTCACTTTCGCATTGGAGACAAGCTGACATTTATATGATTTGTCTTTCTTGAAATAATCGTGGTAGAGCATATTGGAAAGTTGTTAATGATTGATGTTCAACCAGGTATCCTTTTAAGTTAAAAAACGAAAATAAAGATTTGAATAGCTAAGTCCAAAGTTGATGCTACGTTCATACACAGCTTTGTAATTGACACAAACATCTTGTTGGAACTGGTTTTCATAATGGTAGGCAAGTTTGGGACAATTTCTCTTTCCAAAGGTGTGCGCCTTCTCTTTGACTAAAAAGACTGTTAAAATGATTTGCTTTTGGGTTTTTTGTCCTGTATTTTTTAGCAGTATTACTGACGCTTTGTGATAGGTAGCTCTCGACAATTTATGTGACAATATAGCCAATTTGTGCCCTGGAGCTTCTGTGAAAATCTCTCTTGCTCTGCCTTGCAGCAAAAATTTTTCCTGCTGCTGACTTGCAGTCTGTTGTCTGATCCCTGTGCATGTTTTACAGCTAAATAATAATAGACACCAGAGGTACTCCCTTTCATGAAGGTTTCAGGGGTTACTGTGTTCACCGAACTCAAGACTGGTGTGACCTGTCCTTTAGGAGCCAACATAATGTCCTTGCAGTTCTCTTCATGAATTTTGTTGTTTAGTTTGTCTCCTCCAAATATGATAAAATTCAAGATAAAATTTAACAGAAATGCCTCTTCTTTCTTGCCTTCTGATGGCATTCTTCAAATTTCTCCATTCGTATGCTGCTGGAATATCTAGTACACATGATGCATGAGTCGTTTTTTTTATCTCTGCCTTATGTGACCTGTGTTCATTTAGGAGCCAGCATAATGTTCTTTTACTTCTCTTCATGAATTCTGTTGTTTAATTTGACTGCTCCAAATATGTTAAAATTCCAGATAAAATTTAACAGGAATGCCTCATCTTTCCTGCATTTTGACAATGTTCTTTAAATTTCTTCATTCATATGCTTCTGGAATATCTATTACACATGATGCACATGTATTTTTCTTATCTCTGCCTTCTATATTGCAGACAAGAGTTGCAGCAGTATTTGTATTTGTATCATTTACTTCACTTTTGAGCATTGCTGGAGTACCTGCACTTAAGAAAGAAAT
The DNA here is from genome assembly GCA_032402905.1 of Khaya senegalensis. NCBI lineage: Eukaryota > Viridiplantae > Streptophyta > Magnoliopsida > Sapindales > Meliaceae > Khaya > Khaya senegalensis. The sequence continues at coordinate 5,527,076 of CP135552.1, read as the reverse complement.
CAAGGTAAATTTACTTGCTGAGATTCTCTGATGCTGACTTCTTGGCAACAAAAGATTAGTTAATATACAGTTTGTATGTGTAAGCTTGAGCAATTGTATATAACTAAAAGCATTTGTGTTACCATCATTACAGTTTGTTTATTTAATATTTTGGGATGGTCCATGTTGGTATATCAATATATTGAGAATTTAATTCCTCTTCTAATATTTGAGAATATCTTAAAAGATTTCATCACCTTCAACTCACTAAATGATGATGGTAACATGTGCTTAGTACATAAGCATCATAAAGTTGTAAAGTATGTCTGCCTAAGGGAAAAATGGCCTCTAACACATTGAGATCTTCCTAGTGTACACATCACATTCTATTTAATTGATGATTATGGCTATTTTTATATGCTAAATTCATAGGGAAAATGGTTGTTAGTTTCGGTCTTCCACATGGAAATGGGTCATTGGAAGCAGTTGCTTTAGAAACAAAACTAGGCCACTTGAGATTGACTGTTGGTTCTAGTTATTGATACATATGGAAGATTAGTCTTTGCCCCAAATGTTATGATTCAAGGGGGATAGGCAATGTTTCATGCACTTTCGAATACATCCAATGGTACAGCTGCCTACCCCTAACTCCAAATCAACCTCCAAAGGAAGGATGGCAGTCAAGAAAAAAGTATCCCTGATGTCCTGTCATGTCAGAACAGACACAGTATGATTCTTCCAAATAAATATGCTTTAACTATTCTATTCAATTAAGTAATCAGCTTTTTTTGGTTGTGGTTTTAAGTGATATTTTGGTTACATTTTGATTGTTTTTGTTTTAAATGTCTTGGAAGCTGCAATGCTCTAATTTCGGCTGTGAAAAAATTTCCAAATTTTATTTTTCATATGTAATCTGAAGCAGCTTTACAAAAGTTGTTTTATGAATTTGGTCATGCATGGAATATCTTCTTTAGAGCATTCAAGCAATTTGTTTGATATTCTTATAAAAGAAGTGAGACATCAGTTCATTTTTTCTTTTTTCTCTTTTGAAACATCAGACAATTAATTCACTTTTCTCCTTTATACTTAAAATTTTGACCCTATTTTTCAGATTTATGCGAGTGAGGAATCAAACTTGCATTCAGGGGCACTTGTCTTCTTACTTGGGCAACTCCTCTCCAGTATCCCGTTCCTGTTTCTCATCTCCATATCATCGAGTCTTGTCTTCTATTTCCTTGTTGGACTGCGAGATGAATTCAGTTTGTTGATGTACTTTGTGCTAAATTTCTTCATGTGCCTCTTAGTAAATGAAGGACTGATGCTCATTGTAGCTTCTGTTTGGCAAGATGTTTACTGGAGCATCTTGACACTTGTATCAATACATGTGAGTGACACTTCCTACAATTTCTTCCCTAATCCAACTGAAACTCAGGCAGGAATTCCAGCTTTATATGTCTATGATTGCTTATTATTTAAAAAAGAAAAGGCTTTTGACTGAAGGCTGCTTAATGAGTTTGAAGCCGGTGAAGTTTAAACAGAAAAGCCAAAAATTTTATCACTGTAGTGTAGTGACAAGTAGCATGGTGATGCTAGAATGTAAATATATAAACTGATATCAATGTTAATAATCTGAAAGGTAATAGAAGTTTCAATGTTTATGATTATTTTTTGGCCAAATTCTGCATGTATTAATTATCTTGCCTTTGCTAATCTGACACTAACATGTATGATATTTCAGGTGGTGATGATGCTATCTGCTGGGTATTTCAGAATCCGCAATGCTCTGCCAGGACCACTGTGGACTTATCCTATATCCTACATTGCTTTCCACACATACTCTATACAGGCACGTATATTTAGTATATAATGTCATATACATGAAACTATATTTGTTGGTTGGCTTTTTGTTTGTATTTGAGAACCACCCTTGCTGCCAAACTTGGACCTCCTGGCTCTCGGGTAAAAACAATTTTCATAAACTCATCTTTGCTTTCCTTTAATTTTTCCTTTCAAATTCTTTGTAGTTAAAACTGGTCAGCGAAACACTTGAAAGTTGTCTGAATTGTGCTACATGATCATTAAAATGTTTTCTGTCCATCTTCATGTTGCAGGGACTTTTGGAGAATGAATATCTAGCGACTTCCTTTGCGGTTGGGCAGGTGAGGACCATTTCGGGGTTTCAGGCCCTTGTAAGTGCATATGATATCTCTCCTAACAGCAATTCCAAGTGGAAAAATTTACTGGTGCTGTTTCTTATGGCGGTTGGATATCGACTTGTCTTGTTTGTTCTGCTATATTTTCGTGTAAAGAAAAACGCATTCATACATAAACTGTTCCAGTGTGATCACGATACAAACAACCCCAGATGAAAGAAAGTGGTACTTTCAATCTTTGTTGGCCGTTCAAATTGAACTGATATGCAATTCAATATCAGTACTATTTGCCTGCAATGAAATACAGGATTGCATCATTTTTAAGGAGCATTTGACCAGATGAATTCCTGAGATTTAAGTGTCTTATTTATTACACTGGATTTTCTTTTCTTATCTGACTTGATCGTATCGTATCATATATGGGGTTTGTAATTTTGATAATATAATTAAAAAGAATAACAATTAACCAAAAGCAAATTATCATTAACAATTACAAGAATTTGGATGATATTTACAATGGGAGGGGAACTAATGCTCTGGGGATGTATGATATTTTCCGATCTCTGATAAAGTCATCCTAGAAAATTAAAATTTTAGGAATCCTTATAAACTAACAATACAAAATCGCACACAAACATTAATAATTATATAAAACACTGTACATAATATATTGGCGGTCAGATAGAGATTTGTTTTACTTGGATGATACAGAGCCACATTCCTTAAGGATTTTGTCCTTTAGGTCGTTGATGAACTGGATCATATTTTTCTCTGATGGTCCAGAGGACTGCAGTGCATTTTCCATGGTCTTCTTCACCTGCTTGACTGAATTCCTGTAATTATTTCCCGATTTTGCATCCACCAGATGGTTAATGTTGTTTGAAACTTCGTCTTTGGTGATTGACTTCTTGTTACTTAGATTGGTGAGTTGATCTGCGAACAAAGGGCAACACAGGACTGGAACTTCGCACCAACACTTTCAAGTGTAGAATTCCAACCGCAGTGAGTTAAGAACCCCCCGATTGCCGGGCGGGCAAGCGCAGAGGTCTGACAACACCAAGGTCTGATGATGGCATGCTCAGCAACTTCATTTTTAAAATCTTTAGGTAGGGGATCAGGATCATCAAAACTTATAATATCACGACGAAGCACCCAAGTAAAGTGAATTTTGTTCTGCAAGCCCGTTAGCTATTTCTATGATGTCCCTTTTCGAGAGGGGTGCATAGCTACCGAAAGACACATACAAGACTGAACCGTTAGGTTTTTGGTCGACCCACTGTCTGCAATCAGATTCCGACCACAGGCTCGTGGACACAATCCTTTTCGAGAAGTTGGTTAATGACATGGAACCAATTGAGTAGAACGGCGTTTTGGCCTGAAGAGCTGATACTACTCCTGATTCTTACTCTTGTACAGCGGTCACATAAAACAAAATCTGCGTTTCTTGCGTCCCGAAATGAGATCACAATTATTTGGTGACACACTGTTGTTGTATCAACTTCTTTAAGATATGATGCGGTGTCCTTGGGATTCATAACTTGGGCGCCTGGAACGTAATCTTTGACAATCTGATAAAAGAATTTAATAACATATCAGAACATTTAATATGAAAAACAGGATGAAAAAAGCGGTTGCTAACCGAAGCATGCAAAATAGTAATACAGTGTAAAGATCAAAGCTGATTCAGTCCAGAACGAGATATAAAGTAACCCAAACTTATTTGCAATCTTTGATGGCCACACAGTGTCAGCAATCAAACAATTAACCTTCTTTCTGGAACGTACAATTTGTTCCGCCACGTCTTCTACGTGGGCCGAAAATACATGCAACAATGCCACCATGAACTGGCCATGGTTAAGGGACCTGGCGCACCCAACAGGTAGCCCGTCGGAAACGGTTATGTAACGTATGTCAAGTCCTGATTTTCGGACTCCAGCAAAGATATAGGATCCGATTGCAGGCTGCGCTTTGACAATTTAGTGGTGGATGGAGTGAGTGTTGATGAAGGTGACGGTGAAGCCTTGAGATGCAAGCTTCATGGCAAACAGATGGATTTACTTGCCTTTGGAGAGGATAGGATAGGAATCAAGTTTTATAAATATGTTTGGTAAACAAGAAAATGAGAGAGAATTTGTAAACGGAACTCAATGAAAACTGAGAATGTTTTCTTCTTATTACGTAGAAAGACTACAGCCTCTCTTTATACTACCGACAACCACTAAAGCTTCTGGAAACTAATCATGAATAAGGTAAACTAACTTCTCTAATTTTGTAAAATTAACAACCTAACTACCTACCTTATACAGTCTAAGCTAATAAATAGAAGTATTAAAAGGGCTGGTCTGATTTCAAAAATTAAGCCCATAAAGACTAACAAGCCAGGCTAATAAAAAAGAAAGAGACTTGACCCGATTCATAGGCCCAAACTTTAATGGGCTAGGTAGGGCTGGCTCGTGAACTTTTATAATTTTTAAAAAAATTATATATAGAGCCAGAAGCCCGTATGCCTGACCATTCTTGGGCTCTAACCTTTCAGCTGGGCCCTGTGATGGGCCCAAAACGGGCCATACTTTACAATTAAAGTCTAAGGGAGGTGGGCCGCTGTACATTATGCATCTACACCCCAAATATGACATGTAATTTTTTTTGACATATATTGAATACTTTCAATAATTAAAACTTGTAATTAAAATTTTAAATACTCCGCAAAGAATTTTCAAATTCAATTACTTCGTCTCAACATTAAAATATAAAATTTGATGGTCAATTGTTTATCCAATAACTTAAACTATGTACATATTTTCTCATATTACATATATACAAACTTTTACAAAATTTTTTTTGCTTAATAGCATCTAATCTACTTTAAAAATTATTTGTTCTACTATCCTCAAAATTTAAAAAGTAGAGGTGAGATAATACTTTGTAAATATTTACATGCAATAGAAATATAAAAAAATAAAAAATAAATAATTTCTTTTTAAAATTTTAAATAATATTATAATAAATAATATTTAAAAAATTACAAAACAAATATTCATATAGGACATCGTTATAATATTAAAAATAAATTTCAATGTCAAAAATTCCATTGGCAGGTGTAGTCTGTCTATTTGATTTTCTATTTACAGACTTTTATTATGAAATGCAAATTATTTCTATGTTACCTAATTTTTTATTTGCAGACTTTCATCGTAGGAGATGAATCACATTCATGTCAAATTTGTTACTAACATATTTTAAATCCATATTTAATAAATTATTTAATTAATAAAAATAACGATATTTAAAATTTTTCAATAATAAATTACATAAATTAAACTCATTGATTTTAAATAGGTACTTAAACAATTCCTGTGAAAATACAATATGTAAAATTAAAATTTTATTACAGAATTTACAAAATTAAAATTCTTATAAAATGTATACAAAAATTTAGCTCAATAAATAATTAATTGGGTTAACATATATACAGTAAAAAAATTTACGTATACATGCTTAAATTTTTAAAGAAAAATAAATGTCCTATTTTTTAGTTTTTAAAACTAGAATTATTATAATTGTATATAAATACCTACCTTAACACTTAACAGTTAGAAATCAAATTTTCTAAAATTTATCTGTTATTTAATAGTCACATTCTAATATCAAAATAATAATATAAATATTATTTTCAAAATACTAACAAAAACTAAATAATTAAATTAATATCTTAAAATTATATCTTTAAATTAAATTTATGATATTAAAAATGTTACAACAAATAACATGTATATAAATCAATTACTAAAACTAATAAAAATAAAATTAATTACATTTATATCACGATGAATTTCTCCTTCTTTTTTTTTTTTTTTCTCCTTTTCTCTCTTTGTTTATTTTCTCTTTTTTTCTCTCTTTCTTCCTCTCCTCTCTTAGTTTCTGTGTCCTTTCTTATTTCCTTTCAAAACTAAATAAACAAACATATATATACACTTGCCTAAACCGCCCATTGCTTAAAATTAAAAGCAACTAGCTTCCAGTTGCTTGCTTCATTATTTTGTTTTAAAACGAGGCCCAAGTGTTACAATCCTTCTCCGTTATAAAAATTTCGTCCTTAAAATTTACGTACTTATTTCAAACAAATTCAAATATCAAATTCACATGTGATCTTCAAGTTTCCACATGGCTTCTTCAATACCATGGTGTTGCCATAAAACTTTTAATAATTTTATAGTTTTATAAAGAACTTGTTACTTGTGATTTAAAATTCGAATTGGTTTTTCTTTTTGGGAAATATTTTCATTAAAATGAGATCTTTTTAGTCTAGTATGTGCGAATGAATTGGACGATACTTATTAAGTATTGAAAAGTGAAAAATATTGTGAATGTTCGACAATTGTAGAGGTAAGACTAGTCTATAAAATACTTCACAAATTTATTTCAAAATTTCAAAAGGATCAATAAATCTTAGAGCAAATTTTTTCTTCTTTCTAAATTTGATCATTCCTATGTAAGGTTTAATTTTTAAAAAAATGTGATCACCTACATGAAAATCTAATGGCCTCTTTCTTCGATCTACATAACTCTTCTAAATATTTTGAGCTGACAAAAGCCACTGCCTAATCAATTTCACTTTCTCAGTAGTTTTCTTTATCAAGTTTCTACATAACTCTTTTGAATATTATAAGAGAAATTTTTTTTGCCCAGCATCTAGGAGATCTACATGGTTTACTATATATTGCCTCAAAAGGTGCTATTTTAAGATTATATTAATAACTATTATTAGACATAAATTCCACTAGTGGCAAGTGATTAGCCTAAAAGCCTTGAAAATTTAGGGCACAAGATCTAAACATATCCTTTAGTATTTGAATGATTCTTTCTAATTGGTCATCTGTTTGACGATGAAAAGCTGTACTAAATTGTAATTGAGTTTCTATAGTTTTCTATAAACTTTTCTAAAATTGAGATGTAAACCTTGAATCTTTATCTGAAACAATGGATAAAAACATTCCATACAACCACACCATCTTTTAAATATATGATCTACTCAAAACCTGTAAAGAACTGATAGATTTGACTAGCAAAAAATAAGTAAATTTGAAATTTGTTTATAAATACCCATATGCTTTCATAATTCTTTCTGGTTATCAATAATCCTGTGACAAAATCCATTGCTTTATGTTTTCATGTCCACTTTGATACTAGAAGAGGTTAAAGTAATCCCTCAGGTCTTTGATGTTTTACGTTTATTTGTTGTCATATTAGACATTTAGCCACAAATTTCTCCATATTTCTTTTCATACCATTCTACTAGAACTGTTAATGAAATTTTTGGTACATTTTTTCGTCCACCAATATGTATAGTAAATTTGGATTCGTGAACTTAATCAAAAATATCCTTTTTAATAGATTCAATAGATGGTACAAAAAGTATACCAACAAATCTTAAATTACCAGAAGAATTGATTAACCATCTTTCTATTACATCACTTTCTTTAACCTAGTACGTATTGATTTAACTTCAAGATCATTCTGTTGAGTTAGGATAACCTTCTAGAGAATAATATGTTGTGCTATTAATTTAAACAAATAAGGTTGATCTTCTACTTCACCTATCCTCAAATCAAATTTCTCCAAATAATCATATATTTTTCACCTATCCTATAAAAGATTCGTTAACATTTCTTGTGATTTTCTACTTAAGGCATTTGCTACAGCATTAATCTTTCCGGGATGGTATTTCAAGGTAAAATCATAATATTCTATATACTCTATCCACTTAATTTGTTTTAAATTAAGTTTTTTCTATGTAAATAAATGTCGAAGATTTCTATGATTTGAAAACACTTCAATTTCTCACCATACAAGTAATGCCTTCATAATTTTAGTACAAACACAATAGCAGCAGCCTCCAATTCATGCGGAGGATAATTATGCTCATGAATTTTAAATTAACATGAACCATATGTCACTTCTCTTTCTAATTGCATCAGAACATAACCAAAGTTTATATGTGAAGCATTATAATAAATTGTATACTCAATATCATGTTTAAGAATAATTAAAATATGGGCCAAAGTTAAATATTTCCTCAAGTCTACAAATGCTTGCTTACATTTATCATTCCATTCAAACATTACCCCTTTTCTAGTTAAATGACTTAAAGGTGATGCGATTTAAAAGAAATCTATTACAAATTTATGATAATATCATGTTAAATGAAAAACATTTTTAATTTCAATTATAGTCTTTGGTATACTCCAATCTAACACTGCCTTAACTTTAGCAACGTCCACAAAAACATCTTTTTAGACACCACGTTTAAAAAATTTGACTTTAGTTAACCAAAATTTACATTTACTTCTTTTTGGATATAATTGATCATTCTTTAATACTTATAAAGCAATAAGCAAATGTTGCTTATGTCCCTCTTTTGACTTAGAGTATATTAAAATACCATCTATGAATATCACCATAAACTGATCAAGGTAAGAATAAAAAATTCTATGCATCAAATCCATAAATGCTGTAGGAATATTTGTTAATCCAAAAGGCATTACTACAAATTCAAAATATTCATATCTAGTACGAAATGCAGTTTTTAAAATATTTTTATCTCTAACTCTTAAATGATGGCAATTAAATTGAAGATCAATCTTTGATAAGTATTTAGAACTACATAATTGATCAAATAAGTCATCTATTCTAAATAATGGATATTTATTTTTACAGTCATTCAATTATTTTTCTTTTTAGTAAATAAAATTGGTGCAACAAGTACTAGGTCGAATAAATCTCTTATCTTGTAATTCTTGTAACCGAACTTTCAGCTCTGCTGGGGTCATTCGGTGAAGAGTTAGGGAAATAGATGCAATACTAGGATATGTCTCAATTGTAAAATCTACATTTTTTTTAGGTAGTAACTATAATAATTTCTCAAAAAATATATCTAAAAATTCATTAATCATTGGAAGAGGTTGGGTTTCTAAATTACTAAGGTCATAGTTCACTAAACTAGCCATCAATCCAAAGTAATTTTTATGATTTTTGTAGTTAGCATAAGCATAATAGTGATAATTCATTTTTCCTAAAATATGAAAATTTTCACAATAAGAATGACTGGTAGATACTCTTTTCTTTCGACAATCTATAATAGCATTGAAACATGACAATTAATTTATCCTAAATGTCATGTTATAATACATCATTTGTATCATAATTAACCTAAAAGATGTTTTATAACCACTCACATCAATATCACTATTTGGCATATCTTATCAACATTTAAATCACGTCTGATCAACATTTCAACTACAACTTAGATTCTAAGGGCTCAGTTTTTAAATTCAATGAAATTGCAAGTTTTAAAGAAATAAAAAAAAGTGTAGCACTAAAATCAAATAATACTTTAACCTAAGTATTGAATAAAAAAAAAAAAGTTACCTCCTATAATAATATGATCAGATAGGTTTGTATTCAGATTAATGGCTTATACTCTATCTTGTATTTTAGGTCTACCACACTTTTGTGATAACTGATATCTCTAGAAAGATTTTCCATTTTGCTCTTATTATAGTTGTCTACTTTGTTGAGTTTATTGTAACACATTTTGTATGCTTCTTTGATTAGAATTAGCCATTTGACTTGGTGCCTTCCTCAAATGTAGACACATGTTTTGATAGTGACCTTGTTCTCCACATTCAAAACAAACTCCTAGATGTCTGCAAAAATTTCATCTAACTTAAGTACTTTCCTAATTAGAGCCAGTTATTTGCATCTATGCTCATTTAAACATGGACACATATCTCGGTGATGACCAGGCTTCCCACATTTAAAATAAATACCAAGTGTATTACAAAAGTTTGGGTATCCCTGTACAAAGACTAACCACTCATTTGTCTCTTTTTTTCCCACTTGGAAAGTTTTAGATTTGTACTTCTTTTTTTGGATTCCATTATTTGCTTAATCTCAACTTCATCTTATCTCTCAACTTCATCTTATTTTATCATCAAAACTTAATTCACCACTTTGAAATATTTTTGAAGATTTAACATTATAAGTTCATGACAAAGTGTTGGCTTTAATCTTTTCATGAATTGTTTGAACTTGTCCATCTTCTTATATACTGTAGATGTGATAAACTGACTCAAGGCCTCAAACTTTGTTTCATATTGAGACATCGATAAATTATTCTAAGATGAATAAATTCATTCAATATAGCATCATAAAATATTTCAGAAAATATTTTTCAAGAAAAATTTCTTTAAAAGTTTCCCACATCCATTCTTTGTTTTTCTTCATAATCTTGATAGTATTCCATCAATGATTAGCATTTTTAATAAACTAAAAAGTTGCAAGCATAACATCTAAGATTCGCCTAGTCTGTTTCACTTATTCTTCGACAACTAATAGGTCAACCTTTCCATTAAATGTTAAAGAATTTAGTTTATTGAATTCTCCTAATGTTGACAAACTTCTACTTTCTTCACCATTTCTAGAACTGTATGGTTCATTACTAAAATCACAGAGTGCATTAACAGACTCTTTCATAGTTTAGCAAAACTCACCAAACTCATCCTTTTATTATAAAGAAGATAAGTCCGTTTCTTTGATATCAGACATACTAAAATCTAAGATTCATATCATGATAAATAAAACATAATAATATAATCTACACAATATTATATTATCACAACAAATGTCATTACATGGGTGATTCTTATATTAATTATAGGAGGTTATAGTCTTTTAATAGCCAAACTAAACACACAAAAAATAACAAACTCAAGTAGTTAAAGTTATAATACAAAACGATTAGTGAAAATCTAAATGCACAAATGTTATTGATAAACAATTAGTCAATTTTCTTAACCAACTTTTTGTAGTCTTAAAGGTGTTAAAAAATTTGCTAGTCTAAAACAAATAGAGAACCACAAGTTTGTTCTGGTTCATTCCCTTTCCATAGCCCTTAAGAGCTTCATTTTTAACTTGCTTAGAAGTCTTAATCCTGGATCCTTATTAGAGAAATAGATATTAACCCTCTATCTTTTATATCTCACCCTTATTTATGCTCCAATGCTATATGCTCAAAGTCTTTTAAGATATTTAACAAAAACACCTCCTAATGCATGTTGTTCTTGTTAGTTAACAAATGTCCATCTGTCGTACCTTGTCTTGGCCATGCCACAAGATCAAACAAAAAGTGACATAATGAATGCATAGAACAAACAAAAAGTAACAACAATTAAGAACCTATAATAATCAATTTCTTTTTAACTAGCATAAGAATTGTCTATTAAATTCTATGATTTAAGCTCTGATACCAAGCTTGTAAGGAGAGTAGGGCATAATGCATTATGCATCAACACCATTTTTTTAACATATATTGAACACTTTCACTAATTAAAACTTGAAATTAAAATTTTAAATACTCCCAAAAAAGTTTTCAAATCCAATTACTTTATCTCAATATTAAAATACAATGTTTAATGGTCTACCATTTATTTGGTAACTTAAACTATATACATATTTTCTCATGTTACATATATATAAAATTCTACAAAAATCGTTTTGTAGGATAGCATCCATCTTAATTCAATAATCTTCTAACTAGAATATGAAAAGTAGGGATAAACTAATACCCATTAGTTATTTATATGCAATGAAAGTTTTTAAAAAATAAAAAAAATAAACAACAAATAATTTTTTTTCTAAATTTTAAATAATATTACAATAAATAATATTTAAGAAATTACAAAACAAAGATTTATATAAAATATCATTATAATATCAAAAATAAATTTTAATGTCGAAATTAATTTTATTTATTTAACTCGATGCATATTTTAGGGGCATCGTTATTAGGAATCACCACCTAAATGACTAGCATACTTTAAAGGTGTTATTTTAAGGAACCGCCATTCCAATGGTCAACATACTTTAAGAGTATTATTTTCAAGAATCGTCATTCTACTTGATTTTTTATTTGCGAACTTTCACTGTAGATAGAAATCACTTCCATGTCAAATAATTTACCAACATATTTTTAATCAACATTTAATAAGTCAGCTAATTAATAAAAACAACAATATTAAAAATTTTTCAACAATAAATTATATAAATTAAGCACATTAATTTCAAATAGGCATTTCAATAATTCCTACAGAAACACAGTATGTGAAATTAAAATCTTATTGCTAAATTTATAAAATTGAAATTCTTATGAAAAACATTAAAAAATTTGGCTCAATAAAAAATAAATTGGGTTAATATGTGTGTAATTAAAAAATTTACGTGCACATGCTTAAATTTTTAAAGAAAAATAAATATTTCACTTTTCAGTTTTTAAAACTAGAATTATTGCAATTGTGTATAAATATCTACTTTAACATTTAACAGCTAGGAATCAAATTTTCTTTGATTTATCTATTGTTAGATAGTGATATTCTAATATCAAAATAATAATATAAATACTAGTTCCAAAATCTTAATAAAAACTAAATTATTAAATCAATATCTTAAAACTATATCCTTAAATTAATTTTTTAATATTGAAAATATTACACTAAGTAACATGTATCTAAATCAATTACTAAAACTAATAGAAAAAAAATTATTACATTTATACCATGATGAATTTCTCCTTCTGTTTTTCTTCTTTTTTTTTTTGTCTCCTCTTCTCTTTCAGTTTGCTTTCTCTTCTTTTCTCTCTTTTTTTCTCTCATTTTGATTTTTGTTTCTCTTCAAAAGTAAATAAAAAAGCACACACACACACACACACATACACACATACACTTGCCTAAACTGCCTACCACTTAAAATCAAAAGCAAGCAGTTTTCGGTTGCTTGCTTCATCATTTTGCTTTAAAATGAGGCCTACATGTTACATAAAAGGCCAGCTTAGCCCTTTAGACACCTCTGCTAACAAGTAAAATAGTTATTCTTTAATTCTTCTCTATACAGTTATTTCCAACTGCACCATGTCATGGTCTGTCAAATTGGAAGCCTAAACTAAGGCTTAAAGGACCCAAAACATGCAAGACTAAGCCCTATTTCTAGAGCACCACACGGGCACTACCAAAAGTTTCATTATCTTCACCAGGTCATTTTTGCCAATTCGACATACAGGTCCAATCAATATCTAGGTCAACTTGCCAGATCAGTATTAACAAGCATTTTCAGCTTCCTATGTTTTCATGCTCAACATTGCCACTTTCTACACATTTTGATTGTTATAAGTTCTTATCTAGCTATTTCTTATTCACTGCAGACTTTTTTGGATACATACCTTTAACAATAGGGAACTAAAATTGCATAAGGCTTTTGTGAATTGTCAGTCATTAACTAAATAATTTATTTTGATTATTAGAGTAACAAAATTTTAAATAGAAAAAATACTATATATTAGTTATACGTTAAACTAGACTATTGTGAAATAAAATTTAGTTAAATAAATGCCATTAATCTTAATTTATATAAATTTTAATAAATTTGATTGATCTTAACTTGAGAAAGTCATGAATTTACACTCTCTAGTTATGATTTTTGAGTTATTATGGAGTGATACCTATCATATGGTCAAAATTTTGATAACTTGAAGATAAAATTTTGTAAATTGTATGAACATATATTTGTAACATAAAATTTATACAAATAATGCTTAAGGTGGGATCTGTCTATAATGTCTTTTTATTGAGGGTCAATCTTGTAATTGTTAGGGTGAGATCTTAGACTTCTGAGGAAGGAGCTATTCTTTGAGTGGCTAGGGCATTATTCTTCTCTTTTTCCTCGAACTCTTCCTCATCCTTATCCTTGTCCTCAATTGGTTGAGTGAATTAGGTAAGAAATTTGTCCATCCAATTCAAGTCGATTATGAGGTACTGAAGTTTGAACAGACTTACAATCTTATAAAATTCGCGCATTAAAGATTCCTTAATTGCAACTATTGCAACTTCTTAAGTTCGCACCAAGTTTTCTCTTAACTTAGTTAACTCATTGTTTAGCTGATTAACCAAATCCTTCAAATTTGATAATTCTTGCTTTAAAGCTACTTGAGTCTTCAATGAGTGCTTGGTCTTTTTATTAGCTTTTTCAAGCTAAGACTTCAAGACTTGGATTTTTGAAAGAAGTGTTAGAACCTTGGCAGCTTTATTAATTACTTTAAGTATTTAATCATGGTGTTAGATGAGAAGATCGATGCCCTATAAAAATGATAAGTTAAAAGCAAAATACAAATAATATATTCTTAAGTTATGAAATATTAAAAGATACCTTTAACACAAAGTCTGTGACAACATTATATGACTAAAAGAGCGAAAGCTAACTCATCTTCTTAAACTATTCCTTACGAGTAAGACTCTTAATTGTATCGATGAGAAAAAGCATATGCTCATAACAGGCTTTCTTAGCTTCTCTTATATTTATGCTGTAAAGTTTACTCCTTATACTCTTTTTAGAAATAGCTAGAGCAATCATTTTCCCCTTTTTTGACATTAAACTTGGCTTTGTCTTTATCATTATTTTCCTTTCTTTGTTTGTTTTTCGAGTGGGATTCTTGTTAACCTCATAAACTACAGAAGACTTTAGGCCTTTATCCAACTTTAGTAATTAGTCGATCGTAGCTAAACCTTTTTTGCTCTTTTTATTCTTGGTAACCTTGAAAGCCATCTTCTTTACAAACAAAAAGGAAAGTTACACTTAAATAAGTTTAGTCTTAGTGGATTTAAATACTTACTTCCTATTCTTTTGTATGAATATTGAGTAGCAAAAATTAAGCCTAAATTTAATAAGTTTTGGGTCAAGAATAATTCTCGTAATGATACTGTCCCGTTAAGGTTTTGGATATCTTATCACCCAATTAAAGATGGATTGATTTATTGTGATCTAAAAAAATTACAAGAAAAAGTCATCATGTCAGAGAATATTTTAAGAAAACTTTTATCTCTTTTAGAAATGAAGTTAAAAAGGCCTAAGGTATCAAAGTTAGTAAGGACCAAGGCATTAAGATGCCTTATACAAGAATTTTGGCTTCACTATTCGTTGACGAAGAACCATCGATCTTTCCATGATTTGTTAGAAGATGGGTTGTCACTCATTGATTTCTTTTCTTTTTTCTAGGCGATAAAATAATATCAGCTTGGACGAATCTTTGTGTTGCTCCACAGTTGATAGAGGTAATACAACTTCTGCAAATTTGACTTATCTTGCTTAGCTTTTTTTTCATAATACATACATACCAACAAGGATGCATCAAGCACTAAGATTTAATTGGCAAGGAATTAACCTTATATGATCGAGAACTTTAACAAAGAAAGGTTATAGAAAGAGCCTGAGTTCGAGATCAAACAAAATTTTTAAGAATACAACATTTTCTCTCTTTGGTTTATTTTTCCATTCTCCCTTTTTAGCTAACCTTAAGCTAACATTCTCAAAAATTGAAAATTGCTACCTCATATTCCTAAGGTCCATTTTAGTTATTGATGAAAAGATTTTATCTAACTCATAGGGCCTATTATTGGTGATATAAGTTTGATTGTTGAACTTATGACGAATCTTGTATGGGGAGTTGGAACTCAGGGAATCACTTATTGTCTTAGCCTATTCATCATCACTAGGTTGACTTGAGGTTTTATCAGAGTTTAACTTTATAACTTTTCCTATCAGGTTAAAGTGCGACTTAATTTTCTTAAAAGAAATATCTTTATAAGCCATTAAAATGTAAGCTTGGGAGTCATAATCTAAACTATTCTAAGTATCCTAGTTAATGGAGGTTTTGGGTGTATCAATTTTCGTTTTAGACTCATCCATGGCTTGCTCTAAAGACTCCCTATATATGTTTTGTGAATCAAAATCTATGGATCAGGTCATTGTTATGGTGCATTAAAAATCGAGAAGACAAGCCACAAAAGAAATACGAAAGTCAAGAAAAAAGAAAATAATATGAAAAGAAAGAAAGAAGAATAACTCAAAAATGTCGATTGCAGTTCATACCAACATACCTAAATACTTAAAAAATACAAATGAAAACAACCTTTGATAGATAGTTTTCAACTTTGAAAATGCTCTCTATCTAAAAAATTCTGAAGAACTCTAAAAAGCTCAGTAAAAGGGAAAGTAAATAGTAATAAAGAATATGTTATATAGCAATGAGATGAATCGTTAGGGTGAAGTGTTAGAAGAGTTGTCAATATTTATGGATAATGATGGCTACAATTGTTTTATGGAGTATGAAGCGATAAAATTTTAATGTAGATTAAACGATTTGAATTTTTTTGAAATTCAAATTCTTTCAACAGACATGATGTTTTGGCGGTTGGAATTGATAATACATTTAGCAATTAATCTAGTTGCATTTGAATTATGGGAGAACAGTGAGACCAAATTTCTTTAGTTGCACTTAAGTAATGTTGAAGAATTTCAATACTTGTAACTAAAGGACTTTTGTTTTTTAATATCTTGACAATCCGATAAGTTTAGGTAAATCATAGGCTTCGGTATATAAGATGCTTAAACAAGACTTTTCAAAATTTAATTTGATCAACAACCCAAAGATGCTGACAATTAGTACCCACAAAGTGTGACCACCCATTACGAGAAAACAACCTACTATATTAACCATATACTATTTTGTAATTGCCCGATAGTGGGGAGTAGTTAAACAATATAACCGTTTAGAGAAAAGTGCATAAAAGGGAATGAAACATTTTGAAAAGGGAGGACTATCTTGAATACTATTATGTTGTCAATTTTTTATTCTTTCTTTTCATTATGAATATTAATTATTAGTATTCTAATTTAAGCATCAGAGAACCTTTAATGGAAAATTGGCACCTCTAATCTATTAGTGTTTTATAATAAATATTTGAAAAAGTGAAAAAAAAAATTTTGTGAGTTGGCATTGAATGGAAATTTGGTGTCAACAATGGAGAAGACTAATAACACAACACTTCAATACAAATATTTTGTGCATTTTTAAAATTTTACATGATTCAATATTACTTTATTTTTTTATTATTTTTATGTAATATTTTTATTTTTATTTTGTTTAAAATTACTTTATTTAAATTTTATTTAGTTGAGAATTCTTATTTAGTTTAATATTTTTTTAATTTTATTTATGATTAATTTAAAAATTTAATATTTTTATTTAATTTAAGATTGTAGGAAACTATTTTAAGGTTTGCATAATTGATATCCTTTTGAAAAATAATGTTTAACTTTCATATTTAACTGTTATGTTAGTTATTGTCAATCATTGTTTATTATGTGTATACTGTTTATTTTATAATTTTTGAAGTTTTCACAATAAGATAATCTTTTAATTTTTCTAGTTTTATTAGTAATATACTTATTCAATAATTATTTAAAAAATTTATTTTAAGATGTATTTTAAAAATGAAAGAAAATAACAATGTTTGATTAAATAAAGTCTTATTTAGTAAAAGATTTTTCTTATTTTAGAAAGATACATTTTTATTTAATTTATGAAATAATTCACATACAGCTAGGGTTATATTTGTGTTATATATATGTGTGTTATTTTATTTTTATGTAATAGTTAAGAGAGAGCATTGAATACCAAGAGTAATAAGGATTGCCTCATATTTCTTGTTTTCTTCTTCTTTGTGTTTTTTAAGTTGTATTTTGTTATTCTCGTGAGTGAAAAAAAATTGGTGAACATTATAAATTTGTAATATCTAATTTTATAAATTTAGAAAAAGTATTTTTAAATGTTGTTAAGATAAAAATTTGTATTTGTTAAAGAGATTTCAACAACAATTAGTAAGAAAATTTTGTTAGATAAAATCAAACAAATTTTATTCAGAGTGGGAACTATGTCATGGATTGGTAGCGGTGAAGTTACTTCAGGAACTTCTTAATAGATTTCCTCTTGTGCTTCCATTGGTACATCTCATGCTTCTCTTTCTAAGAACTCTTTTGTTTTTCTTTTTCTTTCTAAGATTGAGTGCAATTAAAAAGAGAAAAACAAAATACAACATGAAAGCATCCATTTTGCAACAATAGCGCATTTGTATTCTGTCAGTTCATTGCAGTACTGCTTGTTCTTACCGGACGAGGTTTGTGCAGCCGTTGACCAAACACTAGCAAATTTTTGGTAGTTTTATTGATTTTTACTCTTGTTTTTATTTGTTACAACCAAATATTGATTATAGTTTTCCTTTAACAAACATTGTGTAATATAGGCACTTTTTGTTCTGAACAGTAGAGACAGTACAAAGAAACAAATGCCATTCTATATTGCCAGCTATTCTTCTCAAAGGTTTTCTCAACTCCCTGTAGCTGATTAATGCAGAGGGGGCTCCACACGAGATTGGTTTTCACTTCATTTTTGCTCGACTTATATTTATAAACCAAGATGTTTCTCTTTCCTTGTTACTTATTTTTTTTGGGTCCCTACTTTAGGGGAAGTGCTCTTGGTGACTACTGGCCTTGTTCTCTATTTCTGTGATATGTTGGCTTGTACAATTGTGAAGATTGGTCTTTTTTTTACTGTGTAGTTTATAATCTCCTTGAACAAGCTAGCAACATTGTCATTTTATTGGCAATAACACCGTTTGAACAGGTTTCTAGAAGCTTGATTTCAGCAGACTTGGTTTCTATAAAATACGGAATTAGAAGAAGTGAGATTAGTGCTATTATACAGGTATGGCTCTTTAATAATAAAGTTCATTGTTAATGATTTAGCTGGATTGTGAAAGTTGTTTCTTTATGCAGGGACTGTTGATTGGCCTACTTCTTTTCCCAATGATCTTCAAGTTTTTACCCCGTTTATGGGAACTTTCTTTAAATAAAGGCCATTCTGAAGCAAGGTGATGCAATGAGATTGGGAGATCTATATTATTCTTTGTGTCCCTCATGTTTATCTTGGTCATGATTGTTCCGTCCTGGATGCAGTTTGTTCAGGATTTTCATGTGCATCCATTGTTATGGTATTGTTATCCCCGAAATTTACTACATCTTGTACATGACTGCATTTTGTTGCTATTATATAGTTTTATGGAGGGTATAGGAATTTCATTAAGTATTTTTGAGTGGCTTTAAAATGAATGTTGTAGGCAACGGATACATCATATTAATTGTTTGTTAGATACTGATGTGGGTTTTATGTACTTATTGTGTTTGATTAGTTTGAGGGGGTTCTATGGTGGATTATAAAAAAAATGGAATGACAATGAGGTTACCTGAGCTGGGTAATGACACAATCTCCTGGGAAACCAGGATGTTCTGGCAGTAGATGAGAAAATGTCTACAGATCTGAATACATACATTTTCAAATTGTATTTGGAGTTTAACACCAGCTTATGATTTTTTCTTGATAATATATTCATAATCCAGGTGTTGGTCTTGAGTTCTCTCTGAAAATAGTTATGAAAGGAAGCAAGTGCTTTCTATGAGAACATTTGCCATGGCAACTTTATTCAGCCTATTTTAGTAAAAGTCTTAGTCATCTGATGTGGCTAGCTAGCTGGGTTGATTTTTATAATAGAGAAGCCCAAGGATGAAGGTTATCCCTTGATCTTGCTATGGATCAAGGATCAGTTGAGTAGGCCTATTGATGTGTTTATCCAAGTTTATGAAGGTCGCACCTGGTGAGAAATGGAATGTGGAAATCTAACCGAGCATGTATTTAATTAAAATGTGGTGTTATCTTTAAAGTAATTTTAGTCTAAGCCATTCTCAGCACTAGGTCTTCATGGCACAGCTTTTGAGAGGGTTGTTTCAATCAGTGGTGGCAGAGCAGAGGATTCTACTATCTAACTTCCTCATATGACTTTTATGAAAGTTGCTTCTGTGAGTGTTCTATATGAACTTGTACCTCGCATTTGCATTATATTATTTGTCACTGCTGGAACTGGACATATGTGGTTGCCAACTGTATGAAATTTTGGTGGCAGTTATGGAACTACTGATGAAGTTTTGTTTTGTGATGCACAAGGGAAGGAAGACTATTTAATGCAGTCACTTGCAGCCTTTTAGAGGGAGAAGTTGCAAGGAGCATTAATATGGGCCTAGATTCTTGACGTTCTGTAGGAGTTTCTTTGTGCTGTCTACCTTACTGTTTCCATTGTCAAGTTTCCTTTTAAAAGGCATTGTCTTTTCTCATATATCAAGTTGCTTCATTCCTGTTGTTAAATTTCCCACAAAAGAAATTCTCCTTTCTCATGTATCATGTTTCTATATACCAAGAAGGGGCTAATATATTTGTTACAGTTTATCATATTAATTTCTTCCTTGGATGTCCTCAGTGTGTAATGAGTTAATAGAGATATCATTTTGCAAGTTCATGCATGCCATACAGTAATGTTGAATTTTGTTAATGCATTTGGCCCTTGCTTCTTTTACCTGCCTTGTTCTTAGCTTGTCACATTCTCTGCAATTATTCATTTAAGTGGTTAAAACTATCTTGTCATGTGGTATAGCAAGATCTTTTTCCATAAATTTTTCTTATTTTGTTTTCTTGACACTGTTTAACAGGGTACTTACATTTGTTTTATTGGAACTGTTTAAAAGACTGTCATTGTGCATCTACTGGGTGTCCCTGATAGATGCATCTGTTTTGCATTTCTACAATATCTCAAAGAATAGTAAAATTGAGAGGATTCTTCTTCAAAAATATTGCCATCTGAAGGCTGTTTTAATGTTTGTACCAGCTCTTTTCTTCCAGGTGATTTGGGAATAAAGAAGGATTATTTTTCATTTGGGGATGTTAATGCTAGTTCCTTTTAGTATTGGTTTCTTAAATGTTAAATTAACTGTATTTACTTTAACTGCCAAAATTTCTTGATCTGGCATTTGGGGCAGCTTTGGCGGTCTTCTTGGTGTTAGAAATTATTCGAGTAAGTTCATCAAACTTGCATATGCTGTTTATATTGTCAATTTTTCTGGTTTAGAATATCCTATGAAAAAAATATAATGGCTAAATGTTTTATTGGTGTAGTTGATGTGACTTTGCTCAACTTTTCTGGTTTCAGTACTAAGTGTAGATGTCTTACTTGAGGATTTAGGAGATATTATTAATAAATTGTTTTTGAAGATAGTGGACATAGTCTTTCAATCTCTCAAGTAAATGTAAAACTAGTCAGCATATACTTTGTTCCTTATGTGGTTGATCTTGCGTAACCATCTTCTGTGATGCCAGGTATGGAAACTTTGGCCTTTGGGACAACTCATACATCAATTTATGAATGCTTTCACAGACCATTGTGATTCTGATCTCCTAATTGTCAGGTATTGCATGTTATTTTGCTTGCTGAGAACCAAATTGCACAGCTGATGCAAACAAGTTTTATTGCCTCTATGATTTTATTTTCCCTTTTTAGCCACTTCTCATTGTTGATGGGATGTGCATTTCCGAATTGGATGTCATCTGGGTTCAATGATCGACCCCTTGCCCCTTTTGCTGGAATTTTGAGCCTTGGAATTGCAGATACAATGGTGAGTGTGGTTAATTGACGTCATTCTCTTTAATTGCTCGTAGATCGTTTTATCTTTTAAAGTAATGGTTTTGCTTTATGTCCAGGCATCAATGTTTGGCTACAAGTATGGTGTCCGTAGGTGGAGCTAAAAAGGCAGTGAGTTGTTCCTTTTTTAAACTGAGCATTTGTATGCCTATACATGTGTGCATTTGCCTACAAGAGCTTTACAGCTAACTTGCTAATATGTGAAACTTTTCTTTTCACTAGAGAAAACTGCTGAAGGTACTGCTGCTGGCATAACTTCAGTCCTGGCGGCTTGCTCAATTTTGCTTCCTCTTATAGCATCTACTATTTATTTGTGATGCAAATACAAACATACATGGTTACTCATAGACATGCAATTTTGTTGCAAAATTTGCTCTTTTGGTCTTTGGAGACAACTAAAGTAGCTAAACTGATTGGCTTGTCCTTCAGTAAAACAGTTATGCAAAATAAATTTAAACCGACCATGAATTACAAATCAAGTCATCTAGATGAGTCATGCGACAGTTCATGTTTCTACAGGATATATTTTTATGGAGGTCTCCCTTCTCTCTCTCTCAATCTATTTGGGGTACAAATAAAACATACATGGTCATTTGCATACATGCGTGCATGCAATTTTGTCTCAATTTGCTCATTTGGGCTTTAGTTCACTGAGATTACTAGAGTAGCTAAATTGATTAATCTGCCTTTCAGAAAAACAGTTGTGCATAATTTAAATTGACCAAGAATTACAAATCAAGTCTGGATGAGTCATGTGATAGTTCATGACCTTTATGAGTCATTCTCATACAAACAAATAAGTAATTTTGTTTGAAAGTGTTATCTCTTTATTGTGCACAATGTATGAGGTTCTAGGCTTGGAATTGATGACTTCTGTAGATTGGCCTAGGTTTTTCTTGTGCACAATTTCTGAGGTTCTGGGCTTGGAATTCTGACTTCATCTTGTCAAACTTGTAAGCAGTCCTGAATACACATTATTCTTTCTGTTTTTGTATCTTGAAAAAAATCTAAACGTTTTTTTTTTTGGGAAAATCTGTTTTCGTTAATTTATTCATCTATCTTTTTTTCTCTTTTGTTCATTACAATAGTCATGCAATTGTTGGTGTCGTTAACGCGATTTTTGCAGCACTGGTTCTCTCTGATTCTAGCCGTGACTTTGAGTGGTTTGTTGGAGGCCTACACGGCACAACTTGATAATGCCTTCATACCACTTATATTCTACAGCCTTCTCTGTTTGTGAATGCCACTACATCATTCCAAAAATTAATTCTCAACAATTAGCAATAACAACAAAAATATTAGATTTCTGTGAATCTACAAACTCGGCGCTCTCCTGTGCTCCTTTATGTAGAAAGTACCAATGTCCTATAAGAGATTGCATGCAGCCTGTTTTCCGCTGCCATCTTTAGGTTTGAGAATTTCTCTGGACACAGTTTAGGATCTACAATTTTACTCGTTTCATAACACAGAAATAGGTGTTTTAGCCATTTCATATACAAAAGGACAGCCCCGACGGCATTTACAAGGCATTCAGAATTGTGTATTATTTGTTCTCTCTCCTCCCCTCCATTGCAGGGGTTGCTGAAACAGTGATAATATAGAGGAGTTGAAATTTTTTTGCCATATACTATTGTATTAATGAAACAAGTTCATCATAGGAAATCTTTAATTACCGACATGGTAACATTTTTGACTGAAAAATATTCTTTACAATGTTTTCTTACCCTTATTATTAAGTTGGCTTACAATTTATTTATTTTTGGTTAGTCTCAGTAATCTCACTTGTGCATGGCGTGCGTTAGTATTTGAGAGGAAAAAAAAAGTAAAAATCAAACAGTTAGTATATTATATCCATACTTAGTGTACACTAAAATCATGATTGTACTCCAAACTACAAAATTAGAAGCACAAAAGAGTTAATTAAGGACGCAAGTTTTTAACTGTTTACAAGCACGAGAAAGTAAGATTGACTTTGTGTTGTGAACCGCAGGCAACAATTGACATGACATTAACATCAAAATAAAAAACATAAAGGAAAGAAAAATTTTGTCTACTCCTATAAAAATGGATATGATACATATAATGAAGCATGGACCCTAACAAAGTCGCAAGGTCTTGCATCTTCATTCACTGGTAGTACTGTCCATTTCTGCAGTAATTAACCATTTTCTACGTTCAAGTTGTAAAATCTAATACCTGACAATTATAAAATCTCATATAAGCTGTTTCCATTTTCAACTTTGTCACGATATTTTTTTTCCACTATCACATTTTCTTCTGAGAATATACCTCTCTCTCTCTCTACGAAATATATACTTTAATTTGTCTAAAGTAATTAATTCTCAGCTAGCTCTGTCTACGTACCTGATATGACCACCGCTTCTATGAATGTTTCGCTAGAAATGGTTCTTTTAAAAAAAGTTCCACAATCCAAACACATGAAGTGACATCCAACTAATAGGCTACAACTTCAAACTTATTCAGGATGCCAATCAAAAAGGTGCATAATCTTCCAAATTCTCACCAATGTTGTAGACTTGTTCTATAACAGTAGCATGCATGTGGAGAATGGGAAAGAGGCTTGTAATTCATGACAAAGAAACAACACCCCCGCTCCGCCGCCCCCACTCCCCACCCCCCACCAAAAAATAAAAAAAAAAAAAAAAACCCTAAAGCCATTGAAACATTAATGAGGATGAATTTTTTCTAGTTATTAAGATTGATTGTTCTTTTTAACCCCATAAATCAACTCGACTCTCAAAAATTCTTTAGATTTTTTCTTTTTCCGCTCTCTTTGAGGAAAGCTGCTTTTCTTAATGAGTCGGGCGGCCAACTTCATCGAATTGCAAATTGATTCAGAAGTTGTGGAAACACATTTAAATTGACTTTGGAACATATTGCTTATAATGGAAACCTAAACTTCTTTAAGGGAAAAGCAAGATTAATTCTCACTCCATCTATATATCTTGGATCTGATGTTGATCCTCTTATTATATTCATTATCATGTATAGTTCAAAATGTAAAATGGCTCAAGTAAAATGTCCAAGACCTTTAAAACAGTTCTAGTTCTTCAAGCTGTATATCTTCGATCAATCATTGGCATGCTTTATGTTCTTCAAGCTAATAATAGAAATCATGAAACGTTTCTTTTTCACTTTTATTGATTTATTTATTTAGGATAAGTAAGAGACTTCAGCTGCTATCCTCCACCCAACCAAACGATATGACAAAACAAAACAAAGAAAAAGAAACTACAATAAACTTCAAATTTCTCCTTATTGCGGCAGCCATGTGTGTTTGCTGTCTATAGAACAGGTCGGCCCAATGTGGTCCAATTTCAATTATATTGTTGCTATTGATTGAAAAGGGTTTTCAAACAAGGCAGCCCTAAAATATCTGGGTGACAGCCGAGATGTGATCCCCAATGCAGGGGCAGGTACGTGATATTTGTCAACTCTTGTTTTCTGGTCTGATCATGAACTTTTTTTGCGCTTTTGTCCTTCCAGTTGCCGCTTGCATGGCAAAGAGCTCAATACACATTTTATACTAACTATCCTATGCAAGGTGCTGATTTCTTCTACCTTTTTTTTTTGAAAATTTCATTTTTGATATAGTGAAACTATATCTTGTTGCTGTCTAATTATGGATGGTTGCCCATTTTGCTAGCCGATATTATGTATGTACACATTTTTTTTTTCTAATTTTTTGCTAATTTAAAATCTTTTAGTAAAATTATTCGTAACATAAGAAAAAAAAAAAAAGCAACGATCGCGAGTGCCAAAGTTGCTAAATATCTTTTTAATTAATGCATAACAGTTGAGGTAATGCATCGTGCTAATAATTATAACAACTAATGTTAGCACTTGAATTGCCAAGTTTTGTGACTTCTGTCCCTTCTAATTTGGGACTTCGGAGAATATGGCCAATCTGACCAAAAGTTGTCTTGGACATTAGCTTTAAATTCATGTCTGACAGCTGTTAATGGACTTAAAATCAATCGTAATAACATAACTTAGCTAGAAAATGGTTTCCCATTTATGGAAAAATACTTTATTATCGTCTACATACCGTAAACGATATTTTGCTTAAAATAGAAAATCACACAACTGCTGTTAAGACTCAATGAATATTCAATATATTTATCTAATTTTCCTAAAACACTCAAGGAGTTGATATATATAACCATTATAACCAGCTTTTGATGCATGCATTGTGGCAAAATTGACAGCAGTTAAGCTATTATCAAGCTGGTGCAGCTTTTAACTTGGAAAAATGTTGGTGGGCGTAGCGTAGGTTAAAGGTATCTAGATCTCGATGCTAACTAGGGATTTTGACTTAAAAAATAGGCCCGGTGATTGCACAGCATACACAGAAACCATATTTTCAACCCGTGTAAATGAAACATACAAGATATGGGGAATGCTTGAAAGTTGAAAGAGCCCCACATACTGACATACATATATATGTTACTCAGTGCAATTATAGCTCATCCCATCCGCGTTTCTAAAAAGC
>CP135552.1:5484696-5500465 GCA_032402905.1 Khaya senegalensis | reverse complement strand
TTAAATAATGCATCATCTTAGAATTGGGGAAGCTTTAACGATATCAACTCCACAGCGTTAAATTGATTTTGAGTTTTATATTGATATCTTAACCGAAATCATGATGAGTAAATTAAATGGAAAATAGAAAAGAAAACAGCTCCACATATTGATCAAGGTAAGGATAGAAATTTGCAGCAAAAGTTTAACTGAATCAGTTGCTTCAAGGAAAGTTAAAAAAAAAAAGTCACTTGTTAATTAGGACAATTATCGAAAACAAATGCGTTATTCAATGGCACGTAGAAGGGAAAATTTTATCAGCTTTAGAGATGACTAAATATATAAACGGTGATAGTACTAATAGATATGCATCATTTTCAAATTTGGGTTTTGAACGTGAACTTGGGCCTCGCGCATTTATGTAAATATTTTCCCGAGAATGCAAGAACTAATTCTAACATTACCTGTACAGTACTGTACCTTGTACTCGTACTCTCATCTTCTACGTTGTCTAGGTCTCAAGGGGCATGCATCGACATAAACAATAATTTTTAATTTGTGCATTTTGAAATCAAATCAATAATGCGCTTCTTTGTAGAAGAATCAAATAGGTTGGGTTGGGCTAGCTTGACTCACAAAAAATGAGTCTAGAAAAATTTGCGAGAGATTAATAATGTGACAGTATAAGAGAATAATATGGTAGAAGTGTGGATACATAATGATACAACGGTGCAGGAGAATCATATGGTGATAGCATCAGAGAGTAATGTGGCATGAAAACGTGCAACTATTGCGTTGAAGACACGGGAGAATAATGATATAAGGGTATAGACAAATAATGCATTGATGACATTGGCGAGAAATGTAGCGTGGGCACGTATTGTGATGGTAACACAGGTGAATAATATGTATGCTAGAACAAATAGTTATATATGTTTGAGTGAGATATATATGCATTCCTTATTAATTGAAAAATATAAGTCTTATTGCATTTATAACTTCTTATAAGGTTATCCATATCCATGTGAGAGTTTTCGATTTGAGCATGTGCCTAATAAGTCTTAGCCGTAAGTAAATTATTCTTATGTACACCTTTTAATTGAATAATTTGAAGTAAATGTGCTATATATAGTAAATTACTCTTGTAGGGATCAGGCTGTAACACATTAAGTACCAACAATTTTTGAAACAATATATTGATAAATTTTAACATTTTAAATTACGTAATATTTAATTTAATATTAAATTAATTTGGTATTTGAAAGTATTTATTTACAACAGATTTTACAAGCAAATACCTATATATGATCTTTTAACTAAAAGATTGTTTAAAATTCTTTCACTGCAAGATTTATGGAATGTTGTTATTTATGCATATTGCAATATGATTTTGCAGGTTAAGCACAGACTTATAAATCCAAATTTTTATAACAAAAATGTGTGAGTACAATAAAGCATTATAGAATAAATAAAAATTATAATTTTAGTAAAATTATTTTTTATAAGTACTTGAAAAACAAGATGTATTACAACAATATTATATTTTCCTATAAAACTCTTACTAGATACCTCTAAACGCGGTGCATCCATTGTATATTTATTATACTGCATAAAAATTAATCGTCATAATGACTGAATTGTGTAAATAAAGATGACAAATTCTTATGGATACCTATTAAACTAATCAATATCCTTTAATATATTTAATAATTATAAATCCGTATGAACTTGTTCACTTTTACCAAATAAAAAACCTTTCAAAAAATTAAAAAAGTACCAATTGTACCATGTCCATATCTAATATGGTAAAAAAATCAAGTTTATCAAAAACTATCTTTATATTGTTTAGAGTAATGATATCTAAATTGTCGAAAAATGTGTTTCTCAATTGTGTACTCTAAGGCATATATGAATTAGAAAAATGCATGTATTTAAGGTTAGTGATAAGACTAAACCCAATTCGAGAAAAATGAATGGCCTGTTCCCCCACAAGATACCACATCTTGTTATTATTGCTATTTGTATGTAACCATATCTTGTTATTATTACCATTTATATATACCTCATGAAACAATACATAATGAATGAGGATAGGCAAATGATATAAATCTTCGATAGACAAAAAATGTTTAAAATAAGTATAGTTTTAGAATGATGGTTAATTGTAAAATTTTAAGATTTTAACACTTAAAAATGGCAGGAAAATGCAAAATTTTTCCTCGTGTGAAACAGTATTGTGGAGAAGGTGGGTATGGTACTCCCGCGTTCATCATTTTTCAATCGAGGGAGTTGTCTTTCTGTTTTGTTTTTACTCTAGCTTGACAACAAAAAAAGTTTTTTTACCCTTATGCTTTTACACATTATTTACACTGTTAAATATTTGGTAACTAGTTGATATATTTTGAAAACTCTAGTTGTTATATACCCACTTTTAAAACATGTCATTACTGTTTAATATTAAACCAAAAGTTAAGTAGTTATCTGATAATATTTTTCTAATTGCTAAATGTCTGAAGTATACAGATTTAATTGAACCAAAGAGAGAAAAAAAATGTGGTCCGGATTAATTTTGCTGGAAAGTGGAAACAACTGCCATTTTGCTTTCTTATTTGTTGCTGATTGGAAGTACAACTTATAAATCAACAAATTAATAAGAAAATTGCAAGAAGAGGAACTTGTATTAGAAATAAAACTTGCACAGGAGTTGTCATAGACAGAATAACTACAATGAAGAAATTGAAATCCACTTGAAACCTATCTAGCTACTGTTTCAATAACTTTGCACCATTGTTTCTTATATACATTTGAGTCAAGACATCCAAGTTGATGGGCTAGACTCGCCATTGGACTAAATCACTTAAAACCCATATAAATCCAAGCTCGTAGAACTCAAGAACTCTTCCCACCATTTTAACAACTTCTTCTTAGACCAGTCTCTCTTTTTCTGGTTGCATGCACAGGTGAAACAGATGAATTCATCCTTAATTTTTGGATGATAAACGACACTCAAAGCAAGGGTCTTTTCCCTTTTAATGTTATTTTGTCATGTCTTTAACTTTATATATATGGCTTGTAACTTATTTTATATTCATTCATTTTTCAATTAAAAAGGAAGGTGTGGATCTGAGCAATACACATTTCAATTCTCGTTCAAACTTTTCATAACCCAATCTTCAGGAATTCTAACTTGGTATCAGAGTAAGAATGGCAATTAGCCATAATTGTTCAAGTTCTACATAAGTAGATATGAGTGCTTCTACAATGATCAGTGCAAACTCATTAGCCTTATCCTTTCCAAGCATTATCAAGCTTAATGATTCGAACTTCTTACTCTAAAAGTCACAAGTGCTACCATCAGTCAGGAATAATGATCTTGAAAAATACTTGGATACACAGATAACCTCACTAAACAAATATGTCACTATAGTTGATGAAGAAGACAACAACATCATCTTCATAAATCTTGCCTATAAGGTCTAGAAAAAACAGGATCAGCTGCTTATAGGGTGGTTATTGTTAGTACTAAGTGAGCCAATGTTGGTTACAACGGTTGATGCATCTCTTCATCCAAGCTGTGGGAGTCTTTAGAGAAGATATTTGCTACAAAATTTATGGCTAAAATAGTCAACCTGGGGAGTTTTATTTTCTCCACAAAGAAAGAGAATATGAGAGTTTCAGAATATTACTAGAAAATGAAAGGTATTGTAGATGTCTTAAGAGCTACAAGAGGTAATTTATCTAACAAGGATATGATCTTCTACATACTAGGTAGGCTTAAGAGAGACTTTGAATATGTGATCGTCAACTTGCCTTCCAGACCTGAGATACCATCACTCGAAGAGGTATACTCGATGTTACTAAGTCAAGAAAACAAATTTGACAACTAGAATAAACTTTTAGATTCAAACGTTCAACATAAAATCACAGCCAACATTGCTCACTTAACTCAGAATTAGAGGACAACTTGGAATGTTGGGACTCAAGGTAGAAATTCTATCAATGGCCTAAACAAAGGAAAAAGGAAGAAATGCACGAAGGGGATTAAAACCAGTGTGTCAAATATGTATGAAGGTAAGGTATATTGCAGTTGAATGTCGGCATAGGTATGACAAGGATTTTATTCCTTAGTAGTCAAAATATATCAATAAAACAGGTTACCTGATCAAATATGAAGATACACTTGATCCTGCCTGGTATGTAGACAGTGGATTTATTAATCATGTCACCAATGTACTTCAAAATCTATCAACAAGCTTAAACTACAAAAGGAGTGATAGACTTGCTGTAGGTAATGATTAAAATCTCGCTATCACTTATATTGGTGACACAAAATTTCATACATACCACTCATCTAAGTAGGTCAATCTTAATCAAGTTTTCTTTGTACCTAACATAACTAAAAACCTAATTAGTGTATCTAAGTTGCTTAGAGCTAACTCTGCATTCATAATATTCGACCAAAACTGCTATGTTATGAAGGACTTGAAGGAAGGGAAGGTGCTGCTCAAGGGAATAGTTGAAAGGGGTTTATACAAATTGTTGAAGGGACTTGTGCAACTTAGAAATATGTCTATACTAGTAGTTTTTGTTTATGAAACTAGTGATTTGAAGTCAAATCATAAGAAAACTCCTTTTGTTAAACCTTTTGTGGATCAAGCAACACTTAAGAGACTAAAAATTTGGCATCAAAAGCTAGTACATCCTTATATGAGAATGTTTAAACAAATTATGCTTTTTTATACTGACTCCAAGTTGATCAATGAAAAATTTTCAGTTTCAACACCTTCATTTTACACAGTTTATCAATATGGAAAAATGCATAGGCTAATATACAAAACAATAAAAGTTAAGATAAAAAAGGCTTTAGAACTCATTCACATAGATTTATGGGGGCCAGTACATTTGGCATCAATCAATAGATATAGATTCTATATAGCTTTTGTTGATGACTATACTAGGTTTACTTGGGTTTTTCCATTAACATACAAATCTCAAACATTCACCATATTCAAACAATTCAAGAGTCAAACAGAGAACATGTTAGAATTTAAAATTAAATCTATACAAAGTGATATGGGATGAGAGTTTAAGCTTTTCAAAAATTATCTAGCATAAAATGTCATAAAACTCAGATATACCTATTCATATACACATCATCAGAATGGGAGAATGAAGAGAAAACATAGGCACCTTGTTGATATTGCATTGACCTTGCTAGCTCAAGCACACATGCTATTTAAATTCTAACAGGAAGCTGTCTATACTTTTGCCTATCTGATAAATAGAATGCCTTATCCTACACTCAGTAACAAATTCCCTTACGTATGCCGTTTTAGTCATAAACCAGATCTGAAATTGATGAAAGTTTTTAGATGTGAACGCTTACCTTTCCTTAAACCATATAGCAGACATAAATTAAATTTTTATACTTTTAAATATGTTTTTATTAGATACAGTCCTCATCACAAGGGTTATATATGCTTGCATACATCTAAGAGAATTTACGTAGCACGAAATATGATCTTCAATGAAGAAAAATTTCTTTTCGAGTCTGATATCAATTTTGTCTGTGATATCCCAAAGCATACTTAGAATGAACAACTTTCTGCCTTACCATATTTCATAGTGTCTAACTGGTATAATCATGAACACATAGATCTTTCAGCAATGAGTATAGAGCCCATTGTAGCAACTTTTGATGTAGAATTCTACTCCTTTTCAAGTCAAGAACAATTCAGTAACCAAAACACACAAAACTCTTGTAGTTCTTCTTCAACAACTTATCTTGTCTAAGAACCAATACCTATTGCAGCTAGTCTACAAATAACTCAACTAAACAAAACCTTTACTGGTCATCTAATGATTATCAGAGCAAATTAGTGATTTTCAAATCTAGGACTTATTCTTCAAACTCTGCAAGATTGGAAGAAGGAGACATACTTGTAAATGAAGTGCAAGCATTTAAAGATCCTAAATGGACAGCAGTAATGAATCAAGAATATAAGGCCTTGATAAAAAATCATACCTGAAACTTGCTATCATATTTAGAAGACTTGAAGGTAGTAGGGTGTAGGTAGATTGTTAAAATCAAACAAAACTCAGATGGGACAATTCATAAATATAAAGCAAGGCTTGTGGCTAAAGGTTTCCTACAAACATCTGAAATTAACTTTATAGAAATCTTCAGCCCTATAGTCAAATCTTCAACCATTAAGATTATACTCACTCTTACTGTTTAAAAAAGTTGGAAACTCAGGCAAATAGACATTAACAATACTTTTCTTAATAATAAATTAAGTGAAGTAGTTTATATGAGTCAACCCTTTAGTTTTGAAAATGAAAGAAAAATTACACATGCATGCAAACTTAAGAAAGCCATCTATAGATTTAAGCAAACATCTAGAGTCTGGTTTGACAAGCTTAAATTAGCATTATAATCTTAGAATTTCATCAACTCTAAGTCAGATATATCCTTATTTTACAAACTTGATGAAGTAGGAATAGTTTTAATTCTTATATATATTGATGATATCATTACAACAAGAGACAACAGCTTGAAGATCAAAATGATGATTAAGAAGTTGAATGATGAGTTTGCCTTAAAGGATTTAAGAGAACTAAGCTATTTTCTTGAACTCAAAATAACAAGGGTAGAAGGCAGCTTGCATATGGCTCAAAGCAGGTATATCACTGACTTTCTCATGAAAACTAATATATTTGAAAGCAGTGACATGAAAACTCCAATGATCACCTGCAATAAACTTGGGAAACAAGATGGCAAACTTTTTATCGATGGAACCTTATATAGGTCAGTGGTGGGATTTTTACAATATGCCATTCTCATTAGGCCAGCTATCATGTATTCTATTAACAAATTAAATCAATTCATGTATGAACCTAAAAAAGAACATTGAAAAGCATGTAAGAAGGTATTGAGGTATCTTAAGGGAACCTTACACTTAGGACTGAAGTTTAGTAAAATAAATTCATTGGAGCTAACAGGCTTTGTTGATGCAGACTGAGCAGTTGACATTGATGACAAAAGGTTGACAACAAGATATTGTGTGTATTTAAGAAAGAACTTGATCTCATGGAGCTCTTGAAAATAAACAGTTGTTGCTCGATCCTCAGCAGAATCTGAGTATAAGGCATTGACTTATATTATGGCAGAATTAAGCTGGATCAAATCCTTGAAGAGATTAAAGTGAAGGTAAACAAACCAATATAGTGTGGATTGATTACTAGAGTGCAGTGACTTTGGCGTCAAACCTTGTATATCATGCTCGAACTTAACACATTGAGATAGATATTCATTTTATGCGTGACAAAATTGCAAACAAGGAAATTGCCATCCAATATGTGCCTACAGATGAACAAATAGCTGATGCATTCACCAAACCTCTGAATTATGATAAATTCATGTATTTCATAAGACAACTTAATTTTGTAGATAAGGAAAAGATGCATCAACTTGAAGGAGGGAGTCAAGACATCCAAGTTGATGGGCCAATCTCTTTATTGGACTAAATCACTTAAAACCTATTTAAATCCAAGCTTGTAGAACAACTTTTTCTTAGACCAATCTCTCTTTTCCTGGCTGCTTGCATAAGTGAAACAGATAAATTCATCCTCAATTTCTAGATGATAAATCACGCTCAAAACAAGGGTCTTTTTTTTTTTTTTTTTCTCTTTTAATGTTGTTTTGTCCTATTCTTTAGTATGTGTATATATATGGCTTGTAACTCCTTATATATTCATTTATTTTTCAATTAAAAAGGAAGGTGCAAATCTCAACAATACATATTTCAATTCTCATTCAAATCTTTCATAACCCAATCTTTAAGAACTCTAACTATTTGACAATAATATTGTTATTACTGGCATTTCCTTCTTGCCATTTCTCTGCTAGTATTCTTTCAAGCTCACAAGGTCAGTAAAGGATTGTCAATGCACCCTCATGATCAAATTCATATTCTTTTGCTGCTTACTCCAAGCGCGTTAAAAACCTAGGGTGAGTTAAAAAACTAAGTTAAACGACAAATCTCTTTGGTTGCTCACCATCGACAACTATCACAGTAAAATGCCCTTTTTTAACATCTTTAGGCATGTATCTTAAGTCACCAACTTCTTTATAATCATCACAGTAGGAACTTGATTTCTTATCTATTAAAAAACTTTTTTGTGTCTTTTCTACAACAATCTTGAGCTTGAAAATGCTGCTTTTCTTCTTGTTGCTAATTCTAAGCTTGGCCATGATCACTAATTTACTATAGGAGCATAGTTTTTCTTTATTAATGAGAATTTTTTTTTTTTGTGGTGTGTATATATAGTGTTCAGAAGGTTAAAGCTAAGAATAGGCAGGCGATTACTATCAACCCACTGATATAGAAAGACAAAAATGATAGGACATGGAAGGCTTGACTTTAGATTTAATTAGGAGACTAATGCATGTGAGTATGCTGCTTAGCTTCAACTTACCATAAAATGTCACTTTTATTTAGTCATGTTTGCCTTCAAATTATTGTAATACTTGGCTCTTTTGATGTGCATAACTTTACTTATCTAACCATGTTATTTCTCTTTAATTATTTTCACTGAGTCATTTCTCTGTAAAGGTAAAATTATAAATGCATAAGATGGAAAATAAGAGTAGATGTATAATAATAAAGTTACTATTTTGTAACATTTTTATTTTATGCATTCAGCTATTTGAAATTAGTATTGCAATTTTAATAGTATATCTAATTGAAATGTTCATGGAACATATGAAAAATCACTAATGAGAACTTGTTCTTACTTTTAGCAATCATTTATGCTCATCACTTTTACTTTTATTAATAGATTCAGAATATTAACTTAAGTGTGCAGTGTTAATTTCAATCTAAGATCAATCGTCTAGTTCACATAGATGAAGTACATATACAAGAACATACAGTTCACACATTCAAGCGCACCGTCTAACTTTAATCTTTTTATATTAGCCCACTTTGTTAAGGTGCAACCAAAGTCCCACATTGGCTAATTAAGGAGAGGATCATAGGTTTATAAAAATATGGAAATTATCTCCATTGGTATAAGGCTTTTTGGGTAGAGTTCAAAAGCAAACCCATAAAAGCTTTGGCCTAAAGTGGACAATACCATACCATTGTAGAGATAAGATAAAGTCCATACTTATAACAAGTGGTATTATAACCATATCCTTATTTAATAATGTGGATCAAATCACTCAATGCTGAACAATTGTAGTGGACCCTCCATGTCATGATTGGTTTCGAATTCTTGTTTAAGAGGAATTAGCCTGGACAAAGAAAGGATTGATGGATGATCATTTGAAGGGAGGCCAAGGTGTGGTCGTGTGGTCCTTTATTCGAGGAGAGGATTTGTTAAGGTTTGACCAAAGTCCCATATTGGCTAATCAAGAAGAGGATCATTGGTTTATAAGTATGGACATTATCTCTATTAGTGTGAGGCCTTTTGGATAGAGTTCAAAAGTAAATCTATGAGAGCTTTAGCCCAAAATGAATGATATCATACCATTGTAGAGATAAGATAAGGTCTAAACTTAGAACACAGTTGATAATATAGCTCCTCAATTTGCATGGACAACATTAAGCATTAGATACCTTTGAGATTAGTCATGTTACTCATAGTTATATCATATTTTAAGTTAATAATTTCTAGAGGCTTGAGCAAGAAAGGCATTTGAGGTAGGGTTTCAAAATAAAGAAGTTCATAACAAGTATGAAGCCATTAAATCTTCAATAGTTCTACCAAATCTTGTCGAGTGCTATACAGAGATAATTAGTATCCCTATAAAATTAATCAATATTCTTGCTAGATCTTGATGCAATAGATAAGCATTTGAAAATGTCATTTTACATGAAAGTATCTTTGGCCAGAGGGTGATTCGTATTGACTAATATCCCTAGCTAGGGTAATTTTATCTCTCATCTTAATTAAGTTGATCAATTTGAGATTCAAAGGATATGATTTACTTTGAACCAAAGTTAGGACATATATTAATTATTTGCTTTATTAGTGTTTGGGTATTACTCTTGTCATGTTAAAATCTCTCTTTTAACCATGCAATACATTATAATTAGGTAGAGATTTGTTTCTTAATTGTATTAAGTGCATATTTTTTTGTTTGTTTTAGATTATCACATATTTCCACTCCATCTCATAAAAAAAAAAAAGAAATAAGAAATTAAATAAATGTCTTTCTAAAATAGAAGTAAAAAGTCATATTTGTAAACCTCATACTTTTATTGTAAGAGATTTAATCAACTCAACTATCCTCCTAAAGATCATCATATACATCTTTTAACCTACCCCAAAGTTAGGACACTTTTCATATTGGCCACATCCTCGTATACAAGAGTTTATATTATGTTGAAAGAACTTGAATATCAATCAAACGATTATTATCAAATAATATATATATATCCTTTTCCAATTTTTTTATCTTTAATTTTTAAGTAAATATTGATATTTGATATAATTAATAATCAACGGTTCAAATTACATTTTAGTTAAACTTACAAATTAAAATTTTATATTTTGCGGAATATATTGAAAAGATTAAGATGTAATGAGAACTGTTCATTATTAATTATATTATGTGTTAATATTTATTTAAACTAAAAAAGTTATAAGAGAATTATAATTATCTTTCTCTCTCTCTCTCTCTCTCTCTCTCTCTCTATATATATATATATAATATTGAAAACAATGGAAAAAGAACCACTTACATTATATCATGGAAATAGCCTAGTAGAAAGAAGACCAATTGCAAGAAGAATTCTCCTAATCTTCATCATTTCGATGATACATTATACCAGAGCCTTATAGAAAAGGAAAAATGAAGAAGGAAATAAAAACTGCTATAAGTGTTGCGTTTCTTGTTTTATTATGTGGCATAAGATTTTTCTACTGTTTGGATGTTTCTAGGTTACACTTGAGAGTGATTATTGAAAAGGTCAAGGTCAATGTAAGTAGGGTTGTAAGCAAACCATTACATATACACAGAGGATAATATACAAAAAAAAAATAATTTACTTTTCAAGATCCTTATGACAAACTCTAGTGTTATCATATGTATATAATTCAATACTGTAAATACGTATATACCTTTAATTACATGATCTTTGTCAAACTACAAATATAGATCAATTGCCTATACATTTCTATAGCATCTACATAATCGAAAATTTAATCGAAGTACTATCTCCTATGATTTAAGTGCGCGATATTTTATATATTTTTCTCTTTTTAAGAGTAAGGACATAAAAACGAACCCTAAGCATACTCTTAAAATATGAATATCACATATTTATAGTACTATTTTAGATATTTAATTTTGACTTAAACTATTTGATTAGGTTTTTTTATAAAGTCCAATTTATTTAGTAAAATAGACATTAATAATTTTAATCCAATCTTTACATAATGGGTTTAGTCAAAATTAATACCCAAATAACTTAATGAATCCTAAACCCATTTAGAATTTTATATATATATATATATAATTTTCAATGTTAATGTGCGACCCAGTAGGTTTTCATTACGTTGATAGTAATACTAAAATTTAATTTTAGTATTATAAATAATGAGTATTTTCTGACAACACATTATGGTTACCCAAGTTACAAGAATGTCAGTGGTTTGTCATCACCTTATTTTTGACCAATGTTATAGTATAATTCAATTATTATATTTTAAATATTTTAATTAAATACGAGACATATAATGTGTCATTTTTGTATAATTCAATTTTATATTTCTTTAATATCTTGAGTTATTTTATTAAATGAAGTCAATATCATATATTGATTTATTTAAGTATGGTCATACATTTTTTAAAATCTTTTTCAATTAAAAAGTTTAAGATATCACTCCTATTATATAGTAGGGACAAATCTTATTTTAATCATATACGTCCCTCTATACAAATTAACATATTTGATTATTTTTTTTATAATTTATTTTGTTACAAATAATATTTAAAAATATTAAAATATATCATTCTCTATGTTAAAAATTATGGTGATTTTATGTCTAAAGACACATACACTATTGTCACTATGAGAATCGTTGATGACACTCATATAATAATTCACGTAACATTCTTATAATGAATCAGTCTAGTGCATTAGTTTATTAACTTGTATCCATCTATTGACTTGATATTTCGTATCATCACACACACAAGTTGTTATCAGTCACTATACATACTAGTCTTTATGCATTATTGTTACTCTATTTACAATAATGCTGGCTGGTGACATTTAAGGTTACTGTTTAATTAATTAAACTTATTATTCTAAGGACATTATTACATTTAGTAAATATACAAATATATATTAATAAAATAATTAAATAATATATATAAATCAAAATGTTATAATATAAATGTGTCAAACATCCAAAATATTATTAGATTTAAGACATATTTCAACAAGGGCTCACACGTTTTTGCAATTTGTTTAATTAATACCATACATTCAACCAAAATGCATTAAAATCGACATAGATACTCATTAAAGATAGTAAAAATTTGAAGGGGTTTTCAATTAATTTATTCGCAAGCTAGGTACCGATGTTAATTCTGACTATAATAGTTTAAGAGATTAAGTAAATGTGTTGCTATGGGCTATGAATACTTACTTGTATATTGATATTGTTAACATGGTATTATTAATTACTGTTGTGAATAGAACCTCAACCTTAAAGATCTTTTGTCACACAATCTAGATACAAAAAAGCAATAAAGAAATTAAAAGATCAAACATAAAGTCATAGACTTTTCAAGAATTATTATTGAGTATTAAACTAGTACAACAAACAAGAAAACAAAAAAAAGGCATAGCAAATTTTGCATCCCTTTTCTCTTCTTTTTCTCTCTAACTCTCATAGCTTATATGTATCTCTTTATATAGTCCAATTACTTTTTATTATTTAGTTAAAACTAATTTAACTATCCAAACAAAAAACACTTATTAACTTTCCATTTTCTTGCCATGTCAGCTCTTTTCAAACAACTTGGCATCAATGCAGGAATATCCTCAATAACTCCATTGTAAATTTTGAATAACAATTCATTATTTCCACCTTGATTTATAATTCATAATAAGTCAATCTATCTTCCTTTTAAACTTGTTCAGCTTAAATAGATGAATCATCACTTATATTAACATGCTTATAAATACTTATGCATCTTCATCTTCTTGAACATGAACTCTTATGCAAAAAAACATGCTCAATAGCTCCAAGCAATGCTTGAATTTGGATCCTAGGATTGCCTCAATGAGCATATCAGCAGGATTGTCTGCTATATTCACCTTTTGCAACTTAATTACTTATTTAAAAATTAAATATCTAATAAAGTGTAACCTTACATTAATATGTTTCATCATTTCATAAAACATATGGTGTTTTGCAAGTTGGATAGCACTTTGGTTGTCAAAATGAATAACAACATCTTTCTCTTTAACTCCCAACTCATCTAAAATACCTTGAAGCCATAAACCTTTTTTAATTGACTTTGTTAAGGCCATATGCTCAACTCTTATTGTAAAGAAAGCAATAACGATTGAAGAAAAGCTTTCTAGCTTACTGTATAGTTAAATTAAATGAAGGCATACCTAGATATTGACATTCTTTTACCAAAATCAGCAGTATAGTCAGCATCAGCAAATCTAATTAAGACATTTGAACTTATCTTGGATCTCTTATATTTTAAACAACAGCCAATGCTTCCTTTCATATATTTAAGTATCCATTTTAAAGCTTCTCAGTGAGTTTTTCCTGGTTTCCCCATAAACCTGTTTACCACACTCAATGAGTGAGCTAAGTCAGGTCTAGTGTATATCATTGCATATATGAGACATCCCACTAGACTAACATAAGGCCTTGATTTCATGTATTAATTTCTTCACCATTTTTAGATGATTGATCACTTAATAGTCTAAAATGCGGTGCCAAGGGAACATTGATAGGTTTTGTTTTTAACATGTTAAACCCTTTTAGTATTTTAGTTAAGTAATGCTCTTGAGAAAGCCTGAGCATATTTTCTTTCTTATTTCTTATAATCTTAATCTTTAAGATTTTTTTCGCAAAACCTAGGTCCTTCATTATAAATGTGGAACTCAGTTGGGACTTTAATTCTAAAATTATATCTTTATTCTTCCCTACAATAAGCATATCATCAACACAGATTAGTAAGTATACCATTTTATTTTGAGTTCTCTCTTTGAAGTACATACAATTGTTATAGACACTCTTTGAATAACTATTCTTCATCATAAAATCATCAAATTTTAAATTCTAGTGCCTAGAAAACTGCTTGAGTCCACATAGGAACTTTTTCAACAAGTAAATATGACTTTCTTTCCCCTTTTGATAGAAACTTTCAAGCTGAGCCATATAAGTTTCTTCTTTTAAATCTTCATAAAGAAAATAGTCTTCACATCTAATTGTTCCAAGTCTAAATTAAAAATAGAAATTAAAGCTAATAAGATTGTTATGGAAGCATGTTAAACAACAGGTGAGAAAACTTATGCAAAGTCTAGACCTTTTTTTTATGCAAACCCATTTTTCACCAATTTTGCTTTGTATTTCACAACTTTAAAACTGTTACATCTTCTTTCTTCTTAAGAATCCATTTGCTTTTAACAACTCTTTTATTTTTAGGTTTTAGGACAAGTATCCAAGTCTTATTCATCATTAAGGACACCATTTCTTCATCCATAACATTTTTCCATTGCTGAGAATGAGATGACCTTAGAGCTTCACTCACACATTTTGGTTATGAATTATTTACTTTATCAGTAGATAACAAGGCATATGTAATTAAGTTTGCATATTCATATCTAATTGGTGGTTTTATCTTTCTTTTTTATTTGTCCTTTACAAGATTATAATCATTTTATTCAGTCTAAATTGGTTCATCATCAGTAGCATTAGGTAATGCTTTTGACTTTTCTAGGTTAGATCCTTTAAGCTTCACCTTAAGCTTAGTCTTCTTGTTGTAGGTAATACTTGGTTCTGTTTTGTTTGAATCTTTCTTTTGTCTTTCAATCATTTCATTTTTGTGAAAAATGGCATCCCTACTAATGATATACTTCTTAGACTTCCTGATACCATACTTTATATCCTTTCACCTATTTTAGATAACTAACAAAAATGCTTTTATTGGCTCTTGGATCTAATTTACCTTGTTTGACATGTACAAATGTAGTATAGCCAAACAACTTTAAATGGTTCAAGTTAGGAGGCTTTCTTGTCCAAATTTCCTCCAAGATTTTGTAATTTAAAGCAGTTAAAGGACTTTTATTGATAACATAAGCTACTGTAGTACCAGCCTCATCCTAAAACAACTTAGACAAACCTCTACTTAGATGTAAGCAAATCAATACACACATACAGTAGAATTACACAAAATAAATGGTTTATTTTTAAGATTCATGTAATAAACACTAGTGTTATCATATGTATATAATTCAATATTATAAATATGTACATACCTGTAGTTAGATGATCCTTATCAAACCACAAATATAGATAAGTTATTTCTACATCTCTATGGTATTTACACGATTGATAATCTACTTGGAATATTATCTTTTATAATTTGAGTACGTGATATTTTGTGCGTTCGTCTCTTTTTAAAAGGATGCAAAACCAAATTTTGGGCACTTCTTTAACAACGTAAATATTACATATTTATATATTATTATTTTTGATCTTCAATTTTGACTTAAATTATTTTGTTAGATTTTCTTATAAAACT